>VZTA01014347.1:8356-34679 GCA_013398855.1 Mohoua ochrocephala | reverse complement strand
GAGCGGCGCGGGCCGGGGCGGGGCAGGGCAGGGCTGGGCGGGAGCTCCACCCCGGCGGGAGCGTCCCCCGGCCGGCAGCGGGCGGAGCTCGGCGTCTCCCGGCATATCAGTGGCATATACAGTTCCTTTGGGCTTTTTATACTGTTACCAAGTACATTCAAGTAACCGAGTTTGTGGGCTCGAGGCCGCGGCTGCCCCAGCGCGTGGCTCCTGGTCGGCTCCCGGCCGCAAACTGAATGTAGTTTTCTACGCTGCCCCTCGCGTTGTCCCCGCGTAGTGTCGGTGTGTGAGAGGGCCCCGGGACCCTCGCGTGTTCGTGTTTAGGCAGAATTTCTAGTTCTCTTGGAGCGTGATGTGGGTGGCGTCCTCGGCGTGACGGGGCTCCCCTGAGGGCGGGGCCGAGTCCTTGCGGAGCCGCGGCCGCCGTCGGTGCCGGCCCTGCCGAGGGGCCGTGGCCGGGGGGCCCAGCAGCCTCCAGGCTCGGGAGAAGTGTCCCCCCAAGGCCGAGGGGCCGTGGCCGGGGGGCCCAGCAGCCTCCAGGCTCGGGAGAAGTGTCCCCCCCCAAGGCCGAGTGGGCCGCGGAGCCGGCGGGTGGGGGGGGAAGCGGCTCCGGGAGGCAGCAGCATGGAAAGGGCTCTGAGGGGCTCCAGCTCTCCCTCCTCCCTCGCTCCCTCGCTCCCCACCCGAGCTCCAGCCCAGGGAGCGTTCGCCTTCCGCCCTCCTCGCACGGGTCCCGCCGGCCGAGATCACACACGAGGCTCCACCGCGCCCGCCGTGCCCGTCCCACCCCAGCGTTCGGCATCGCCTGCAGCCCCCGCTGTCCCTAAGGTAGAACACCGAGTCAGGAGCGAGGGGAGCGACCGCGGGCTGTGGGGCGGTGCGGCCGGGGAGGAGGGCTCGGGGCGCAGCACCCCGGAGGGTGACCCCGGCTCTTGGCTCCCTCCGTGGTCTCGGGAAGCCACTCAACCTCTCTGCCTCAGTTTCCCCATCTGCAAAGGTGGGGGGGATTCAATTTTACCTCACCGGGCTGTTGTGAGGCGTGAGCAGCGCGTGACGTGTTCTCTCAATGTGACGTATTATTATTATTTTGTGTCATAGGATTTTTCTGCAGGGGGTGCCCGAGGAGGGGGAGACTCCGCCGTCCCTGCGCCGTGGTGGGGGAGGCGAGGGCTGGGGAGGGGAGGTCAGTGCTTGGTGTGAGACAACAGCTCTGGGGGGGCCGGGGCAGAGCCCCCCGGCCCGGGGGGAACCCACCGGTTGCTTCTGCCTTTGTGTCTCCCCTCCCCGGGGGCTGTGAGAGCGTCGTCTCCTTAGCAACATTTCCTGACTTGATGTTGTGATTCTTACTATTGTAAAGGGTTGAAATAAAGCTTCTAGATGTTCCTCCTCAGGCTGGCGTGACTCTGTGGGGCGGGAGGGCCGGGCGGGGGGCGGTGGCACCACCTGAGGTGGTGCTGGCAGAGCGCTAAGGACGGGGCTGAAGGAATTCGTGTGGCTCTGATTCCAGCCACGAGAGAATTCCCATCCCCGGCTCTGCTCCTCAAGCCTGGGCTCGGAGGGGAGGGGGCTTTGGGCTGGCACAGGCCCCTGCGGGAGCCCTCGGTGCCCATGGCACAGCCGGCACAGCTGGCACAGCCAGAGGGCACCGGCACCTTCCAGGAGGTGCCCCTGGCCACTCACACGAATAAAGGAAAGGTTTCCCACCTGGGCTTGGACATGACCCGAGAGCCCAAACAGGATTGGGACCCAAGGTCCAGGTCCCTGTGCTCCTCTGCCCCTCCTTGAGCGCTGCTGCGGAAACATCCCCAGCTCCCCCAGACACGGGAGCACGGGCAGCACTGGGACACGCTGGGACACGCTGGGACACGCTGGGACATGCTGGGTTGGCTGCCCCAGGCACGGGCACCACCAGGACCCTGGGTCGGTTTTCCTGGGCCCTGGGACACACTGGGCTGGTGTCTCCAGGCGCCAGCAGCACCAGGACACAGCTCCCCCCCACCAGTGCCAGCCCCCCCCCAGTGCCAGCCCCCTGTGCCCACAGCCCCTGGCCCCTGGGGGTGGCTGGGGTCACTGTGGGGGCACAGCATGGCCCTGCAGCCCCTCACTCCCCCACAGCCCCAGGGCAGCTCTGCACCTCTCCTAGCAGAGAAGTGGCTGTCGCTGCTCTTCCCTACCCAGGAAAAGGCACAAAATTCCAAACTCTGCAGAAAAAAAAAAAAAACAGTAAAAAAGAATGAAGAGGACAGAGGCAGTTCCTACTCTATCCCTTTTTATTGTCTTTAATCTATGTTGTAAAAAGATCCAGTATCACATAACAGCCACGGAAGTATCCCAATATCACACTAGTTCAGAACCATTTAGACAATAGCTTTTTTTTTTTTTTTTTTTTTTTTTGTCTTTTTTTTTCCTTTTTTTTAAACCTGCTGGAAGGGAAAACCATACTGCCCATTATACAGGCCAAAAGAAACAAACACTGGTCAAATAATAGTGACAACCTCAAGCAAGTGAAATGAAGATGAGCAGTTTGGAGTGACCCCAGGCTGCAGGACTCCGAGGGCCCCGCGCCAGCGTCCCCGCGGCCGGGGGGGAGCGGAGCCTTGGAAGGGCCCCCCCGGGCCTTGTGCTGGCACAGCCACGGCGCCTTAAAGCCCATGAGCAGTAACTTAAATGGTAGAACTGGGAGAACCAAAGGGTGGCCCCGGGGGCGCGGGGCAGGAGCCCCTGAGCCATGGAAACGGCCTCGCTCCCATTCCCGGCTGCAGGTACAAAGAGCGTAAGAAATGGGAATAAAAAGAAAGGAGCCCGGGCCCCGGGGGGGCACAGCCCTGGGCCCGAGGGCTCCCGTTACAAACCCCGACCCTCACAACAGCCCTGTGAGGTAGGTCACTGTCTTCTTCGGACAGAGAATCCAAGGCAAAGCTGGGATTAAACTCCAGATTCCTCAGTGAGTGCTGTGCCTGTCGCAATCCTCCTTCCACAGAAATATGGTCCCTGTTCATAGAAAACAAAGGATTTTGTGCCTCTGCTCCCGGCTTCCCGCAGGAGCGGCGCTCGCAGGCAGCCTGGCAGCTACAATCACGTCCTGTGTTGCACAAGGGACAGGGATCCGGCCTCCTCCACGTGGGGAGAACAGGAATTTAAAAAAAAAATCATAGGAACAACGCGAGAGGACGAGAAGTACAGGCAGGTTGAGAAGGACGAGTCACATCTCACACTCAGACGCCACGACTGTGCTGGGGCTGGCAGGGCCCCTCAGATCCCGCGTGGAATTCCTCTCCATCCGGTGCTTTCGGGGCTTCCTCCGTGTGGAGAGCGGAGAGACGGAGAGACGACGATCAGCAATCCCCTCCCTGCCGGAGCTGCTGGATCCACGATCCTGGGGACACGCTGGGACATGTCCTCCTCTTGAGCCCGGAGCGGCTCCAGCCCGGCCCCGTGGGGAGGGGGCAGAGGAGGGCCCGCAGCAGCCGTGTCCTTGTTCCCAGTCAGGGACTGGCGCTGGGACGAGCGGAGGAGGCAGGTGGGCGTCCACGGGGTCCGTCGGCGCTCCCAGTCCATTCCCGGCGGGACTGCGCTGCTCTTCCCACGCGGTGACCATGCACGGAGCCGACAGCAGGAGATTCAGACAACATTAATCTTCTAGGATGGAGAGAGATGACTTCACAAGGGATAAATAGAACTTTATTTAAATAAACATTTGTGAACATCTTTATACAAATTACAAGTCCCCACACGAGGCTGCAGCTCCGCCTACGAGCCGAAGCTGCCGGGAGGGCCCTTGAGCAGATCCACCAGGATGTCGAGCAGTTGGCTGTGCTGGTGGTGCAGGTCCCCGGGGATCGCGGCCATCTCGTAGCACAGGCACGTCTCCACCATCTTGGAGAGGGACACGCGGAAGTCGCGCAGCAGGCGGATGGTGTAGGAGTCCCCCTCCAGCACCAGCAGGTCGCTGTCCGTCAGGGACACCGTCGCTCGCCAGCCGTCATCTTGGGGGAGGGAGAGCGCGTCAGAGGCGGGAGCGGGGCTGCTCGGGCTCCTCCGCTGCTGCCCCTGGGGAGCTCCTCCCCATGCTTGTTTCAGCCCGGTCCAGGCTGAACTGGGCTCCCACAAAAGCCAGGCAGCTCTGAGCACGCACTGGGATTGTCCCCGTTTCCCACAGGAGGTGACTGACGGCACAGCCCTACTGAGCTCGCGGGCTAGAGACCGACCACAGCACTGCCAAAACCACACGGGCTGAAGGGACACATCCCCAGGGACAAGTGGGGTCCTGCCAGCTCAGCTCCTTCCCCCAGGATGCTCCAGGCACAGCCCTAAGGCTCAGCCTGCCGGGGCTGGCTTTGTCTCGCTGCAGAGCAGCAGCCGGGAACAGCTCGCGAGCCATCACCTCCATGGCCCCAGCACAGCGAACCTTGGGAAGCGGGAACTGGGGCCAGGGAGCAGCTGGAGCAGGCTGGGCACCCCCCGAGCACTCACCTCGCACGTGGATGTCGGTGTCGGTCATGAGCAGCACGGCCAGCGGGTGCACCTGGGACGAGTCCCGCACGAAGACGCCGCCGTTGGACTTGACGGCCATGAAGTAGGTGAGCCAGCGGCTGTAGAGCTTGGACGCCTCCCTGCAGGAGCGGCTCCGTCAGCCCAGCCCGGCCGGGCCAGCACGGCCGCTGCCCCGCGGGACCCCCCTCCCTCCCTCCCCGCTCACCCACCTGTTGATGGTGGACTTGTGCAGCAGCACGGTGCCGGCCTTGGTCCGGTACGCGTAACTGTTGGGCTTGAACTTCCCCTGGCGCGTCACCTTGCCTTGTCTCACCTGCCACGGGAGGGGACTGTCACAACCTGCACCAGCAGCAGCCCTGACGGCCTCAGCCACCCCTCTGACAGGGAGATGATGCCCCTCCGCTCCCAGGAGCTCCAAGGCTTAGCAGAGCGCGTTCCTGGGGTGACCACACCTGGCAGTCACCCAGTGCCTGGCAGTCACCCAGTGCCAGGCAAGGGACAGAGCAGAGGAGGAAGAAGATGCCACCTCAGGCAGCAAACAGGAGAAAAATGCCACTCAGCAGTTCCCAGACCAAGTGACAAGAACCCAAGCATGACCCACACAAGCCAGGGTGGCCACTCCTCACGAGGAGGGATCAGGGACAGCACTGGAGCACAGGCTGGAGCACAGGGCAGAAGCCTGGCTTGGACACTCGTTCCCAAGACAGCAGAAGCATCTCTGGCACCTCAGCACTTCCCGGTGCCACCCGCTGTGACAGCGATCCCCGGAGAGCGATGGCAGTGCCAGTACCTGGATGAGGTTGGGGTAGAGCCCAGCCATGAGGACGCCCTTGACCAGTTCCTCCTCCTCGCTGTACTGGTTACACACGGACGAGGGCATGGTACAATCGGATGGGGACGACACCAGGAAGGCTTCGTAGAGGTTCTCAGAGAACTGCTTGACAAGGCCTGGAGGGAGGAGACAGCCCCAGGGATGAGATTCACCCTCTCCTTCCCCCCAGGGAATGAGTCACCTCGGCAGGGCAGCACCAACCCGGGCTGGTGGGACAGGAGACCCGTCCTGGGCCAAGGCCAGACCCTGCCCGGTGCCACGGCGCCGGCCCAGCACAGCCCATTGGTGCCCCGAGTCCCTCCCTGTGCAGCAGCCCTGTGGGGCCGGGGAGGGGCAGGACGGCCCCGCACTCACCGTTGATGAAGCGCAGGCTGGGCCCGTACAGGTAGTAGTCCTGCAGGTAGTTGTCCCTGGCGCGGCTGTCCCTGCGCCGCAGCACCTCCTCCCAGCCCGCCACCGCCCGCACGAAGGCCAGGTGGTCGCTGCCGCTCTCCCGGCTCAGCACGGCCTTGGCCTGGGACAGGGACAGGGGTGAGCCACGGGCAGCCCCCGGCCCCTCCGCTCCCCGCCTGTGCCGGGGGGCTCCTCACCTTGTCCACCTCGGCGCGGTTCTGCAGGCTGCTGCTGAAGGGGTCCCGCGTCAGGCACGACACGATGACCAGCAGCGGGTGGAGGCAGCGGTAGATGGACGCCAGGACGATGGCCTTGGCCAGCCGAGGGTCCGTGGAGATCTGGGCCAGGCGTTTGCCCAGAGTGGTCAGGGCTTCCCGCTGGTCCAGCACTCCTGCAGGAGAGCCACCCACATGGCACATCTGTCAGCTCCCAGCGCAGCCAAAACAGGGCATTTGGGAACTGCCCGGGCTGGGAAGATTTGGGGTGACCTCCAGAAGAGGCACAAGGACAGGGGTCTGCAATAAGCACCCAGAACCCCCCAGGTCCAACTGAGCTTAGGACAAAGAAACAGCTGTCACAGCCACAGGACCGTCAACAAGGCCCAGCCCTGAACTCCAGATCACCACTTCCCTTCCTTCTGTCCCCCAGCCCTCAACTCCAGATCATCACTTCCCTTCCTTCTGTCCCCCAGCCCTCAACTCCAGATCATCACTTCCCTTCCTTCTGTCACCTCCCTTTTTTTTTTTAACCTTGGAAAGTTATCCGGAATTTTTAAGCAAAGCAGTGTGGGAAATAAAACAGCACAGGCACACGGTTTGGGAAAGTCACTATCAACTGCCATCCCCATCCAGGGACAATCCTGCCCAGTCTGCCCCGTAGCAGCCTGTGCCAAGTCCCACTTCCCATGTTCAGACAGCAAATGTGTTTCCATTGAGAATTAACTCACCAATCTCCTGCAGCAAGATCACAGCTTCATCCACAGCTTTGATGTCAGGGCTGTCCAGAGCCTTGGAGAGAAATTCAACTGCCTGCAACACAGCAGGGAAGGGAAAAGGGAAGAAGTGAGCCCGTTTCCCATACAGGTATGTGGGAGAGCCCTCAGGAACCCAGACTGCAACACAATTCCCTCTTTGTTTGCCTCCAAGGATATGAGCTCAGCCCTCTCCACTCCTTCAGTCTTCCAGAAACACTCTGTAATCTAAGGGATCTACACATTCCCTGGTCTGAACCTCCCTGGACAGCACCACGTTCAGCAAAGCAAGAACTCAAGCAATCAGCACTCTGGGCTCTTCCTGCTCCTGTCCCTGGGGCGCCACGAACCAACCCTGCTCATTCCCTGCAGCCAGCCGTGCTCACCGTTTTCTCTGGCATGTGGATCTTGGCCTGCACCACCAGGTTCTCCAGGGGCGTGCGCAGGATCTCGGGCACCTGGTAGGTGGGCATCTTGTCCAGGCGGCTGCGCGGGAACAGGTGGTAGGCGAAGCCCGACTGGCAGCGCCCGGCGCGCCCGCGCCGCTGCACCACGTTGGACTTGGACACCCACACGGTCTCCAGGCAGGACACCTGCGGGGACAGGAGCAGGGTGAGCGTTCCCACAGCTCTGTCCTCTTCACACCATGGAATCCCAGACTGCCCATCCCATTCCACCCCTGCCACGGGCAGGGACACCTGTCCAACCCAGCCTTGGACACTCCCAGGGATCCAGGGGCAGCCACAGCTGCTCTGGGAAATCCCTTCCAGCCCCTCGCCACTCTCATAGCCAAGAATTCCTTCCCAATATCCCATCTAACCCCGCTCTCTGGCAGTGGGAAGCCATTCCCTCCTGTCCTGTCACTCCAGGCCCTTATCCAAAGTCCCTCCCTTTGCCATCTTTCCACCCAGCCAAGAGAACTCAGACTCCTCACAACTGCTAAATGGTCCCAAAGGGCCAGGGAAGCCTTTCCCACTCTCCTGCCTCTTACAGTGCCAGTCTCTGTCCGGCAGAGCTCCGAGGCTGCATGGATGGGACCCAGATGCCACCTGCTGGACACCTGTCCCAGGCCCCATCCCAGGGCTCCTCATCCCAGCCCTGCCTCGCATTTTGAACTGGGAAAAAACTGGGCAATATCAAGGGGTTGGGTTTAAACCAGAACTGCTCCAAGGCGTGAATGGCACCCGGCCCTGGGAGATGATGTTCTAAAACAGGGGCAGAGGGATGTCGCCAGAATTCCTTCTCCCAACAGCAACAGCAGCACAGTTGCCTTCACCTTGTTAAAAAGGTGTACAAACAAGAGCCTTCCCAGGGCCCAGCACCGCCAGGAACGGGCCCTGGGGCAGCACATCTCCCTCGGAAAGCTGAGGAACAGGCTGTGGGATTGGGCCAGGAGAGCTGGAAATGAGAGCAGGATCTAACAGGTCAGGGCTGCCCTGCGAGAGCCAACAAGAAGTTTTTGATGAAATCATAGAAAAAGGCTGAAAGCAAACAGAAAAGCTACAGGTGTTCTATGGTGAAACAGAGAGTTGGGAAGGGAGCAGCATTTGCCTTAAATTTGTTTGAAAAAACTCAGAATTCGCTGGGGAGCCTGGCCCAGAGCTTGGACACAGCAAACACTGATGAGGAGTCAACCACTGTCCCCAAACAGGGACACAACACCCGTGCCCCAGGGGTCAAATGGGAAGCAGCTCCATCATCCCCTTAATGGCACCTCAAACATTCCTCTGACCACAGCCCTCTGCTCCCATGTCCCAAATGAGTCAGAGGCAGCAAGGCAGCAGTACCTTGGTCTTGAGGTCGTAGCGCTCCTCCTTGTGCGTGCCGCTGTCCACCACGTGCACGATGTCGTTGATGGTGATGGAGGTCTCTGCGATGTTGGTGGCCAGGACGATTTTCCTGACGCCCGGCGGAGGCCTCTGGAAGATGTTCTGCTGGTCCATCATGGGGATGTTGGAGTGCACTGGGAAATCAAAGCAGAGTCAGTCCCGCTCGGCTGAGGTTCTCCTTGTACCGTCGCCTCCCGCTTCTGGAAACAGGGGGCAGAAATGGGGACACCAGCTCCAGTGTTCATGGCCAGCAGCTTCCTGCCGGCCAGATCCCAGGAAAAATCTTCCTCAAGTTATTTGGGAAGGCCTCATTTCAGTTGCTCCAACCTGTGGCTCAGTAGCAGCAGCTCTGTGCGCCTCCTGTCCCAGAGCACCCCAGGAATATCCCTGGCAGAAATCCCACTCCCTCCCACAGCCCAGTTCTGCAGCTGCCCCTCCTCAAAAGTCCCCTGGGGCAGGGGAACAGGGAATCCTCACTGCCACGTGGGTCCACTCTGTCAGAAGTGGTTCTCAGCAAGGGCCCGTGGCTGTCCCGTGTCCCAGCTTGCCCTGTCCCAGCTCAGCGACGTGCAGGAATCCCCAGCAGTGACACAGGAGAACAGGCACCTTCCACCAAACAGCACCTGTGCTTAGTAACAGCCCAGCTGCTCAAAGCTCTGCTCCTGCCTGGCCTGGTTTGACACTGAATAGGCAGAGCTGCTAAAAAACAAACAAAAAATGCCAAAACCCTTAAGAGCTTTGCAGAGCAAAACTGGCTTTTGTTGTAAATTTCCTCCTGGGGCAAGGAATGTTAAATTCACTGATCAAAGTTGAGCTCCAGAGTCTACCTGCATCCCACAGAACAGGTCCTGAGATCTTTTCTGTGCAGGCTCAGCGTGCAGCTACGGCACTGCAGAACCGAGCTGCTTTCCCCTTGCCTAATTCCGAATTGCTGGAGGCAAGCGGGAAGCCGCTCTCTTTGATCACGCACAGGAGTTACTCAGCCTCTGCTAGGAGGAGTTACTCACACTTACCACACACCATTACACAGCTGGGACATCAAAGCTCACCAGCTCTGTACCAGAGCAAAGCTGAAGGGGCACATCAAGCCAATTGTCCCAGATTCTCCCGAATCCTGGGAGGAAGGGGCTGGCCCTGCCCTCTCACCTGGCAAGACGAGGTAGCGGCTGTTCTGCGAGCCCAGCATCTCCAGCAGCCGCTGCTGCACCCCTTTGATCTCCTGCCAGCCAGGGAGGAAGCACAGGATCCCACCTGGAACACACCGGGAGTTCAGAACACATGACCTCGAAATCCAAGCGCTTTTCCCCAGCTGGAGACACAGGTTTCCAGGGCAGAAAGCAACCAGGCTACCTGGAGTTTGACAGTGAATAGCCACGAGCTTTGAAACACTTAAATCTCTTGGAAGTCACCTGAGAGTCCTTCCCTCTTCCCAAAAGCATCACTTTCCAGGCAAGGGTATTTGACAGGGATGGGGATGCCAATACAAAAGGCAACTGTGCAACACAAGGCTGCCAGGGCTGGAGCACAGACAGTCCTGGAACAGCTGCCCAGGACGCTGAGGAGTCCAACCCTGTCTTAGCCAAAGACTCAGAATTTGCTCGTGCCACATGGCTCGAGACCATTTGGATCAGCAGGAATTCAAGGAGCCCTTGCACGAGGCTCAGCATCGTGGTGTCACTGCAAAGGCTCTGGAGGGGTTCCCTTTCTCTCCCCCTGGCAGAAGGAAAGGGCTCGAGGTGAGGCAGGACCCACCTGGCTCTCCGTGGGCATCGATCTGCAGCACAAGGTCGGTGATCAGGTCAAGGTCGAGGACACACTCATCGTCGGATTGCTGGGTAGAACAGGACAGGCAGGTCAGGGAGGGCTCAGCACACAGCACAGGGGCACCTCCAGAGCACCTTCTGCAGACAGCAAAGGCCTGTACTTGGACAGCCTGCCCAGGACTCGGAGCCAGGAGCCTGGTCTGGGCTCCATCTGGAACCTGCTCTGGTCACAAGCGCTGCCAGTTTCCCCTGCTGTGCGCAGAGAATGCACAGTCCCTTCCCACTGCCCAGATCTCAGAGCTCAGATCTGTGCACCTCTGCTGAACAGCACCTCACAGGTAACAGAATTCCCATGAGATTTTTGTGGACAAAACTGTGCCACGTGCACCTGGGAGCTCAAATCCATCAGGCTCCAAGCAGCAGCTTCTGTATCTCTCAGCAATTTGGAACAGACCATTAAAGCTCAGATAAAATCCCTGCCACAACAGAAACAGGAAGAATGCCCTGGAGGCAATGGGATACCCCAAGTGAGTTTGCTGATGAGCCAGGACTGGGAGAAGTGGCTGATAATCCAGACACTTGCTCCGCCACAGGGAGGGATCTCTCCAGGCTGGAAAAACGGGCTGACAGGCTCCAGACCAGCAGGTTGGACCAGAAAATGTCTGGAGATGCCGGCCAACCTCAGTGACTCCCTCAGTGACTCCGTGACCCAGCACTGGTGTAGGATTACCCAGAGCACGGCACACGTCCGGAGGGCATTTTCCAGAGGAGCAGTCGGACTAGTTGCAGAAAGCAGCAATCAGGGAATTCAGCGCTCCAGGACGGTGAGCACTGAGGTAACAGTGCTGGAAGCCACAACCATCCCAGTCCCGGGCCAGGCTTGCCCGGGGTGTGCAAACATTCAACTCTGTGTCTGTGTACACAAACCTACTCAAACATCAAACTTCCCATTAAAGGGAGACAAAAGCAACTTGACCCCAATGTGAAATCACCTTTATGCATAATTTAACCAAAATACTCTGGGGTTCTGCTAAGCTGACTTCGCCTCACGAGGACTGACAAAGAATTAAAGCTAAGCAAACAGTGTCCAACAACCACGGGGAAGCAGGAGCAGTTCCAGGCCCAAACTCTCCCCCTGCTGACAGGCCAGAAGCCGGTGCCCCATCCAAAGGGGACGGCTCCCTCCCCACGCTGCACACCCACCTTGATCTCGTAGTGCCGGTGCCGGTGCCGGCCCAGCTTGGCCAGGATCTCCTCCAGGTAGTATTCCTTCACCGGGTACATGAAGCCCGGCACCTTGACCACGGGGCAATCCCCAAAGTAGTGGGAGAAGCGCTGGTTGTCCCCCGTGGCGCTCATGAGCACCAGGCGCAGGTCGGGGTTCAGCTTCTGGATGCCTTTGAGTAGGATGAGCAGGAAATCCGTGTTCACGTCCCTCTCGTGCACCTCGTCCACCACGACGTGGCTGACGCCCTCCAGGCTGGGGTTGCCCTGCAGCTTCCTGAGCAGGATGCCCACGGTGCAGAAGAGCAGGGCCCCCCCCCGGGCAGGGGGTTTGCTCTCCAGCCGCACCTGGTAGCCCACGTTCTTCCTCATGTTGGGCCCCAGCTCCTGCGCCACGCGCTGGGCGACCGAGATGGCGCTGATGCGCCGGGGCTGGGTGATGACCACGTTGCAGCGTGCGCCGCGGCCCTCCAGGATGTAGTGTTCCAGCAGCAGCTGCGGGATCCTCGTGGTTTTCCCGCAGCCCGTGTCTCCTGCTATCACCACCACGGGGTTCTGCTCGATGGCTGACAGGATGGTGTCCTTGTGAGGGTCTACTGGCAGCGGGTGGCTCTCCTGCCAGGAGGCTCCTCTCCTTTTCCAGAGGGCCAGCAGGTTCTGGCTAAGGCGCACTTCCTCTGCTTCCAGCATGGGGATGTAGGTCTTCCCCGTGATCGCGTCGCTGATCGCACCAGACTCCTTGGTCAGGTTCATCATGTCATCAGCGATCCGGGGCCTGGACTCCCTGATGTCCACGGGATACTGGCACAGGGGGAGGAAGTTGGCAAAAGACAGCAAGGTTAGTACCGGTCCTGAGAAGGACAGAGAGAAACGAGTGCCTGGAACAGACTCAGCCAGTCTGGCTTGGCCAAGGCTCTGCCAAGGTCTCCTCAGAGCTTAGGTAACTCAGCCGTGTTCTGAACTGAGGTTATTTAAAGTGAGAACTAATTTGGGCAGCCCCCTGTGTGTTCCTTGCTGCATTCCCCATTTTAGGAGGGGTATTAGTGCTGCTGCCTGAGCTGACAGGCACAGACCAGTAACTTCAGCTCTCCAACGCAACAGCCCCTCAAAGACAACTTTTGGAAACGATCAAGTTATGCCACCACCCAGACACGTAACTTATGCAAAACACAAGCGTTTGGCTAAGCCAGAAATATTCTGTCTTGGCAAAAGAAAAAACAGAAGCCCCACATCCCACAGGAAGAACTACAAGGAGCAACAGGTCAGGAACTGTCTAGAACACAAATCAAAGCATTGGCCCAGATGTTCACGGGATTAAGAGTTGCTGAACTTTTAATCAATTGCAACTTTGGGACTCATAAGGTTGAATCCAAGAGTCTTCCAAAGGGAAGGCCAGTGCCCAGAAAGGGTCTCCCTTCCTCAAAGGGCCAGAGAGATTGATCAGGTTTTGTGGCGACAATCAAACCATGAATTCCCTCAACATTTTGATAAGAAGCTTTCAAACACATCCAATTCCTGAAGTGAAACGGGATCAGGCAAAGGGGATCCTCAGGAGGCTGAGCCTTACGTGGTTCAGGTAGTTCTCGATCTTGCGCAGGGTGGCCTCAGGGACTTTGATGTGGCAGGGCTTCCTCTGGTTCTCCCCCAGCTCCCGCAGGGAAGTCATGTTGTACATGGCATGGCTCAGGGGGTTGTTGTTCTTGTCCACCAAGCCAAGGCTCTGCAAGGAACAGGCAAACCCCACCATCAGGTCTGAGGCTGCTCACACCAAGGGCTGGTGTACAGAGCACTTGGATCCCATGTTTGGATAGGCCAACTCCTTACCATCCCAAATCCATCAATTCCTGCCTTTCCTGCCACAGCAAGAAACCAGACACAGTCCCACTCCAGCTCTGGAGAACCGGACGCACCAGAACCAACCACACACCACACGGCCCTGACACAACACTTGCAAGGTCTCACACAGACCCATCAGAGGACAGCAGCCATGACAGCCATGACCTGACAACACCCTCTCGTTGAGTCCCTTGCTGCGGTTCTGGCATGCTGTGAATCCCAAGGTTTGGAAATACATCTTTATGAAGCATTAGCTCATTAAGCATTAGATCATTAAGCAAGTCACAGACCAGGAAGTTTCCGGCATCCCGTGTCAGGCTCACATGCAGCGAGTGCGGCGGGAGGAGCTGTATCCACAGGCACATCCCCACGGGACGCAGGAGCCGGGGGCACTCACCTTCAGCTTCTGACAGGCCAGAGCTGCTGCTTTGTTCTCGGCCTCCACCTTGCGCCGGCCCTTGGCAGCGAAGGTCATGGGGCAGGGCCAGCGCAGCGTCAGCTTGCAGATCTTGGTCTTGGTGCCCACGGTGCGGAACTGCATGTACTCCTGCAGGGAACGACAGCACCGGGCTCCGTGGGGCAGCCTGGGCCCCGAGGGACCACCCTGCCCCACCCCAGCCCTGCACAGACACCCCAACAACCCCACTCTGTGCCTGAGAGCGCTGGCCAAACGCCCCCTGAGCTCTGGCAGCCTCAGGGCCGTGCCCATTCCCTGGGGAGCCTGGGCAGTGCCCAGCACCCTCTGGGGGAAGGACCTTTCCCTGATCTCCAGCCTGAGCCTCCCCTGGCCCAGCTCCAGCCACTCCCTGGGTCCTGTCCCTGCCACAGGGAGCAGAGATTGGAGCTGCCCCTCGGGAGGAGCTGCAGTCCCCACTGAGCTCAGCCCTCAGTCTCCTCTGCTCCATCTGAACCAACCCAGTGCCCTCAGCCACTCCTCGTGTGGCCCCTCCAGACCTTTCACAACGGGGTTTTTTGCTGGATTTGTTGGATTTTTTTTAATGGAGCACCAGAAGATGTTTACTGCACTGAACTCCACCCCCCAGCTCACAAAGCGCTGTCTAAACCAAAGGGAGAGCAAGCAGCTGTGGGGAACATCCTGAGAGCCTCGGGGTGGAGCTCAGCTCCTTTCTGCTGAACACACAAGCTCTGGGAAGGAGGTGGGTGACACATCCCGGGAAGGAGCATCACTGGATATGGGCGAGAATCGAGTTGTGGAGAGATTCCATCAGCACAGAAGTTACACATGGCTCCCAGTAACACAAACTTGTGCTTGTTGCAGATATGTGGGGAAAGGAAACCTTAGAAAACATCTCCTTCATTCAGACAGCAGCTCCTCCACTGCCCTGGCCTCAGGAGCAACATTCCTCATGGTTCTACTAAGACATTCCCTCAGTTCTCACCACAAAGTCTTGTCTTTGCTGTTCACACAGATTTCTCTAGGCCTAGTTGTAACTTCCCTCCTCTCCCCAGTTCTGCTGCCCAAACAAAGCACTGAAAGTGATTCCAGTTGGAGCCTCTGAGCTCCATCCCTGGCAGGGGTCAGACAGCACCTTACCTTGACTGTGGAGGAAGAGGTTGCAATCTGAATCACTTGGGCCAGGAGATTTTTGGGAAGCGGGAACTGCGTCAGGGCACGGATGGCGGTGTTGTCATCGGTCATTTCAATGGAACTCCCTCCTCGGCTGCACGGAACATGAGGAGAGCTGGATGCACAAATGCCCCCTTGTGCTCACACCTACCCCGCTCCAGGAGTGCTACTGAGCTCTGGAACCACTCAGTGAGAGCCCAGGTAATTCTGCTCATGTGCAGAGTCCCTCGCTGTCCCAGCTGTCCCACGCTACTGAAATCTGTCAGTCACCACCACCCAGCCCAGCAAAGCCACTCACTACAGAGTGATCCAACCTCTACACCAAGGCTACAAACCAAACAGACCTAAACAGATTCAATTAATAAATAATTCTGAATAAAAACCCCCATCAGTGAAATAACCACCATCATCTACGTCTCTTACAGATCTTGCTCCTGCTGCCTATTAGAAATCCAAGATCTGCGCTCATTAAGTCAAGCAAGCAGCTGTGGGGACAAAAAGGAGCAGATTTAACGATGCCCTCAAAACCAGGGTGGTCAAAACCTGGAGTAAGTGCACATGCACCACTTCTGGGGACAGAAATGTCTTTAGGCCCAGAAGAATAAGGCAGCCAACAAGACTGGCAGCAGTCTCTCCAGAGGGCAGAGCTGCAGGGAAGAAGTCTATGCATTCCCTGGATGGCAGCCAGGTACAAGACCAGGCTGCCCCAGTATTCCTTTGGCCCATCTCCAGGCCCCCCCAGCTACGAGAAAACCCTCCCTTCCCTCTGCCCTGGCTCAGCATTCCCAGCCAGACCCACCTGGCATCTCTGCCCGGGGTCCGGGCGTCCTGGTGTGCCATGGGCAGGTAATCCGAGACATCGATCGCCTCCTCCTCCAGCTCCCCTTCCTCCAGCTCCTCTCTCCTCATGGCTTTGGGCATCCTGCCCTGCTCCATGGGCTGGATGGCATCGTCGGGCTCCATGCGGCGCCAGCAGGTGGACAGGTCGGCGAGGGAGGGGCCGGACTTGGAGCGCCACTTGCCCTCGGAGCACCAGCGCTCGTCGGGACAGCCCAGCTGGTCGGCCAGCAGCCGGTACTTGGCCGCATCGAAGAGCTCGTTCCGGGGGCCCAGCAAGCCCCAGCCCTGCAGGAGAGACACAGAGTAGCTCTGGGAACCCCCCCTGCAGCTCTGGGAACCCCCACTCAGCAGCTCTGGGAGCCCACACCCTGCTGGGGACAGCGGGGCGGGAGCGACCCCCTCCTTCCCCACGCAAACAGAGAGCGAGGAAAGGCACTTCCAGGATCTCTGAACTCTCCCCCACCACTGTTCTCTACCAACGGGAATCTGGTCCCTGCCCTCCCTTCCCAGGGCACGGCTCTCAGCCCCACACAGCTCCTTAGAAAAGGGTGGGCCAGGATTTATTTGGGTTTTACAAACTGGGCTATATTTAGCATCCCCGAGTTTTGAAACCACCCTCAGAGCGGGAAATGCATCTTTTTGGGAAGGCTGGTCTGAACTGGCATAATCTGGGATAACACGGGATGAGAACTCAGGGAATGGTTCACCTCCTTCCATTTCCCAGGAAGAGTTATTTGTGCAAGCAGCAGGAAAATGTCCCCAACCTGGCAGATTCTGAAGCAGGCCTGCAGTCATTAAAAACTCTCCTACCCCATCACCCTTCAGGACTGAACCTTGCAGGAAGCTCCAGACACATCTGCAGTGCAGCACACACCATTTCCTACCAGACTGCTGCAATAAGTTCGAACCTTAATTTTCATAAATTAAAAGTTACAGCTTTAGACCTTTTAATGGCCTTAATGGGCCTGTACTATAAAAAGCTGTATTATTTTGTGCTGTGGGAGTGCCTAAAACACCACAGTTCACCTGGCTAGCTGCTCTACTCAAAGCCTCTGTATTCACTCTCTGCACTAATTAGACACTATTAATGTTCTTGAACCGATGACTTTTTAAAGCAGCATTTGTAGCTCTTTCTGTAGCTATGATCACACAAGGCCTCCCATCACAAGGGTCTTCTGCCAGCTTCCAGTTCGGCTGGCAAAGAAAGCTTTGCATGTTCAGTCTGCGGTTTCAGGGCCCTGGGTTTTGGTTTAAGTTCTAAAGTACACTTCAGCCATTTCCAAATGTGGGGAAAATGTGCCAGTAGGGTATTTTTCTTCCTGTGAAAACTTCCAGGCTCTCAAAGAAAGCAGAGAACAACGCTGGACTAGGGAGGACAAACCCAGGATGTATTCCCAGGGAACGCTGACTGGGTGAGGTGGAATGAAGTCAGCGAGTGAAACGAATTTTGCTGATCCCGGGATTAGAGGACCAGCTTAAGCAGCTGAAGAAGCTGAGTTTTCACACTGCCCTCCTGAATTGCTGAAGGCTGGTTATTTCCTCACAGAGCACTCTGATCTACAAGCAAACCAACACCTGTCTCACTGTCAGAGCATCTCTTCTCCTGAGCAGGGAGACATCCCTGTTCCCACTCCACAGATCAACGGGAAACTCCAAAATCGGTGAGGTAACACAGAACAGCCAGGGGCAGAGCTGGAGATAAAACTCCCATCTTTTTCTCAGCTATAAAACACCCTCAAGAGTGACCTTTAGAGTTTTACTGTGCCTGTTAGACACTAGCTGCACACACCCATTTCCAGCCATAAATAAGTGCCGAACAAAGCGTAACTGTAAGAGTAACAGTAAAACACAACGTGTAATTGCCACACTGGCTTTGATGAAGAGGAAACAGGAGGCTCTGAAGGTCCTACAACTGCAAACACACCCAGCTGCGCGGGCAGAAGTGGGAGTTAGTGACCAGCACACCCACCTGAGGGTCGCTGTAGATGCTGAGACTAAGGAGCTGATTAAGGTCCAGGACAAAAGGCACAAAGACCAGGACTACCTGAAGCAAGTGGGATTTTAAGCTCAAATGAACTCAGTCTCAAGACTTCACTCTACCCCTGACTACCAGAGGGGCCAACTAAGGGAGTGCACAGGCAGAGAGAGATGAAAGAGCTGCCATCACCAGGCCAGGCTGGCTGCACCCTGCAGGGTGTGTCGGGCCAGGCCAAGCAGCAGCAGGGCTCACCTTGAAGAGCTGACACGCTGCAGCCGCCGCCTGCCGCTCCGCATCGATCTTCTTGGTCCCATAGCCCTCCACTTCCACGTTCTTTGGCCACTTTATGTGGAGAGTGACTTTCTGAAAGGCAAGGAGAACCACAGAGTGAGCCAGGGTGAGCTCTCCCCTCCCCCAGAGCACACCCATTCCAACCATCTCTGCACTCCAGGCGAAGAAGAGAAATACAGCAGAGAACTGTGAACAAAGTGTTGTCTGGTCCCTTCACGGGAAGCTCCATGCCAGGAGCACTGAAGGAAAAGGCTGAGCAGGGCATGGAGGTGCCACAGCCCCACAGGAGCTGCAGGGCTGAGGTCCAGCACGGGCTGGGGTGTCACAGCGTGTCAGCCCCGAGGGACAAATGCCAGGAGGTCATTACAGGACCAGTTCCATTCCAGGGCTGTCCCTCTGCACGCTGCAGCACACCAGAGCGTGCCCCGGAGCAAGATCCCCTCTCCAACACCTTCCAGCTGCAACAGCAAGGAAATCTCCCCAACTGCTTCCTCCCTGCAATGGAAGCAGCACAGGATTGCCTCAGCTCCCAGGCACTCCAGCACTCACCGGGGGCACAGGAGCACCAGCTCCAGCCCAACACGAGCACTGGCAGAACCACAGCCCCAACACAGCTCCTGCAAGGGAGCTCCCTCCTGCACGGGAGCATGAAAAACCTGCAGAGAATGCTGAAAGCTGAAGGCTGCCCTCTTCAAAGAGGTGCTCCAAATCGAGAGCTCGCTCGGCTCCCGGCCCTGCAGATGCCACAAGGCTCCAGGAGGGAAATGCCTGAGGAATTCTCTCCTGTTTCTGCAGCACAGATGAAAGGCGGCAATGGACCCGCTGGGAAAGCCCAACCTCTGAGGCTGGAGCACAGGCTCCTGACTCTCCAGCACCTGGCTGGCTGCCTTCCTGCCCCTGAACCTGGCTCTCTGCAGGGAATTGCTACGGATTTTGCCTCGGGGCTCTGCCTGGAAAGCACAGACCTGCTGGGAAAAAAGGTGTCTCAGCAGACCAAGTGCTCACAAACCCCCTGTTCACGCCCAACAAGAGCTCTCCAGGCTCTCTCACCTGTCCTCCTGCCCACAATTTGATGGGTTGTTTCTCTTTGTGAGCCAACCCTCATTTTTTTCCCAGGGCTCCTTTATCTCTTTTACTGTTTTCCTGGTTTAGTTTTTTGTTTCAATCTGAAGTTACTCTCCACATTAATCTATTTAAGTGCTAGCAAGAATGGGAACCAATTACACGAACTAAAGAGATGAGGCACTGCCTGGGGTATTCCAAATTTTAGGGATGAGGCACTGGCGATGGCATTCCAAAATTTAAGTTAGGAAACTGCACTACTGCTTGAGAAAGAGCAAGAAAAACAAACACAAATAATGAAGAACTCTAAAGTAGCATTACTAATGTATCCCCTAAAATCCAGGGATGCTTAAAAAGGATGTGGCAATAAAAACTGTCTGGGAAATTTTAGACAGAATGTTATTGGAAAATGTTAATCCATCAGAATGGAGTCTTTTCCTGGAATGTAGGTTACAGTTAAACTTCAGCTGGAAAGGGCTTTCAGCTCTGGAATGAGAGCTGGTGTGCCAGGAGGAGGCAAAGCCTTGACCATGGAGCACCACTAGGTAAGAATTCCTGCTCAGTTCACAGCCCAGACCCGGACCTGGGCCTCTGGCATCCCAGTGACAGCTCAAACTACCTGGAAAACTGTTTGCTTGGAACTCCTCTGCTTCATTTAACAAACAAAGAGGCTGTATTTCATTCTGCTCTTAAGTACTGTCAGAAGCCTCCCTCCATTGCAAACAAAATCCCCTTTTCTGGTTGCAATTGGACATTTCGGGCTTCGGAATTTGTTCTGCAGGAATCTGCAATCAAAGCTAGGGTTCCTAAGGGCTAGAATACAGCTTTTAAATCTCAATTTTCTACGGTAGTAGGACACCTTTCAGCACATTTAAGCACAGACTCTGTGTCTTTCTGCTGAGAAAGGCCAGATACAGCAAGTCACTTAAAAGAAAAATAGCCACACAAAAAGAGGAACAACACCTGCATTTATACACCTTTAAAGCATATGGAGATCAGGAAAAATAGGAAGAAGTGAGAATATTTCTTGTTTGAAACTTTTACGTGGAATTAAAACTGGAAGTTACTTCCAGGATTAGCAGTTCTCTGGCTCCCTTCCCACTCTGTGTCCAACACCCTCCCAGCAGCACGGGATTACCTTTTTCCTTGGCCCATTAGTGTGGATGTACACCAGCTTGTCCCTTGCATGGGAAATGCCCAGGGCTCGGCCAATCACGCTGTTGAGCAAGTTTTTAGGCTGTGGAAATTCCTTTAGTAAGTCTCTGGAATCTGGAAAAAAAAAACGAAGAGGAACTGAATGTCTCCAGTTCCTGTGCGGTCCCGCTCGGAGGCGCGTTCCAACACAGGCTCCAGGAGAGCCGGGGCTCGGAGGGGACGGAGAGGGGAGCGGGCACAGGGGGCCAGGGTCCACCCACAGCAGCTCCAGGCACCAGAGAGGTCGTGCATCCCTGAGGTTGGGAAAGGCCTCCAAGATCATCAAATCCACCCTGTGCCAATCCCCGTCTTGTCCCCAGCCCAGAGCACTGAGTGCCACGGCCAGGCCTTCCTGGGACACCTCCAGGGATGGGGGCTGCACCACTGCCCTGGGCAGCCCCTGCCAAGGCCCGACCACCCTTTCCAGGGAGAAATTGCTCTTGATGTCTTGATGCCCGACCCCCCTGGCTGCCCCCTCCTGTCAGGGACTTGTGCAGAGCCACAAGGTCCCCCCTGAGCCTCCTTTTCTCCAGCCTGAGCCCCTTTCCCAGCTCCCTCAGCCCCTCCTGGGGCTCCAGCCCCTTCCCCAGCTCCGTTCCCTGCCCTGGACACGCTCCAGCCCCTCCAGGTCTCTCCTGTCAGGAGGAGCCCAGAGCTGCCCCCAGGATTCCAGGGGGTCCCTCAGCAGGGCCAGCACAGGGGGACAATCCCTGCCCCGGGCTGTGCCCACACTGGGGCTGGCACAGCCCAGGGGCCATCGGCCTCCTGCCCACCTGGGCACCCCTGGGCTCGTGTCCAGCCGCTGTCACCAGCATGGAGCCGGTGCCGTTTCCTCACCAGCTGTTTGTCCTTCCTCAGTACCAAAACCCAACTGAGCAATAACAACTTTGAACAGTTTGGGTGTTTGCAATGTCCCCCCAGCCATGGGTTAAATCCAGGGTCCCACAAGTTACACACTAGATCCAGCCAGCGGTAGGAACATGAAAAAATGCCCGAGGACTTCTTCCTGAAATGACTGAGATGGCTGGATGAGAGCCTGGGAATGTGGTTTAGTCTGAATTGCCTGGAGAATCCCCTGGAAAGAGGTTTGCCAACAGTGCTTGGAGAGGCAGCAGCCCCAGAGGCAGCAGGACAGGGCAGGTGGGACTGGCCCCTGCCCCCGCAGGGAAATGCTGCTCAGGGTACAGCAGGGAGGGGCTGCTGAGGATCAGATCAAATCGCTCATTTAAAAAATAACACTAATAAAATCCCACTGCCCCCAGCAGAGCCATGTCACACCCACCTCCCACCCCAGCCTCCTCCCCGACCAACTCCAGCAGTTTCAGCGTGAGGGAGCTGCTCCACTCCTCTCACCTGCGTCACTGCAATGGCCAGCGCTGGGAAGGGCCTTTTTTACCAGCAGCAGGTCCGGCGAGATCCAATCAATGCGGTAATTCCGGATGTTCCTACACCTCACAAACACGGAGCTCTCACAGCTCCCTGGGGAGGAGAGGGGCAGCTGCCCCTTCTCTCAGGCTCCAACACCCCCACCGACCCAGACGTGCAGGGACACGATCTACAGCCCCAATCCCACGGAAAGCCAAGGCAGGAAAAGGGAACACACACGTTTTTGCTGGGCTCACGAGTGAATCAGCCAGCACAGCCCTGCAGGTACCAAAACAGCACAAGGGAACAGGGAGAGGGACGGGACCTCCTGCTCTGCACAGCTCACGCCACGTTCAGCCTCATCCCACACGAGCTCCCCGGGCAGTCAGGACTCAGGTGACCCTGCAGACCACCCCGGGGGTGAGCATTCCCTTTTAGAGGGTTTCTGAATGCCCTGCAGGAATTCAGGGCAAGTTTCAGCAATGAATCAGAAGCCACCACAGAGATCACTGGTACCACCAGAAACCAGAATTTCCCACTGAGCCACCAGATCCAAGAAGGAGAAATGAGGAGCCAAGAGTCACTCATTAGAGCATCACCAAGATGTGGCACCGTGTTCTGCTGGAAACTGATTCTGGAGTTACTGTCATGAAGGCACACAGGAACTGCAGGGAATCCCAGAATGGTTTGGGTTGGAAAGATCCTTGAAGATCTTCTGTTCATTTATTTAACAAATGGGCTGGGTTGCTCCAAGCCCATCCAACCTGGCCTTGGACACTTCCCGAGATGTTCAAGGCAAGAAGAATTTAGGAGAGGCTCTGTCACATGGGCACGTGGAAGAGATGCTCCCCAAGAAGCTGCTCATCATGAAGATGTCCTGGGAGGGCCCAGCTGGAAGCTGAGCAGCTGGGAAACTATGGGAGATTCAGAGAAGGCAGAGCTCTGCTGTGCCACTGCAGGCCTGACACTGTCAGCCTGGGGACACTTGGCCGAGGGAGAACAAAAAGCCATTGCTGATCCCATCGCCCTCTCCAGCGAAACCCAGCAGGCTGATCCACAGCCCAGCACAGAAGATGTACTGCTGACACTCAGCTTTGAAACTTCTTCTTGCAAACCATAGAAGAACCACGTGGATCTTGAGAAATGCTTTCGGTAGCCTTGGATAACTCCAGGGGAGTTGCAGGAATTACTCTGATTTATGACTGTGATTTGTCCATGAATTACCTTCTGTATATTGGCCAAGGGAGCAGGAAAATGGTCTCAGCCTAACAAAAAACTATGGGCCAATTTTCTGTAATTATACAGCAAATGTGCTATTTCTATCTACTCAAGCAAGTTTCTCTGTATTCAGACTTTGGCCCGCTCAGGAAAACTGGGAAAGTGTCCGAGATTTTGGCACTCCGCAGTTCTATTCCATTGCACAGTGGTGGGACAAATGGAGGGAGGAGCAGCAACACAACTCCCAAATGCACCATTCAATTCACTTAATAAAAAAAGAAAAGCAGAAAGCAAATCTCCAGCACCAGCCTGGTGATTTGGCTTCCAGCTGTTTCCTCTTTCCAAAACAATAACCCGGGAAATGCTGTGATAAGAGGCGCAAGAAGCACATTTTTTTAATGCCCCTCCGAATGCAATTACCTATGACAGAGGCAGTTTCTCACATTCTGAGGTGACTCCTCGGTGAAGACTAAATATTTAATCTGCTCCAGAGGGGAAAATAGGATCTCTGACTAACAAAGCCCAGTTCTGGTGACAGCTCAGGCTCGGAATTCCCGACGAGGTGCAGTGCTTTCTCCCCAGCTGACAATGCCACATGCAGCAGCATATTCCGACTGTGCCAAGGGCTGATGGATCACCTTCAGCCCATTCCTGCCCCAGTTCCAGAGCTGAAAGGATCTTATCCTGCAGGAAGCCATCCCTCCCTTGGAGCTTCTAAAGAAACAACCCTGAACTGCAGAACTGGATCTGCAGAACATTCCCTTCCCTGCCAACTCGGATTTCTCAGCATCTTCCTCCAAGGAGTGTCTCAGCTCTGCCACAGCTGAGAGCGGATGTTTGGGTGGGAGTTGTGTCAGTGGGAGCACAAGGAGTACAACCCAGTACTCCCAAAACTGAGCCACACACGACACCCAAACAGCTCTGAGAGCACCAAGGAACATTAAAAGCCTGTCTTGGAGAGCAGACAAGTCAGGGTGGGGCTATCAAAGAAGTCAATTAACTAATTAAAGTTCCTCAAAGCCAGTGAGTGCTTTAGCTTAATTTGATTGTGAAAGTCCAGGGTAATTCCAAGCTACACTGAAAACCACAAAAACCAGACCCCAAAACCAACAAAGCGCCCAGCTGGAGCGGCCCAGCCTCCTACAAACCCCAGCGAACCTGAGGAGTGAAAACACTCAGGTACCAGAGCACAACCACACAGCCCAAAGCCTTGGTCAAGGGGGACAGAGGAGAGCCATTAGTTTCTCTCTTCTCTCCAGTTCTGCTCCCTGGAAAAGCAACACATGAGCACCAAGGACAAACTAGCAAAGACAAAATTCCCCAAGATATAACAAATTCAAGTAATAAATCCAAAAGTGCTTCCAACACATCAAAAATCCCCAAGGAAGAAAAAAAGCCCTGTGGGTCCACAATACCCATTTCACAAGGAATTAGCCCAGACATGTTCCACTGCAGAGATGGAGGGAGACACAGAAGGCTCCACCTGGCTTAGCTTCGAGTACACCAAAACACAGCTTTTGGGGAATTTGGGGGGTTCTAAACCATCCCCAGCAATCCTGACCATGGCCCCTTTCAACACACACAGAATAAACCCCACACACAGCTCCTGGCTAAACAAGAGCTTAAAAACCAGGAAAACTGAGCAGGCTTCTCCAAAGGCAAGTGGGATCAGCTGAGGAGAAGGAGCAGTGGTCACGCTCCCCCTCGGAGCCACCGGGGCTGGTCAGGAACCTGCCCTGCTCCAGGAAGGGATCCAGAGCTCCAGCCCAGCCCAAATTCTGGCTGTGGTTCCACAGGACAAATTGAACTCGTGACAGAGGAGGGCTCCTGGAGCAAACCCCAGGGCAGGGGCACCTCAGCCTCAGGAACGAGGGGGAAGTGACTGAGCTCCCCAAAACCCTCCAGTCTAAGCCAAAAAAATGAAGCCTCAGATAACAACGTGGATCTAACAGAGACTTTTTGTAGCTGGCCTCGGGTCCGGGTGGATTTTTCTGTATTTGTATCCAAGGCTAATAACAAAGTAGCTAAGGAGACACCAGCTCACAAGCTGAGGGTGCAGAACTGACCTCAGAAAGAGTTTTTTCAAATGACATTTCTGATCTACACGTGTCCAAGTAGCAGCTGGACAGGTAGGGCAGGTTAACGAGACCCTGAGGGCTTTTATTTGTTCATCCAAAACAAATCCATTATTGGAAACAACTCCAGTATCACCACACAAATTGGGAGGGTAAGTGAAATGAAGACCAAAAATAAGAGTACTCGGGGACTGCCTGAAAACACGTTAGAAAAAAGTGCTGAGGGATGAAGTACAAAAGAGGAAAGGAAAAAAAAGTCTCGGTTTATTCCTTTTCTCAGGCAACACCTGAAGCACCTCATTAAACAATAATTTGGGGTGGTACAGCACCTGCTCCAGCAGGGAGGTAATTTGCTCTGCTGAACAGCTTGAATGTAACAATTAAAAGACCATCCCGCTGTGAACTCAATGATAAAGCTCAGCAGCTTCTGAAAGGCAAACGGAACCAAGACCCAAAGAATCCCGAAATTACAGAGAAAATAATAACTTTAAAAGTGCTGGAGGGTGGGAAAGAAGCACCGAACACAGAAGGATGAGGGCTGAGAAAAAAATGTAATAATACCCCAAATTTCCAAAATGCAGCCCAGGAAAGAAAACTGAAACCAAAACAGCGATTTTCAAAGGGAAAATGGTTCAAGTCACTACCTCTGGCATCAAACCACTCGCATCTCTCCAAGCTCCAAGTGTTCTCCACACTCCATAATCCAGCAAAAAGCGATTCAAAACACGACACCAAACCCGAGTTTCAAACATTCCTTTACAGCAGCGACGATCCCGAGCAGCGGGAAGGCATTCACCCTTCCCACCTGGGCCCACGCACCACTGACATCCAAAGGAGGAAAATCTTGCGAGTTCTGGCCAGAGGCATCAGCCCTGGCCGGCTTCAGGGACGCTGCGGTGCCAAAGGCCTGATGTTCCAGAGCTGTCCGTGTCTCCATCGGCGCTTCCCAGGCTCTCCAGGTGGATCCCGCGGGATCCCGCGCACGGAGAGGCGGGGAACGGCCCTAACGGCCCGGCGGCGCCCGAGCGCTTCCCAACCCATCCCCTTTCCCTGCCAGATCTCCACGGGGGATTTTCCTCTCGCGTCAGCGACGGGAGGCGGCCGGAGTTTCGCCCAGGCCCGGCTCGGCGACCTTGAGGGGAATCACCGGGGAAACCCAACTCCGGCCAACAAAGGGCTGCCGGGGCGGCCACAAAGCAGCTCCGCGGTCCCCCCCGGCGCCCCCCGGTACCTGCGCAGCCCGGCGGCTCCTCTCCCTGGCCGCGCATCCCGGTCCCGGCGGAGCCGCGGGAAGGAAAGGAGGGATGGAGGGAGGGAGGGATGTGGCGGCTCCCCCGCCCCGCCGCGGGCCCGGGCTCGCCCCTCCCTTCC
>VZTA01014342.1:730848-857141 GCA_013398855.1 Mohoua ochrocephala | reverse complement strand
ACATTGGCACTAATGCTTTCAATCTTTTTACAAAAAGAAAATATTGCCAAGATGCTAATGTATACACATGGTAGCAATATGTTCATGAGGAATTGTAGTTAAGTTAATTACTGGAGCTAGGCTGTATGGACTGTGTGCTACACAGATGGACTGTACGATACACATGCACTTTTTAAGTATGCAGATTCCTACTGAAGTGGCACAGCTTAATGACTCACTTGGATTAAAGCTGCTACAACCTATTGTCCCAATAATCCAGGATTTAGGCATGCTGTAATTGTACGTATCATGCATGAAAGAGCAATTTGTGTCTGTGGAAAGTTTAACAGTGCTCCTAGCTACTCAGCTTTCTGTTTTCTTTGCACTCAAGAGCCAAAATTTGAGTCTCGTCTGTGTTTGTGGCACACAATGGCTGATTCCTTTCTTACTCTTACTATTGCAAACTAGAAGTAACTCTGCTGAAGAACAGGAAAGGGGAGCCAGCTTGGGCTGCTTCAGCAACAAGATACTGCCTGTCAGCGGGGTCTGCTCTGTGTCTTGCACTGCAGGTTGCCACACATGAGCCTTGCTTGTTTTTATTCTGTCATAGAATGATTTGGGATAATAGGCAGACCCCATCTGTTCCCATTTTAGGACGCTTTGCTTTCTTTTTCAAAATCTGCCCATAAATAAACACACAGAGAAAAATACTGGGGTGTGAAGCACACACCATGAGGTTAGCACAGAAGGTCCTGGTTCACGTCTACCAGCACTGACATGCTCAGCTATTGCAGCATATATCATACCTGACATCCAACATCACCTATGCAGCTTCTCCAGGCCTAAATTTGAGTGCTATAGGAACAGGCTGGGCAAATGGAAAATTAACCTTCTCCGGTAACTGCTCACTTCCTCTCAGGTTATGTCAGGGCATCTCTGTTGCTGCGCTCTTTTGCTGTGCCAGGTTCATACTGAGATCTGTGTGGGTCGTTTGTGGATTACAGGTGATGTGTGGGATGAGAGGTTGTGTTGTGTACCTTCTGGCACAGCTGGGAAAGTAAAGTCGCTTTCACAGCACTGACTGCTTAATCCTCATTTTTGTCTGTCCTGGAGAGGGGAAGGGACCTTCTAAGGGGACAGTCCACTGTCGTGCAGCTGTCATTGAGAAAGGTTTCAGCAAGGCAGGGGCACAAGGCACAACTCAGGAGGATGTATTTACAGCTGCCTTCATGCCTGTAGCATATCCTTTACTCCACCGTGAATTCTGCCCTGTGGCATTTCAGGGTTTTTCTTATCCTGAGGTGAAACGGATTATTCCACAGAAGCTGCCTGACACTGTTTCTGTCGCAGCCAGACTCCTTGCATCAGATTAACATTCCCTGTAAGCACCACGGAATGGAAGGCTGTGAACCCAGCCCGGTGTGAGTGATTGTACATTGGTATTACCTAATTCTTACAGTATTAAGGTAATTAGGAAACATGAGACTTCACAAAAATAGACAGCTCGTTGTACTGAGAGTATCAAAGGCATTTCTACTCCCATGTCAATTTGAATGGTGCTCTTGGCTACTCCATTACAGTAATCAGCTTAGCTAAATTTGTTTTGCATGTCTGATGTTAATGAATGACTGGTTGCTATTCTTTTAGGTTGAAATCCCCAGCATCTGCATAATTAGGGAAGTTAGTAGTCTGACTCCAGAAGCTGCAAGGTAGAGGGGGAGCAAGGAGTTGAAATCCACACTCACAGTGTGGGGCTGCCACGGAGCAGCCCAGTGTGTGTCTCTTTGGGGTAGTGTGGGAGCTGCATGTCTATTGCATCCAGGTCTGAAGGTTTGCCCAAATGTGGATTATGGCCTCATTAAACCTTTGAAATGGTTCCTTTCTGGTCTGGGTAAACACTGGAGATATAATGGTTGCATGTTATGGTGCCAATCATTCCTCTCCCCTTTCTCTCTGTTCCAGCATGGGTCCTACAGTGTATAGGACTTCTGCTGTCATCACTTCTGGTCATTTTCCAAATGTGGTAAAATGAAGAAACAATGGAAAAGTGAAGTCTCTGTTTAGAAACCCATTTCAGCTGGATTGAGACAGTTCACACAAGATGGAATTGTAGGCAGGCCTTTTTTTCAGATGCTTTTCTAGTTGATCCAATTTATAATCTGTCCCTGCAAACATGCCATTTCTAATGGGTTCCATATGCCTCTAAGCCTTCCTGTTATTTCCTCCTTCAAGGACTGCTCTGTTCAGCAAGAAGTCTGTCACTCTGCATCTTGTCTAAGGGTAGTTTTTTTAAAACCCAAACAAAAACTGGAAGAGGGCCTATGATTGGATGCCCCGCTTATAGGCATTCTTCACAGTTACCCTTGACCTTTGTTCTCATGCTGCTGATGGCAACACAGAGTCTGCTTAAGACACATACGCTAATGCAAACAAGGGAGTTTGAGGTGTTTTGGCAGTCAAAAGTAGCCACAGCAATAGAGACAGTATGAGAAGTTCAAGGTGCTTACTTGCTGGTACGACGATATTGCTTGTAATTTTCCTCATTCATAATTAAATTTTCTTTTTTCTTACACAGAGTCTCTAAACTGCTGTCATGCTGAATTATTTCACCCTGGTTCCAGAGAATGGTTCTGTAAATACTCCTCTCAGCCACTTTTTATGGTTTATGGGCACGGAAAGGCTTTGAAAGCTCATTGCTACTTTACTGCCCACACATTTCCCCATCTATTCTCTATTTTGCTGCTGCCTCCTCCTCCCTACATTAATCCTCCATTAGCATCATAAGGCACTGATGAAGGATGCCAAGGTCACTCCTGTGCCAGTAAGCTTTTGCAGCTATGGATAGCCACATCTTAATGCTAACTTGGATGCCAGTTTTGATTTTCCTTAAGACGAGATTACCAGTAAGAAAAAAAAAAACCAACATTGCCAGCTGAGTTCCTGGAATCCCTATAATTTGTTACTGAAATGAGGGAATTCTGTAAAGCCAAACACCCTGGCCAAGACTAAAGTCCTCTCCCTTCTGTGCCATTTTCAGTATCTGACCAAAAATGGTTCCCTAGCTAATAATCTGCTCAATTCCAAAGTAATGCAACTAGAGTTATAGGTAGCTTGATGAGATGGAAGAAGTGGGGAGCTGAACTGCCTCTGGGAATGTCTTTCTATCTCATGTAATCTCTCTTCCTCAGTTCTTTCACCTGATACTATTTAAAAGAAGTACCTCTACTTAAGACACCTACGTAGGCTTATGATGGGAAAAAATCCCTATGTTGACATGTGAATTACTATTTTTAATTCGTATTAAATGAGCTGTTACAGCTTTTAAAGTGCCATGCATTTTGCAAATTGCAAAAGGGAGTCCCTGCCAACACAGAGTTTATGACCCAGGCAGGCAAGACAGACCAAACACAGGAGAAGGCAAATGTCACCTTTACTTTTTGTCGGTGGAAATTGAAGCCCTAAGAAAGAATTTCTTCAAGGTCAGATGCAGCCTCTGTGAGAGCTGCATGGGTTGAATCTCCATTTCCCGAGTCCTGGGACAATACCTAATTCATTAGACAAGCATCTCTTAAAATACTCTATAAGTTCCTCAAATTCCCCACAGAAAGTGGAATTTTGAATAGGAGTTGACTTCTTTTTGAGTGACTTGCAAACTAAGAGCTAGAGACCTATTAAAAGGCTGTTAAGAAAATTAAGCTAGTCTCCTGAGGAGGATAGTTTTTAATCAACACAGAGCAATCTTGATTGGTTTCAGTGGGCCCAGTTCTTTACTGTGTTTGCAGTTTGTACATTCTGAAATAACCAGGCTGTACAAGATTATTGCTGTCTAGAGCTGGGTAGACTTGCTCTCTATGAAATTCCAATGTCTAGCAGCTGGGACATTAATAAAAAATGGAAGAAATACAATTTTTCTCTTTTAAAGAAAGAATCCTCTCCCCTGCAAACACAGGAATATTAGCATAAGATGTGATTTCATTTGGCTGAAACATGACAAAGGGGAATCCAAGCTTCCATGAGCTACTTGCAAAAGTACTTATTCCCAGGCACATAGAATATGAGCCTGTCAATGTTCTTTGACTGATTTGTACTCAAAGGGGACAGTAAAAGAGTTTAATTCTATATTTTGCTGCATTTTAACAGCAGTTAGCTTGTCCAGACTACAGAAATATCCAGCTGCTGTGAATTGGGTGGGACGGGAACAATTCTTGTAAGAGGTCTCCAGAGATTCATATTGATAAATTCCCTCTAAAAGATACTTTACATCAACAAGAATAGGTCAGGATCAACAAATGACAAATTAGTACTGGAATATAACATGTTAAATCTTCTGTAGCCATCGCTGGCTAATGAGGACTGACCTTTGCAGCAATATATACAGTCAGTTTATTAAAGCAGGGACAGAGCAATCTCTAGGCCTTTGGTCAATCTAGGTTGCTTGGGGCTGAGGAATTTCCATTTAAAATATCTCTTCAGGTGATAAAGACTGATTCAATAGAGATCGGCTAATAAAGAAAGTCCTGGAAGCTACTATTAAATTCTAGCTTCTGTCAGCTTAACAGCAAAAACTTTTAATGAGGAAACCATTAAAGTTGACCTAATGAATCAGAAATGCTTTTCCTTGCTGGCTAATTATAGAGTGCCTAGAATATCTTTCGACATATGTAATTTAGAAAATACAGATCTATTGAGTCCCCCTGCTCTCAAAGAAAACCTGTTGCATAGCAAAAACCTGGAAAATGCTCTTCTGGGAGGAGGCAGGGTTTGACCTGGATTCACTGAAGAAATCTCTGAGGTCAGATGGGCTGGACGAAGAGGACATGAGATTAAATTAGTGGTTGATATGTAAAAATATCGCTTTGCATAAAGCACTATGGTTGTAGAGGACCACAGTAGGACACATGATGGATAAGAATTATTGCTGCATCCATCTGGTCTGTAAAAGAGCATAATGATAATGTCCTAGTCAGTAAAGTAGAAAGTATAACAAGATATTGCGTTTATAGGTACAGTGTGATGGGAAACATCAAATGATGTCACTGGCGATGATGTTTGCTGTTGGCTTAAAGGTTTTCTTCTATTATCAATATATTCTGGTAGCAGCATGATCTTTTTTTGTGACCTAGGGGAAGTTCATCAGTATTAGAGTAACGTTTAGAAACCGAAGCCTAGATGAGACCGGGCACTTAAGAACCCAGCTAAGAAACAGTTTCCACTAGTGTTGTCATTTCTCAGCTTCCTTCCCACAAAATCTTAGCATGTAAATAAACAGGATAGGTAAAAGAAGGGCTTAATTTTTGTTTGGCAGACATGAACACAGAGAAATCAAATAATTTATCAAAAGTTGCAATGGAAATTTGCATTGAGCTAGAAACAGAACTCAGATTTTGTAAGTCTTAATTTGGAGATTGAACTGCCATCCCAGCCTGCATGTGGTGGGTGATTGATCATTTCTTTAATCCATTGCTATTTTCATATGTAACTTTCTGCTTTGCTAGGTCCAGTCTGGGTTTTTCCCTCCAATTCCTAGTTTACAGAGCTCTGACACATATAAAACATATTTGCAGGATATTCGAGGTCTCAAAGAACCTTGATAAACAAATGTAAAATGTGGTTCATGGTAAAAATCACAAGCCAGTTTACGGAAGTTGGCAGCTTGAGAGAAAACCCAGATGTGCAAGATACTGTAAATAAAGACCCCCGTGTCTGTGACTCATAATCCAACTTCTTCCCTCGGTGATTAAGAAGCAAAACCTTAGGTTAAAAAGTGAAAGGTGCACAAGTTGAGGATACAAACCAACTGAGATGAGGTGGAAAAGGCACTGCAGTTGTAAACTGTAGCTAAATACATGAACGGTTTGGAACAAAAGCTTCCTGTTTCCAATGCATTGACATACTTGGATTCGAAGGTTTTGAAGCCATTATTTAAGAGAATAAAATATAAAATAACTTCTTGCTTGGTTTCTGGTATCAAGCCAGCTAAACTCAGCAATACTGCCATATGTTCCAGTAAGCTCCTGAGATGGTGATTGTGCTGGGGTGAGGGCTTAAGATTGGTGAGTTCTTTAGAGTAAGTCCATCTTCTGTAGGAGTGGTATTATACCATGCACTGATTGACTGTTGGCTGTAGCAGATTGCCCGGGGGCCAGCTGGTTTCCAGGCAGTGAGAATTTGTGCATCTTTAGCCAAGCCTTGGTTGCCTTTACAGGGCTGGCATTTCTAAGCCAGATCCTCCTTCATATACCCAGCCTGCAAACACTTGGACTCGTTGCTGTTGATGCCAAACTGCAGCTAGGAAGCTGATGAACCTCATTAAGACCAGACCTTTTTTGAAGATATGCTTAAAGCCAGCAGCACTGCAGCTTCTCTCCTGCTCTGGCAGATGCTTAGATCCTAGGAACTCCAGCCGACGTAATTTCTTGGTATCTGTGGCTACCAGATTAGGGGGATAGGCTGCTCTTCTGTGCTGGGCACACATGGAATATGGCCCAGGCTGCCAGGAGGGGTGGGAAGTGGGGCTGACTGTCTGTCTTGCTTCCTGTATGTGAGACTTGAGAGGCCAGGCTCCATGCCAGCCTCCCGGAGACCCCTTGGCCAGCCCAGTCCAAGGGAGCATGATGGAGGGTGGAGAGGTTACATCTTTATATTAAAGTAGGAGCCCCTGTCAAGTGACTAAGGTGGCTGTCCTGTGTCTTTCACTCTTTTACTTTTTGCCGCTGCAGTGCTAAATATCCACCTGTCCTTAATTTCTTAATATCTTCTTCATGCTTGCAAGTGCCACGTATCCCATACAAATACATTTCCTTTATCCACTTTAGAATTTGAATGATTCAAACTTGGGACGTTCTTCCTTTGTTCTCTGAATTTTGAACGTTGAGGATTATGTGTGCCCTGAGCTTCTTTGTTAGGAACTTTCTTTCCTAATTGCATAATTCTCTATTATTAGCTTTAAATGTCACAAGGATTCACAGTAGTTTCCCAGAATTTTTCATGTAGGGTTACACTCTGAGGCTAATCTGCAGTGCACTGTCTTAGAAGCAACTTCTGCAGTCTTTCTGTGTGTTAGAATTTCAAGTGAATACATAATAGCACGTATAACTATTAAGAAGATTTATGGTTCTGTGTATTTAACATCCCAGAATTTTGCGCTGGGCCTTCTGGTACTGTTTATTTACTTAGGGCTGGTTTTAGACTATAGGCATTAATAATTTTATGACTGAGTGTTCCTAACAGATGGCTTTATGGGCTGTAACAGCCACCAAAGAGCAGTGCCAGGGAGCAAAATGAGACCATATATAATACAAACAGTTGTGTGCGGGCTTGCTGTAGGTCACAGAAATACCTCAATTATTCAGTATCCTTCTGTAAAGGAGGGTCAGAAACACCAGCTAAGAATAGAGCCAAAGGGACTCCCTCTGGATAATGTTAGTGGTATATTATTGTGGCTTGGAGAAGTGTGTAATTGGTACCAGTCAAAGAGGCCCTCTCTGCTTCCCTCCTCCCTTATAAAGTATCTCACTAGAAAGGCCTATAGATTCATGGCTTGTTACAAGTTCCTTTGTGTGTTTGAGGACAGTATATGGTTTGTTACCCTTGAAAACAGAGTCGTTTGTTGACTTTTGGGGGCCTGTGCAGAGAGGAATGGAGGATGTGCCATGGTCTGACCTATTTGTTGTGGAGTCAATGGGGAGAGTGGTACCAGCCTGTTCCTCCGAGCCCTGTAAATCTGCAGGCTCTGCACTGTGGCACCTGGGAGGTAGTTATTTCTCATTATTTCTGTTCCTTGTTAATACAGGACGCAGGGAAGGAATCCAAGGCTGTAGGCCAGTGAAGGCTGAGTGAGACACGGATTCACCAACCTCTTTGGATAATTATTTCAAAAGAAAGCTCATGCGTGTTGACATGAAAGGAGTTTATGTACATGAGCATGAAAGAGGCACATTATAGACTTGTAATCTAGAAGCCCTTTTGGGCGCATGCCCAACTTTTCTGGTGGAACTCAAAGGTCTTGTGACTCAATGGCAGTCTCTGATACTCCACATCAGGGACTTATCATTGATCCCACAGAAGTAGTGCCAAGGCTTACCTTATCTTGACAAGCCTGCATTACATTCAGCTGCATCTCAATAACTTACAGAAATTACGGATAACTCTTGCATAAATGGAGATGTAACAACTTGTAGCATGATTAGGGGATCTCAGACTATAGCCCGCACTTTTGATTACTGCAGAGACCACAGGAGGAAGAAAAAAGAAGCCACTGGGTCTCCTAGATAACTTTACTGTCTTAGTAATCTTGGCAGGAATTTATTATCTGTTTGTGTTTCTCAAAACAGGCAATACCACAGAGAGGAAGAGAAGGAAAACAAGGAGAGAAAGTGTTGTGCGATTCCTTAAGGTTGTACTCTGCCGATTCCTTAAGGTTTTACTTTGAGCTGGTCTGTAAGCAATACAACGAGGATGAATTGCAGTAGAGATGCAGCAGCATCTTGATGACTTGTCACGTGATTAAGAAAAACAAGGCCTATTATGCCAATATTTTAGTGAAAAGGAATTCTACTAAAACTGGTGGTAACCCTTACAGTTTTACAATTGTACAGCCTTTAAAAAATAAATCATGATTTTTTAAAAATAATTTGTGAACATCTTGTTCCAAAGGAACGTCAGCTCAGAGAGTAGCTCTTATGGACAGAGCACCTGTGTAAATTCACTGTAAGTGAGTAAATTCACCTCCTCTTCTTTCATATATGTGGCATGATGAGAGGGGTAGAGAAGTCTTATGGCGTAGTTCAAAATGCTGTATGTTTGAAATAACTTGACTTGTTCTTATACTGTATGAGCAAATATTTGAAGAATAAAGGGAAAAATTCTTTCTATTTTTTTTTTTTCTTTTAAGGGGAGTAAAATAAATCTGAGCTCCGAGATTAAGCCTTAGTAGTACATGTCACTATGTATAGGAATGCCACTATGTATAGGAACGTACAAGTGAGAAAACCCTTAACAATCTGCCATCAATGCAAGGACTAAATTTAGCTTTTCATATTTCACTGTAAGCCATACTGTCACGAGGGTCTGATAGTTCTTCCTTTCTCTGGTGTCTTGACCTCTTCCGAACCATTTTACCTTTGCTCTGCAGTAGCACGGTTTAAAAATGTCAGTCATTATGAATTAGGTTCAAAAAATATTCCTGGATGGCAGGTCTTCAGTGCTACCTCTGAAATGATAAGTGGTGATTACGTCAGAAGACTAGAGGCTGATTTCTATGCAGATGTCAGCAGGAGCCCAGCCACAGCCTTTTGGTAGGATTTGAAAGGCTGGTGCACTTTACATCATATGCTTTTATGCTTGCTCAGGACCAGAAGAATTGTTAGGAGTTTTGTTTTGTCTGTGAAAGTCACACTCTGTCCAGATGTGGTCCTGGAGAAACCCTCAGAATACTTGTTCGGAGATCCTGAATGCAGCAAATGTAAGGAGAATCTGGTGGTGATGGGTAGGCACATGCAAACTTGCAATGCCTAGAGCCATTTTGTGATGGCGAAAACCTGGATGTGGGAGTGTTATTGGTCCCTTAGACTGGCAAGAGAAGCCAGTCTAGCTGCAAAACTATGGAGCAGTTTCTCCTAAAAACTATCCTCTGAGCTTTCTGGTAACCATGATGTGGTCTTTGTGCAAAGAGTGGTCCTGCACACCCTGTTACCAGACAATTCCCTGCAAGAAGCAGAAAATCCTCTGTCCTTCCCTTAATGTCAAATGAGCTGATGGGAGGACAGCAGACTCAAGGTTTGCCTTTTTACCGGGAGCCCCCCAGTATCTTGGGGTGTCTTAAAGATCCAGCTATTCCTTGGGAGGCTTCAGCTTGCCCTGAAAGCAAACCATGGAAGTAGCAAGCTCTTAGTTTTAAGTTTTCAGTTCTCTTCAGGGAAAAACATTTAGCATTTATAAATTAGCTACCTGCTAATTTATTGAAGCTAATTTATAGTTGAACGCTACTTGCTTTTGAATCTTCTCTGTTTTTTTCTCTTGATAGCAAGTGATAAGAGAGTTGTTGAAGAAAGAACATTAGCAATCTTGATGTGTCAGCTCTTGTAGATGTTTTTATCAAATAGTGCTGTGATCATTTGGGATTAAAGTTAATAGGACTGCTTTCTTTGGGGGTAATTTTCACATTGCCTATTAGTTTCTGCAGATTCTGATGGACTCTGTCTGGATCTATGTGTTGTTTATCCTCCTCCTTTTCTGCCCCATCTCTAATCCACATCTAGCAAGGGCCTTTTCTTGCAGTTGTTTGTGGTAGGTAACTTTCTGTGTGCTGTGGGTGTTGGATTATTGGATTATGAAGTTCTGTTTGTCTCCCCCCTAGGTTAGATACCCAGAAACCTCTTTTATCTTTTTTCAGCCTGCTGCTGTGTGGTCCTTTTGAATAACTTTATGTATGAATTAAAAAGAGTGAGGGAGGGAGAGGGGGATGCTTACAAGAAGGAAACGTTTTGCTGACATTTGCAGGATAACTGTAAACATGAATAGTACTGCTATGTGAACACCTTCCTAGTACAAACAGCTCAACTTACCTTATGACAGTTAGCAGGAATATAAAATATTCATACCCTATTCAAGTATGCAATGATGAGCTCAAAGAACATCACTCTTTCACGAGCTTGTCAGTGTATTATTCATACTCTGTATAGTTGGTATCTTTAGGCCGTTTTTAATGTGCACATTATATACTCAGAAATACGTCTTATTTACACTTAATTTTTGTGAGACTTGCATCTAAAATGGTGCTGATCCTCAGCTTGCATGCTGTGCAGGAGAGCTAAAAAAATCCAACCCTTTCCTTTGGGATACTTGTGTCTCGATTCAGGTTAAGCGTTCTTTAAGTTGCTTCCTGCTAAGGTGTTGCTGAGTGACATTAATGCAAACTCATAATGAGGTGGTGTAGGTGTTATTAGTATTGTTTATTGCTCTTGTTTCCACGTTCACAAAATTTCCTGGGATTTTTTTATAGGCGAAGCAGCTAGAGTAAGGCTGTGCAGTCCAGTGAGTAGGTATTTCTCTAAAAATTTTTGTTTGGCCACTTGGGGCAAGTAAACCAATGTTTATGCAGTTCAACTGTGGAAACGAGGTGTGGGAAAACACCCTGTTAATATAAATGCATGTTCCCCAATTCTCTCATAAACATTTGAACCCGTTGTATTATTTCAACAAATTACCAAAGGATAATAGGAAGCTGCAAAGTACTGAATTCTTATGAAAATCAAGTACAATTTTTGACCTCCAAAATCATTAGCTCATCCTGCACCAACCAAATCATTTGGTCAGTCCCGCTCCCTAATTGCTGGTTTCCAGCTGACCGCTTGGGAAGCACACAGTGCTCAGGCTCCTGGTCAGGGAGTGTGTGTGTAGCTTGGGGCAGGCTGCAGCTCAAACCACCTCTTGCCCAAGGGGGAATTTAAATAAAAATAAGCTTCTGGTGGTAAAATGGAAGTCATGGGGATCTCATATTGTTACTTCAGTTAAATTAATTTTAAAGAACCCAAATAAATCAGTCAGTCATGAGGAACAAATGAATTGAAAATAAAGCATCATTAATTCCAATGCTCATGGGACTATTACCATCACCCTTTTTGCCTTTTCTGCATCCTGACTTTATCTTGCACTGACTTCTTACATTTTGGTCTGGAATGAGCGTAATCCTTAGCAGCCTGATCCAGGTTAATTCAAACGCAGACCACACACTGATTTCTAAAATGCTGTGATTCCGTCACTTGTCTTTCAGTGTGTTTGGACAAGGCTTCACTCAATGGGTCTCTGATTTTTGACTCAGGCTTGTGCATACATGATTAATGCACATTGCTCTGCATTATTTTTCACTACTGTCATATGGAAAAGAATTTCAAAGGGGAAGATTTAAAGTTAGCTGCTCTGACTAAATATAATTACAAAGAACGGCTTCACTTTCAGGTATGATCAGTGCCCTCATGTTCAGGTGGTGTAAGAGCTATAAAAACACAGAAGTACTCAGGGGTTGAAACAGTGATTTTTTTGCTGAGCTGAGATTCCTTCAAGATGGGAGTCAAATTTCGTTCATCATTTTTTTCTCCCAGTACTTACTATCTTCAAGCCCGGTTGGGTTTGCATAATAAGCAGACAGAAATCAATGTCTGACTTTCACTACTTTTGAAGATTTATTTTTATTCATATTCATATTAATTCTTTAATAATTTTTTTTTTCATTGGGAAATCCTTTTTGCAGTTCGAATCCAACAATAAACAATAGTTATTAAGGATCTTTCACATATGAGCTGGAATAGGATGTTACTGTGATAAAGAAATTGTAATCTGCAACCGTATAGTTTAAACTGCTCTTTTGCAATACCTCAGATAGAGCTTCTGTATAAGGCAAGTTTATTGAAAAGTAATAATTAGTACAAAAGACAAACTGAGCCATTTTTTTTGGCTGTTAGATTAAAACACTACATGATAAACTTGATGCCAAAGCAACCTTATGGCCTCAAAAGAACCCTGATACATGAAATGGTCTGAAACTGGGTTAGTGTGACATATCACAACAGGATTCCTCAACACTAGAAACGTGTAAGCTCTGGTCTTCTAGGCACCTGGGTAATAAGAAAGGAAGCTCTCTACATTTATGGAGCAAGAGTTGGTAACTTCTAACTCACAGAGGACACTAAGTGTAGGTAAAGGAGGCACCTATGCAGTGGGAATGTTAGAGAGAAAAGATTTAGAGGTGGTCCTGGAATTAAATGTATACTTGATGCCATTATTTCGGGCAGGATGACAGTACTGCCCATGGACTCAGAGACAAGTGTTCCCAAAGTGGAAATGTTATGTGTGTTGAAGGCAGTTGCAGGTGCTCCATATGCTCAAGTCTGAGGACTCAATCTCCACCTCAGCCTTTGAAAGAGATAGCTTCATAAATTGGAGATTTTGACAGCAAGAATTTCTGTTGAAGACATCCAACAGTGAGAAGATAAATACCAAATCTGATTCATAACCTGAAGAAATGGTGACAGACTATACCACACTATAGATTAAAGGCAAAAATATTTGAATACCTGAAGGTAAATAGGAAATGGAATAAAATCTATCATTGGTTTATCAAAGACAGATTTTTACCAGACTAACATAATGGTGTTTCTTGCCTAAACAGACAGTTCCTAGATAAAAGCAATGCAATATTTTTTGCTGTGACATTCAGTAAAATGCCATTTGGGGACATGTTGGGGAAAATGATTTTGAGAAAAAAAACAGGGACAAAGAAAATAAACTCAGTCTGGAGCAGCTGTTGGGAAGGGCCCCTAGGTTGTCCAAAGGGGGAAAAGCATTTATTTTACTGAAGGAGCATTGTTTAGCCTGCCAACAGGAATCTCAGTTAGTAGATCTGTGCTACCTATTATAGCATCAGGACACAGCACCTGGAAGGAAGAAGAACATTTTTAGGGTGGAATGTGGTCTCTAACTGTCAACATAGTGTGATTCTGGATCAGTCTGCTGAGCAGAGTAGCAAGGGGAAGGAAAGCCTTTTACCCTTTTGATGATGGAGGAGAATGAGATTATTTCCATGTTTATAAACCATTTTCCTCAGTGAAGCTGTACTTTCCTGCTTGCAGCCAGGAAGAGGCTGAGGGTGTGTTCCAGGGCCCTTGCTCAGTAACATAATCAGAATGCTTTTTAAGGCATTTCTTTTGGGTTTTGGGAGAACTTGCTTCATCAGGATAGTTTCTTGAGTCTAGACTGGCTCTTAGTGTGAAGAGAAATAGAAAAATCTTTCAAGCAAATAACAAGCATGAGTTTTTTCATCAGCTGATTGGCCATCTTGGGCCTGGGCAGTCAGTTCTATATTTATTTTTCTCTTATGGCATGTAATATTTTCAAAATAATAAACCAACATCACTTTAAATATTGTTTCTCATTACATGAAGCTACATTTGCAAATATTAATATTTTGATGTTTAATCTTTTTCAACCCTTTATTTTAAAAATAAAGCTATAAATGTTAAATGATGTTGTTTAGCTTAATACTTTTACACTTCTACACAGTGTTTTATACTGTGGTGAATGATATTTTGTGAATTTATTCTCTTGTTGATACTTCAATTGACTGGCTTTATGAGAATTTTTTCTAATCTTTTATGAACTGTCCATTCCAGTGACATTTCAGTTGGTGGGTTTTTTGTGACCTAGAAGGAAATTCAGCTGAAGCAGGTCAAGCCACCTCAAATGAAATATATGTTGTAGTTGATAGCAACCAAATCACCTTTCTTTACTCACCTGGATCCCATCAGTGTAGACAACCATTTAAGTAGACTTGAAAAATGGTAGAAACCTTCAGCATTAGTTTCACGTCACCTAAAAGCAAAAGCTGCATGTCACTAAAGCAAAGCTGAGGAGTTGTTATACAATACAGATCTCTGTCCTGGATGGTAGGATGTATGACAGGTGTGACATATTCTGCACATGAGCCTGTTTACCAGTGATTAAAATATGAGAGTATATATTTTATTGATGCTATACTTGATCTGATTTACTCTATTGAATTTACTTCAAAAGGAGGAAATATTTTTCCTCGTAGTCTATGATCTATCTCTACAAATGAGATCCTTGACATACACTGAAATTTGTGGCATCCTCTCAATCAGATGGGAATGTTAGAATTATGATAAATCTGTGAGGCATTACTGCAATTTTGATTTCTGGCTTATTTTACCTGTGAAAGTGGGTAGCAGAGTAGAAAAATGAACAGGCAATCCTAAATGAGATAAAAATCTGATTACAAGTGATTTCCTTTATTTTATTTTCATATACTAATTTCCCCATTCCTCCTGGTCCTTTTGTCCTTGCGATGGCACTGGTGTCCCTGCAGTGCTGCCCTTCCATTGCTATTGCTCCTGTGCTGCTTCCCCCACTGAAGGAGGTCATTCCTACTTGCCACGCCAGGGCTGAGTTAGGAACAGGAAAAACAGGCTTTGCCATTTGCTGCCAGATTTGCTTTTATGGTTCCAAATTTTTCTGCATCAGGTTATTAGCCACAAATTCCAGCCTTTTGAGAGCATCCTTTAATCTGTTTTGCAGGGGTTTTCTGCCTTGTGTGAAACCTGCTTCACTTTTCCATTCATTGGGAGTGTTTATTGCTTTCCTCTCTGTTTTTGAGGCCTTGGGGAATCTCAGAAGTGGAGAGTGTGCAGCATATACTTGCCAGGGATGTTTGTGGGGCTGCTGATGGTGGGATTGCTGCTCTTTGCTGTAAGGCAGGGGTGCAGTCTCCATGTGGGAGCATGCCATGCCATGGGAGGGCAACAGTCTTCTCCTAGTGCTGTGCACCATCAAATCTCCTCACAAAGCTTCAGCAGGATAGCAGCTGGACTGAAGTGACTGCAGGAGGTGGTAGCTCCACAGCAGCTCACCGGATGTATTTGTTTTTTTCCTGGCTCTTGCACGCCTCCTTCCTTCGTGCTCTGTCATTAAACCCAGTTCTGGAATCACAAGTTTTGGTCCAAAGAGATAAAATCATGAAAGCTGGCCTTGAAGAGAGAGGGGCCCAGAAAGTAACTTTTCCTCTTTTTCCCCTCTGTTAGTGATAAGGATTTAAAAAAAAAAAAATTCTTTCTGCATCAGGACTACCAGCTGTGCCATTAGCAAGCTAGTGAGTGGACAAAATCCCAGGATTCAAGGGAGCGAAAGTGAGTTTTGACTAAAAAGCTTGGGGCTTCATCGTCAATCTCGGAAGTGGGGAAAGCAGGGAGCCTTCCTTCCTCAGCCAGCTCTTCTCTAGAAGGCTCCTCAATGACTAACTAGCTCAATGTCTTGGTGAGGCTACATTTAATGCTGTGCCACCATCTCACGTGGCACCTTGGGCAAGACATGTGGGAATAGTGGGAATTCACTGCTGGTATGACCTAGGGGTGATATGTTCCTCTAGCCTGTTACAGGAGTTGTGTCCTGACATGACATGCCTCGGTCTTGGTAAGATAAAGTCTCATTGCATATCCGGCCGGTCTTCTGGGGGATATCAAACTCCATGTTCGGACCAAATCTGAAAATTCTTCGAGTTTCTTTTTATTAGAACCTTTAATACATTTTATACCAATCAGGAAGTATATATAGCCACAGTTTATGCCTTTCAATATCATCTTTAGAAAGAATTTTTCCTCCGCTAAATCTTTAGTGTTCTAAGCTAATTAAATTATTAAGTAGCTTTAGTCATCCTTGAAATATACTTTGAGTTTCGGGAATGAATTCACCTTTCTTTGGGGGAACATTTGTGCATCAGAGGTGTGGAAGGAACCCATGGCTTTCATTTGATTGCTCAGAAATTACTTTTTAAATTGGAGACAACCTCTGTGCAGGAGCTGAGACTCGGCCCTGCACCTCAGCTCAGCCCAAGAAAAATGGAGCAAAGAAACCATGCGGGAGGGCTGCCTAATCTCCTGAGAGCCCTGGAGAGATGCTGTCCTGCACTGCATCTCCATCTCAAGGATGCACAGTAAAGCTGATGGGGAAAGTTTTGATGGGGCTGGAGTGAAGTCTGAGAAGTAGAGGTGCAAGATCCCATCTTTTTAATTTCTGTGCTCTGGGACTGTAGCACAGTGAAATGTTTTGTATTCAGGGCTAAAGAGCCCATTTCCTACGAACAGAACACATAAAGCTTTCTCTGTGTTGTGCTGTTAAAACAACTCTTAATGCTTTTGCTTAAGAAGTAGATCTCCCCTGTATGCACAAAATTCAGATCACTTGGGGAGATATGTCAGTCCTAAATCCCACAGAGATGGACAGACAGGTCTTTCTGAAGTGCTTGCTCAAAGTGAAATAAATAAGGACAATACAGCATTGAAAACCTCCTATGGTTTCAGAAAATAGATACCCATATTCTACTTGGTAAAATAGTACAGATAAGCATTACAAAGTATAGCAAAGCCAACCTAATTATATTACCTTCCAATTCCAGTCTGATCTATTTCACTAATATTGATTTCACTTTGTATCCCATTTGAGCTTACAATGGCAACTGAATTAAGCCAATGTACTTAATTTTGATGTCTATCTGTGCGGAGAAAAAAGAATACACGCCTGGTGGAGATCATTACAGGGAACAAATCCTCCAGTAGATTTTTCTTGTGCTACGGTTCAGCATTAGTCAACCATTGCATGTGTCTATACAATTTAGGAAAGAAAAATTAGAGATGATTTGCAATTTAAAAAAAAAAGCTCAAAACAGGCTATTGAAAAGCTCATTAATTTTACAGCAACATCCATATATTGATTTCACTCGCTGTAGGTAGAATTTTGATAAAGATGGCATTTTGAAATTGGTCAGAAATTACACTCTCCATTTCTCAGGATTATCTGTTACTATTATTATTTTTTTAAACAAGACCATGTACACGGGTATAATCTATACACATCACTGTAATTTGCTTAACGATCTTGTCTCCTGGCAATAATGCTCACTCTGCCCTAAGTGGAACAGAATAACGAGAAGTTGATCTGATAGACAGACAAAAAGAAAAAAAAAAAAAGCGTTTTGCAGGTAGTGGGAACTTTGAGAAGCTGATTTTGCTGAAACAGAAAAAAAACCCCTTTATAGTTACCGTGCGAACTTGGAAGATTAAACATCATGGAATTGAGAATCTTTTAGGATTAGAGATGGGCAAAACAGATTTTGAAGAGTAAATTCACTGAGAACAGTTTGGCAGCTCAAACTTAGGCCAAATCTAAACATATTGCTTCAGCTACAAGAGAAAAAGGAGGAGAATAACAATACTTGGTTTCAATACTTTCAAAAGGAAACATTTTGGTTCTGTTTTGAAGGTGTGCTTCCATAGAATTCTGCAAGGCTAATAAGTCAAATTTAGGGCTATATAAAATTTTTAAAAATAAGACAAGAGATGAAAATAAAGGCTTAAGGTCACCTTGAAGCATTGGTCTCTTTTTTCCTTTAAGTTCTTGTTCTGAGCAAAAATCCATTATTCACACAATGGCAGCTAGACTTTCAACTGATTGAGTATTTATGGGTAACAAGAATATCCAGTGTTTTAACCCTCGGGCTCCAGGACACCTTCTGTAACTTCTGGCAATGGAGCTGTTAAAGGGAGTACTCCTGGGAAGAGAGTGCGTGATTTCTGACTCCGAAGCTTTGAATCATGGTCTGAGGGAGTTACTAGATTTTGAACCACAAAGCAGGGGCCGTAGCTCCCTCAGACAACTCTAGTTTTCACAGGAATGTTGGATTCTGGTCTGGAGCCCCAGACATGACTTTGCTGCAGGTGGTCTGTGAAGGATGGTAATGAAGGCAGGATGCTGACAGGCACAAACTGCACCCCCTTGATAAGTGCTATATAGCCATTATTTGTCATCCAAAAGCATGGAGGTGTTGCACCTTTTACTTATGGAAACCCAGGTCTATTAGTGCAGCACTGAACTGAAAGGAAAGAATACTCTGCAATGTTTAGAATTTGCATATTCATGAAACTTAACTAATTACAGGGCAGCTAGAGAATAGGTAGGCACAGCTTTTGCACAGGCCATTTTTTTATTGTTTGAAAGCAATAAACGGCAACACCCCAAGGCTTCGTATTTTGCACTCACCTTTATAGAACATAATAAAACATTGTGCGTTGTAATACAGGTGGGTGACTCATTGAGATGAGTTGTGTGAGGGGTGGGCAGGCAACCTAGATACCACCCAGAGTTGTTTGAGTTTGCCTCTACTGTTGACAGCCACAGCTATGACTAATTAGGGGTTACTGTCAAATGCTCAGCTTTGGCAGCATAGGTGGAGCTGTGAACATCTGTGCACCTACAGTATACATGCTACAACCTCAGTGCTATAGATTTAATTCCAGCCCTTTATCTTTCTTTTTCTTCTTTTTAAAAAATTTTTACACAGATAAGGAACACTTTGGATGCCATTGTCCTCGTTATGAATTGAGTTTGCTCTTCAATCTGATGGATTTTATTCTCTACCTTATATCTTGCCGGCTGCGCATACACAACTTTTTTGATAGGGACCTTATCCTTTTGTGTTAATTTGATATCTGACATTCAGAAAATGACCCTACTGCAACAAAGATGATGATTGCTTTTTACCAATTAAAATATACCCTGACATGGAGTATTAGGCCAGCTATTTATGTTAGCATTTTAAAAGTATCTGTCAGTCAATGCAAATTGTAGGACTGGAAAAGGCAGGAGTTGAATAAACTGGTATGTGAATCCAGGCAATTAATTTTCAATTTTTCAGAGAGAAAATAGGCAGGGAGTCTTTGATCTTTGTCATTTTCCAAGAGGGAGACCCCAAGCAGTGTGCACTCATTTATTTTATGGTATCCTTACCCTCTGAAAGTATTAACTTGTGCAAATTAAAAAAGGCACCTGGATTTCCTTAAAAATCTCTCAAGTATTTACTTCGTCTGCTCGTGGGGTTCCTTAATTTCCTAATTTCACACTGCCTGTCCTTCTCTGAACGTGCCCCTCCTGACTCAGCGAGTGCCCAGAGTTCCTCACTGCCCGTGAGCGCCAGGCTCCGCCGCGCGCTGCCGTCCTTGCACGCAGTTGTTGCCTGGGATGTCGAGTGGTACCTCGGGTGATGAATATGTAAGATGAGACACCCAGCCTCGCTGTCTGGAGCTGTCAGCTTCCTCCCTGACAGGTTTCCTATGTGGTGGTCTCGAGCTAATTTAGGCCAGTCAAGGATTACCATTTCTGCTCACCCCAACAAGTGAGTCGAGGCTGTTATTTAGGAATTTCTGAGCATGGTGATTATATTTGGAGAGGAGCAAGTGCCTCTGCATTCCTGCCCTTTCTGATCATTACCATGACAGATAGAGATAGGCACACACAATATGTTGTCCTAGAATTCACGCTGTTCCAAAGTCTCTTATGTCATTTTGAAACCCAAATCCTTCACATGACATCTGGTATATAATAAACACTTCAAATTGTTGAGAGATGGCAGTGACAAAACCACATGTGTTATAATTTTTATAGGTTTACTGGAGGGCAAAGCTTGATATGTAAGTTTTCATGTGTACCAGTGCTTCTGGGTTCAGGTTCTCTCATGCCTTGTTGCAGTCAATTGGACATAGTTTTAGTTGGAAGCACTGGAGCAGACTCTATTCTTTTTTTTTGGTTTGGTTTGGTTTGGTTTGGTTTGGTTTGGTTTGGTTTGGTTTTTAACGCCTAACCAGAAGAGCAAGATGCAAACACAGAAGAGGGTCAACTTTGCCTTCTGCGTCCATGTCACCCACCAGCATTTTTGGGTTTTGGAGAGAATATGCAGAGTCTACATCTTAGCTGAGCTTCCATTAATTGAAGTCTCTTCTGCCCATTGCTGGACGCCAGACTATTCCTTCTTTGTGCACAGACATGACACTTAGTGGGCTTGCTGCTGGCCTGCCTTTGCTTTTTTTTTAGGTACATTTGTGTGTTCAAGAATATCTAAGCTTTTGTAATGACTTTCTGCTGTGTTATTCTGCCCTGTGGTTTCTAGACATCAGCTGAATTTCAAATACTTGTTTTTCAATGTTTCTTTTAATACCATATTTCATGAAAGAGGGTTTATCTTTGTGATAGTCATTGTGAGTAAACAGGCACACTGCAATGGGTTCAATGTAGTACAAGACTAGAGTGTGTGATTAGCAGGTAATATTGACAAAGGATTTGGAATAACGGTGTTTTTACCCAGGATGGCACTGTTATACTGTGGTGCTGGATTCCAACACGCATTTTAAAACTGATGATCTATTTCTCGGGGACTGCTTTTCACTGGAAGTGCTTTTCGCATGGACCTGTGAGAGACATGGTTCAGACCACTCACAAAGAGAATTTGCTGCAGGTGTCAGTGCTGGTTGGTAAGTTGGTGTTAAAGTCAAAGACATGGGAAAATACACATTAGCTTTGCTTTGTGCACCATGCTATAAATGCACAAAAAAGACTACAAACAAGGCTCTGTTAATGGCCTGCCAAACAGTACCATCACAGTGCGAAAATTCGTGCAATGAGGGAAAAATGTGTAGCCCTTTGCTGGCTGAATGCCAGGAACACATAACTAAGTGGCGTTTTGCAGTGAAGTGCACACATGCCACTGAGTTCTCAAAGCAGGTGAGTAGGCTTGAGTACTTGTTATCATTACAGGATTTTAATTTTTTTCTTCTTCTTAAAAAGACTGGCTAGTCTAGGCAGTAGCATCTGCCATCTCTTTTGAAGAGAAGGAGAGGGGAAGGACCTTGCTCCCTGAATTTATTCACCCTTTATAGCTTGGTTCAAGAGGGATTATTTCCTCACAACAGCGATTGCTTAAGTGGGAGATAGGCATATTCCAATTCCTTCATTCTTTGGTCATTATTTTTAAAATAAGCTGGTCTTCTTTAGTTCTCTGCACAAGCCTCCTTGTGCTTATAGGCTGTAGAACACCCTTCAAAAGAAAAAATAATAATGAAAATAGCCCTGGGATAATAATTCCATGGTAAACTGTAATCTTTCATCAATTCCTTCAAGAAATTACAGAGACCAAATATAAAAGCAGAGAGTCAGAAGAGGAACTTACCCGTCTGTGGCATTCATAATTTGCTGATGGAAGTTTTTTCTTGGATCGGTCAGTTACGTGTTCCTCCACCAACAGAGTCCTGACCTTTTCTTGGTTTGGTGGTTTTGTTGTGGGTTTTTTTTAAACTTTTGATAAATGGCAGGGATATTACTGGAATTCTTCTCTGTTATCACCATTTTGTGAGGTGCTAATTTTCTTAGCCTTAGTGATTAATAGTAGATGATTTATCATATTTATGTAGGTGGCAGGGGAGAAGAGACACCCTAATAAGAGTTTTGTCCTTGTTACAGTGGCTACTGTAGAATTACGCAGTGAGATCCCCACATAGCCCCCCTGTAACCTGAATTCTGAGTAGATGAATCAGACAAAGGATATGATAAAAATACCATTAACCTAATTTTACATTCAGGGAGTTGAGTCAAAGAGGAAAGAAATGATTTCTCTAAGGTCTGTGGCAGAGGTGTGAACAGAAATCAAAGTTCCCAAGCCCTTGACTCGGTTTATCTCTTATTAGTATTGCAGCAAGTAGACATGTGTCTCTCAAAGACCTTCCCTTCTTGATAAACTATATGCTTGTGCAGTAAAAATCTCACCAGTTCCTCTCCAGAGACTCTGTGGTCCAAGTGCATTGAAGTGTCTCTGCCATGAGGGCGTCTCGCCAAGCTTGCCTTGGGAGATGCTGCCGTCAGAGTTTTATAATAAGGATGTGTGTGACCTCTCCTAATCAGAAGGGATGGTTTTATTCTGTATGTTGGAGCAAAGGACACAACATGGTGTCCTTTATTATGAGGAAATATGCCCTTACAAATCAATGTTTTATATTCAGAAAAGACAGCATCTCCTTCTCTCAACGACAAGAAAAGGTGTCTCCTGAAAAGAGGGCAAACCGGTGTTTTCTGGGATTTAACTTTCCTTTTAAATGCTGCGTGTTCCATTGAAATGGTGAGGAACTGGGAAGATGTTCAGCAGTAGTGCTGCAGCAGAGTCACTCGCTTGGGAATCACTCTTTGCAGAAAGTGATGTGCTTCATACACAGGTGTGTAAATCTGAAAAAGTTGAGAGGTGGATATTCTATAATTAATTTTCTTCCTCAGGCAATTAGATGATTCCTTGATATTTATACAACACTCTTTGTTCATTGTCTTGGCTGTACAGAGGATGGACTCCCCAGGATTGGCCAGTGGTCAGATGGACCCAATGAACGTTCAAGGTCAAGAGTACATTGCATTAGCAGTAGCCCTGGCTGGACAGAAACACACGTTCCTCATTAAGGCAGCCATCGTAGCAAATGAAATTAGAGTCCTATAAATCTGATTGTGTCTGGGCTAGAGTGAGGTAGTGTCTCAGTGCTCAATTTCCCAGTGTACAAAATGCCATACGCTGTAGGAATTCAGGAACTTCTTCTGTGGCAAAGAGAAAGGAAGAGCCTAGGGCAGCAGACGTGACACTGAATGAGAAAACTGTGAATATGTTGAAGGATGACAGAGGAATTTCTTTTGGCGACAAATCTACTTTTCTAGCCTATTTCTTTGAAAGAAATTGAACAGGGAGTGTCTGCCACCTTTTGCTGTCTATCAGCCTGACTGTAACATTAATTTAGGAGAAGTCATCTCAGCAGTAGTTTTGGCTAGGAAAGGAAATGAAAGACTGCATCCTCTGAAAAATACCTCTTTATCTGCCCATGGTATCTGAGCAGTTAAAGAATTTCAGCGATGTTTCATCATCTCTCCCTTCGTTAATGCATTTTTCAGAGAGACAACAAGAAGGATAGTTTAGAAAGATAAATGCAATTGATGATGTAATGAAAAAAATCAGGAAACAATTATAAAACCTTTTTTATGAAATGTTTTATGAGTCTGTATTTGCATCTGGGGAATATTAGAGTAAATATTGTGCGGGGAAATTAGTTTTAATTTCATGCTAATGGAAAAATCAATTCGGTTCTAATTAGGTTATGATTTTTAAAATACAATCAGGCAGTCATTTCAGTGTTTTGATTAGATTGTCCTATCATTTGTTTCGGTTCTGATAAATGCTACTTCAGAAAATGCCTTTCAACACAAAAGCCTATCTGTAGCAGAATAAGTTTGATTTGGGAGAGTTATTCTAAAGGCAATAGTGTAAAGATTCTTAAAGTGGGTCATTGGCTGCGAGCAATTTGAGTGTAGTGAGTAGGGCTGTGGCACTTCAGTCTACAGTACAATGTAATTCAGGTGTGGATACGATGAGTGAGAATTGTTGTTGATTTTTTAATTTCTATCTGTTCAATAAGGTCTTGTAACTTCTCTGCCAGGAAAAAGAAAAAATTCTCTTTATTAATTACTACTTGCAGGGAAATGAACTGAGGGCAGTACTGCTTCCCACACTTGCATGCTTAAGTGTTTCTTGACCTTGTAACATGTGAGCTGGTAAGGCTTTCCGTGACTTTTTGTATAAAACATGCCCTGAGAGAACCAAAAAGTAAACCACAGCAGCATATTAAGATTGTGATCTTCAAGCTGCTTTTGAAAATCTCAGTCAAGATCATCACGTGAAGTTATCTCAAAACATAAAATTGACAAATATTTGGATGGTGTGTGCGTGTGGTATAGACTGTATACAGTCTATAGTACATAAAATAAAGTCTATACAGTGTCAAATCTACTTAATAGAACATTGCAGCTTGTTTAAACTGCCATTAATTAAAAAACCAGGACTTAAAGAAAAAGAGCTGGGGACCCTTGTCACCACTATGGTCCTGCATAATTTTCTTCTTGTGTCTTTGGTTTATATTTGAACAAACAGTTATTGTTGTTCTCTGAGTGGCACTGCAGTTGTTTTGCCAGCTCAGCTCCACAGCTTGGCTTCTGTGGTGATCCATACTGGGAGATGAAGTGGTGGTGTTTTCTTTTCACTTCTCTGTCTTCTCGGTGTGCCTACTCCATCTTCTTGTGTGTGTTTTTCTGTCCCTTTGAGTGACAAGTGCCTTTACTGAACAGTAAATTATAATCAAAATGTCTCGTGCAAGAGCTAGAACTGAAAATACTGGCTTTAAAAATTAATATGGTTGTCAATCAGATGTCCATGTTTGCATGGGGCATTGCTTGAGGTAAAGTATGGCATTACTCTTACGAAATCTATGATTTAGATTATTTCTTGGGACATGCCCAGACTTTTTTCTAGGTTAGTTGGAAGGAACATTATATGAAGCTGATAAAAGAAAAAAAGAAAAAGGGAGACAAAAGGGCAGTGTAACCTTCTATCATCAATAAGGAATATAAAACCATTTTTAAAATCACCATGAAGAAGGAAAATTGGGGGAGGTGTGAGGTAATGCCATTTCCTCAAAAAATTTCTCGGTATGAAATCTATGCAAACTTTAATGTAAAAATTAGAAATTATACACTGAATAAGCTTTGATGTTTAATAGAAAACATCAGTGATTTGCAAGAGTTTTATTTGTACAATAAACTATCTCCTGAGGCTTTTTCTGAGGGATTTTTTTTCCCTGGATGTTTGAATTTTTTAAAGCTGTTTATGATGTATTTTTCATGTTGTATGATTTATACTATGGCCAGTGATTGGAATGGGTGCTTAAATAATATATTCAGGTTGTATCATATACTCAGAATTTTTAATTGTACTTCCTGCAACTTCTGGCTTAATGGGCATAAATTCATCATGGGTTATTAATAAGATTATTAAAATCATAGCAGTTAAATCCTTTTGAGACTTCAAGTTTGCAGACTTACGCAGATCAGAATTTGTAGCCCCATTTAAGATTGCTTGGAGGACTTCCAAACAGGGTGGTAAGTTAATTAATAATAGCACACCAAGCCAGTGCACTCACAATGTGTGTTGGACAACAGGCTGAGGAAATGCTGTTTTGGACATATTTCTAAATCTATGTGGACACTAATGGAAATTTCAGGAGTCCTGTGTTTGTGGAATTGACAATATATTTTTAAAAGTCAATGTTGTCCAGGAGAACTTTCTGTTTTGGTTTTCTTCTATGGTCAATAGAAAAAAAAAAGGTTATTGGTTAATAAAGGTTATTATTCCGTAAAGAAATTGAACCACAGCCTGTAAGATTCTTCCTTGGCTTGAAAAGGTGTTTTCGAATATCTGCCTTGAGGTCTAATTTTTCTGATCAGAAAAGGGAATTCTGACTTCAATATGAATTAGGATCCTCTTTAACTCTTCAGTCTCCTGAAAGGTTGCAAAGGGATTTGGTGGAGTAGAGCTTCCAATAGAGGAAGACTGAGGTGAAGACCTGCTTATGAAACTGGTTTATAATCCATGACCTCCTGCTAAAATGCTGTGCACTTCATCTTCAGCATTGCAGTCATGCAACAAAAGAGAGAAACCCACAATTCTTTGACTCTTGTGCAGGAAAAGCCATCTTTTGTGCTAACTGTGGCAAAGTGGGCCTTGTCTCATATCAATTGTTAAGAAAAGGATAAACTGAAAAAACATTTTGTTTTCTAGTCTTATTCTCAAAGAAAAATTATTAATATATTTAGGGTTTGTTTTTTTTTTCTTAGGAAGAAGTGACAGTTTATAATCTCTTTTTCATTAGCTGAGAAACCTGGTAATATTTGTGTGATTGGCACATGCACTGGGGTGACTGGCACAGATGGAATGTGTGACATGCTCACAGTGAGAGCGGCTATGCACGTATGAGAGCAGTTAGATGAGTTTAATACCATAAGGAGGTTCATTGCAGCTGAAATTTTAGCTCTACTCATTTCTTTAACAATAAATTCAGGCTCAGCCTGTTCACAGCTTTCAGCCTTGTATTTTGCCGGTACAAAATCTTGAGGAGCAATCCTTTTTCCTCTCATCTGATTTATGTTTTGGGTTTTGCAAGGCGGTCCAAGGCAGCCCATCCAGCAGATGCTCTGCCCTGTCTGACCTGTGCTTGGCTCAGAACTGGTGATGAATGTGTTACACAGCTCTCAAGCATCCCAGGTCTGAAAATGGCCCTGGTATAAGTCAGGATTTACTTCAGGTAATTCTTTTAGAGCATATATCTAAATTTTGCAGTGCTGTATCACAACACGGTAAACTCTGGAAGCGTTATCTCAAGGCGTGATGAGAAAGCACATTGCTTTCTGAGCTTGCTTACTTTTCTGCTCATAGCTGTACTCAATGCTGGGTATTTCAGTCAGCCTGAGTATTTCTAGGACAGAACAATGACTAAATTTTATGTTTCAAATGCATAAAATTGTGTGTCTCTGCTTGTACCACTCCGAGGTGAAGCATTACAAGTCTGTGAGATCAATATTCTGCTGCCTTGGGATTCCTTTGGAGGAAAACTGGTCAAGACAGACCTATTTTATACTTTGTTAGAGTGGCATTAAAATTGGTGTTACTATCTTTAATGGCAAAAAATTTACAGAGGGCATTAAAATCACGAAGGAGCAAGGAAACTTCCTGGGTAGTTTTCTCCAGGCTGTTTTGCACAGCTGATATTTCCGCATCACTTTTCTGCAAGAAAACAAAGTTGAAGTGCTGTATGAATCGAGGCAGAGCTTTATTCCTGCTTCCTCATGACTTGGAGCTGCAGAAAAACTCCACAGTGCAGGGCTCTAGATAGGATGCACCTCAGGGCAGATGAGAACGGAGGCAGAGGACCATCCGAACTTGCTGAGCTCTGCTCTTCCTGAAATAAGCAGAAATACTAGAAAGTTTGTAGTTCCAAAATATACTCCTTCCTTCCGCACTCAGGATTATTCTGTGCTGGTTAGATGATGCAATCAGTTTTAGACAAGGTAAAAAATAACATTCTGGAGTCCTGACTGAATTCTTGAGCTAAATCTGGCAAAAGTTAATGTATTTATTGCCTACCCCTTCTTTTCTCTTCAATGCCACTGAAAAGAAATGGACTTTGGACCTTTTCTGAATCAACAGAAGTATAAATTCAGAGGTGAATTTTAGCTTCAGTTTTCCATCACTTTAATTTTCTCACTTCTTGATGCGACTCTATGGTGAGTAACAGAGGTGTGAATTGATTTTTGTGGAGTGGCTTGGAGCATAAGCTCATGCAAATGAGTGCATGCCTTGGCTGATAGAATTACCTTGCCAGGGGTTTGCACCTTTCCTCAACCTGCCTGCAGAGCTCTGCTTGTAGGGTAAGAAACTGTTCAGCACAAGAAAAGGCTGCTTGAAACGGAGTGACACTGCTTGCAGCCAGAAGGATGCTGGGAATAAACAAAGAAAATTAGCTGAAGACACAATATAGGGTTTATCCCAGCTATTACCTGTGCCGTTTTGCCTGCATAGCAAGATCCATGCCTAAATAATTTATACGTCTAAATGTTGTGGTGCCTGCATTAATCCCACATTGGACCGTTCTACAAATGGCAGGGAAATCTGAACTGAGAAGTGAACGTTGAAAGGGATCGTATGTTAAAAGTAAATGTTGAAAGCAGATGATATCCATAAGGCGCAGAGCACGGAACAGAAGATTCACAAGCCTTGCAGGAAGTTGCTTTATTATTCTAACCTATAATCCCTGCTGTGAGGAACGCTGCCTTTCAAGCCCACGTATGGGATGTTTCTCTGTGATAAGAGGAAACTTTAACAGGTTGACTGTAAACATTTCCAAAGTACATTAAATAGCAGAGTCTTACATAAATTCTGCTGCAAAGACAGCAATATGCCTCCCAACCTCGTTTCTAAGTGTAGGGTTTCCATCTTTTATTATCTCCCAGTATTTTTACATCCCGTAATCTGTTCCACAAATTGATGTTAATATGACATTTTGAAAACTGCAGTCAGGGCTTTCAACTTGAACCAAATATTTAATGGGAAAAAAAAAAAAAATCAGTGACTTGTTGAATCCTCAGGTCGAGCAAATTGTTACTTTGCTGGAATGCTATTGAAGGATGTCAGTTTTCTTCATGACAGGCCCTAGCCCTGGATCCAGTGGAATGGAGTGCCATGAGTCCAATGAATACCAGTGGCGTGTGACCCACGAAATTACACACACTTGTATGATCTGTCAAGCCGTGTTGGCTGCTATAAAAAACAAACAAAAAAGAAGCAGAAAGGCAACTTCTGTATAATTCAGTAAACCAATCACAGTGGGAGTGCCAGTCTGTTTGAACCTGGTACTTGCTTCTTAGTGATCTTCTTTCCACCTGCTGCCAGTCTGAATTGTTTTTTGTCACCGTTTCATGAGTGTGGAGGTTGTTTGTGGTGCCACAGGAGAATCTCTTTCTCCTTCAGGCAACAGCTGGGTGTTCAGTTTCTGCCCTGCGCCTCTCTCTCTTCCAAAAAGCAATAGAAGAACCTTGCATTGCTAATAGAGATTTATTAGACATTTTTCCTGTTTTTGAAGGTACTTGTGTACTTGCTCACCATGATGAGCCATTTTATTTACATGAGCTAAGGGAGGACCGTGCAGATGAATCCATGTAGGTGCAAAGTGCTGTGCAGTGTCAGTGGGAGAGGGAGTTTCCCAAAATACCAGGGAGAAGGGAACCAAGATGTGATCCCAGGTTATCTCTTTTTGGATGCTTCAGTGATAAAAAGCGTTCATTAGAAAATTCCAAGATGTTTTTTTAGTGTCTGGTTGAGGGGTAAATATTTTACACAGCAAAAATAAGGATATATGCTACATTCACATCAATTCAATCATGTGTTCTTTTGAAAAAACCCCCACAAATAAAAAATCTTGTATGGCTAGTGTTTCACAGTAAGATTGCTCTTTAAATAGATTTTACAGGTTGCTTTTATAGCACAACACTAACAGCTGCAAGTCCATGTACAAGGTTGTGTAAAAATTTGATTTACAATTTTATTTTTTCATGAAGTATGCACCTCTGTTTTATTCATTCTCTCTCTAGCCAGCATAGCTGTTGATGGCAAAGTGGAAAATATTCTTCTAGTGTAAAGAGAAAGGGAAAAAGGAGGAATGTGTTACTTCTCTCGGAAAAGTAAGACGTTTATATTTTTTAGCCTTCTGTTGTCTGTAAAAACCCTTGATTAAATAAATTTCAAGAATGTTTTAAGGATCACTTGTCAATTTGAAAAAAGAATTTTAAAAGCCAAACATTCATTACTAAATCATCTTTTATGAGAACAGAAGGATCTCTGGATAATAGGCATTTGTTCCAAAACAAAACAGTTATTTGTTCAGGGTATGGAAGTCATTAATTATTTACACCTATTCCTACCTCAGTTCTACCTCTAGTTAAAATTCATGGCCTAGGCACTCATCAAATATTGATTTTTACCAAAGTTGATGCTTTCCCTTTAACATTATTATAATGAGGGATAAAAATCAAATTGCCTTCACTGAAACTCAATCATTCTCACAAGCCATCTGCATTGATCTTTTTTCTAGGTTTTACCATAAATTATTCTATTCAATTAAGTAAACCCCACACATAATGACATTTTGTGAACTAAATAATTTATTGACTATTTTCAGCTAAACTTACCAGGCTCTTATGCACAGTTATTTTCATTACATTAATAGTAATATATATAACCCTCTTGCAACTGAATGCATGTCAGATTCTTTGTTTGGAAAGAGGAATCACCTGGGAGGTAGAAATCTTCTCCTTTTGAAAAGAAACAAATTCTGTCGTCATCACATTCTGAGTGACTCAGTCCCTTCTCATTAGCAAAACGAGGGGGGCTGCGTGCAACACTTTCTGGTGACAAAATAATTGCAAAATGATTTTCAGCTGAAAGTGATTCTATTAGCAACAAGGATTGTAAGCAGATTGATAACAATTGGTCTCTTTTACTGTTCGCTGGTGAGATCTGATGAATATAGTAGCTCCTTGGAGGGGCTGGGAGAGTTTTCCTCCTCTGCAGTGCAGTGGTTGCGCTTCTGTGTCACACACACTCTTGTCACCTCCTGACAGTTCATCTGGAAATCTGCCCATTTTCTAAATGAGTTTTGTTTCACATTTGAAAAGTCATTCAGCTCCTGTAGACCGAGATTTTCAAATGGAAAGCACGGTTTGTAACTCTGAACTCTACTCCTTCAAGCAAGGAGAAGGATTCCTCCCCACATGAAAAGGTTGTGTTTTGTGGATAGTTGATTTGGGTAGTAACTGAGTCCCAAACTTTAGATACTGATCACAAAACAGGTTTTTCAAAAACGCATTGATTTTAGGAGAACCTCCTCACAGCTGTGAAGGTGTAGTTGGTGTAGTTAATCATGTACAGCAAGTTTCTGTTGGGTGTGTCTAGGGAATGCCTGCTGTGAGCTGGACTTAGCCAAACAGGCTGGATGCAAACAAATTGTCTTCTGAAAACAGAAAAACAAAATACATTTAGGCACTGTGGAGTACATATAGGTGCATTTCGTTGTTGAAGATGAATATGGAAATGCTTGTAAATTAGCGGTGCCAACGCTATGGCACAGAAGAGAATTTGGAATATGTGTTCTGACTTTAATTTTGGTATGCATTTTGCACTATGAAGCTTTGTTTCCTTTGTAAATTGTGGTGATCATTTTTGAGAAGTATGGTTCTGCTAAATTGAGAGAAAGTCAATATATGGTAAGAGTATTGCTCAAAAGCTAGAAAAGCTTTTAAAAAAAATGCTGTGAAAAATAACATGGAACGATTAACTCACCTTAGCTTAGTAGCTTTATCTTAATTTGGTTTTTTAAAAAATTTTATTTGTGCAAGAGCAGTGGTTCCATAACAAAAATCAGAGTGTGGAGAGGGAGTAAGCACCCGTAAAATTGTGTTGTATTTATGTATTCTGGTGTAAGGGTAGGAAAGGGTAATTGTTCTTCGTTCCTTCTTTTAGCACAATCTGTTTTATATGCTGAAACAAGGAGTCAAACATTTCGGTCCATCTAAGATGGGAGTTTCTGTTTATTTCTTTCATTGCTTTTCAGCCTTTGAATTCTTTGGTGCCATCATTTTGAAAGGTTGCTACTGCTGCTTACACTGTGTCTTGCAATGTCTAAGCTAATAATGAATTTGCAGGTAAATAGTAAACTTATAAGTTTAAATGCAAAAGCTTGTATTGATTTAATTCCCCATTCAATCAGGTAATTTTGTGGTTCAGTACCCATGCATTAAAATATGTAGCCCAAACACAAAATATCACTTTGCCTTGCTTGGTGCTTGGAGTTACTCTTGGAAGAAAATAAAGCTCACTGTTGCTCTGTCTGTGTGTGCTTATCTGTGCTACTCTCTTTATGTCTGGATACTGCATAGGAATATAAAGCATCCCAGTCTCCTGCCCTGACTACTTTCGAATTCAGGCTTTTCGTTCTGCATTTTGCTGGTGAGATGGTGTTCATAAAATTGGATCCTGATTGTGCTACAATTCTGGGACTGCTGAATGAGAATTCTGCTTTTGGTCTCTGTGTTACTCTGAATTGTGCTTGTTGAGCAATAGTGTCACACCTTTCACAAGGAAAAAGATAAATAAAGTGCAGGATAGGCTCTCTCCTATATCCCACCTACTGCTTTCATTCGTAAGAGGTAAGAGTTAAAAGCTTCGCTGGAATCCTCCTCTGTCTTGGGCAGCGTGGTTCGCTCTTTGCAGAGATTTCAGCTAAGGGGAATTAACCTGGGCACGAGTTGATTTGCGAAATGAGCATTTGAGATTCTGCTGACGTCCATCCTTATTTAGCTGTGAAGTTAAGCAAACATCCAGTTGGATGATTGTGAGCAGGAGCTTAAGCATTTGGGTCAAGCTCTTGTTCCTTTAACTTCTTTCGCTCCGTGATGGTGGTTGGCCATACAGGTAATGCAAGCTTTGCTTCCTTGTGCTTTGGCTTTATTAGCACCAGTGGGACCTTAAGCTTTTTACTTTTCATCCCACTTGAGATTCTTTTCTCTGAATTAATGGATATTTTGAATAAATCATTGTGAGACAGGGCAATGCATGCTGTGGGGAAAAAAAAAATCATGGAGCCAGCATATCTGAACAGGCTTCATGTCTATTACTCACATACTTTGTGAGGCCATTACATGTGTAACTTAATGAGGATTTTTCTGCTCTGAACCACAGAAGGCATATGTGCCTGACTCACATGCCCAAGTGCTAGACAAAGAGAATGCAACTCAAACAACCTAAGCTTTTCTTTCTAAATATATTATCCATAAAGCACATAACGTTAGTGCTGCCCAGTGTCCCACTGAAATGCTCTGAATGGACCAATTTATTCTTGTATCTGGAAAAACAGTCAGCAAAGAAACAGGTGTCACTGCTGCCTGTATTCCAGCTAATGTGAAGTGTGTTATAGTTAACACTGAACAAGAAGAATTCATGCTGGGACATATTGTGAAATATTAATTATAAGAAAAAACACCATTGGTTTGACTGCCAATGCTTCTGATTCATGATAAGGAAATTCCTAGAGGGAAAAGAACAAAAATACCAACTGTGCTCTCCCTTGGCTATTTTTCTGAGGAATCACTGCAAAGGTAATATAGTGTCAGATTTTCCTGTAAACTGATTCACACGGACCTGTCTCATCTACCTGCCAAGATGAAGGAATCACCAGAGGATGTCTTATTCCTTCTCTTTTGGGATTTGCCTTTTGTGACTAACGCAGAAGCAATTCCCAAGTCCCAGGCACATCAGGCACATCTTGACCCACATTGGGATAGGACCTGAGCAAGCACCAGCCTTTTCCTGATTCCCCCTGAGGGATTGTGAACATCTGTGCCTAGCAGGAGCTTTTGTGTGCTCTGAGCGGACACAGATCTGAGTGGATAGAGGGGTGAGGAATAAGTGTGCAAGAAGTCAAAGCCCTGAACTTATTTCAGAGTGGGATGAATCACTACAGGAACAGACTCTCATCTCTTACAGAATCAACTGCCTCTCAGGTGTCTAAACTGGAACAGATGAGCTCCTCCCTTCCAGGTGAATCTTTTTTTGTGGAGAGTGGTGACTGAAGAGAAGACATGAAAAGGATTGCAAATGTGCCAGGTGATCAGGATGAGTGTATCTGCCTCTTCTTACATCAAGGCATGGGACGTTGCTGGAGGGGATCTTCCTTTTCACCTGTCTGGGGTACAGTGCTCCTGGCACTGTGCACTTTCCAGCCTAACTTTGGGAGTAGCATGGAATCATAACCTGGTTTGGGTTGGAAGAGGCCTTAAAGATACTCTCATTGCAAACCCCTCTCACGGGCAGGGATGCCACCCACTAGACGAGGTTGCCCAGAGCCCCATCCAGCCTGGCCTCGAGCTCCTACTTGAAACCAGACCAGGAAGAGGCACTGCCCGAGTGTGAGCAGCTGTGATGTGGAAAGGCTTCAGCTGTGCTAATTGCACAGGTTTCAATTTGCACAGGTGCTGACACACCAAAGCCTGTGTGGCTGGGTCGCTTTTATCTTCCCACAGATCAGTACCCATAGTACCAATATCCTGCAAGCCACATGCCTTCATTTCACCAACCAGTGTTTAGACTCAGCTGACTCTGTTGTTACTGTCAAGACTGGAATTGAGTGGGAAGTGAAAAACAGTCCCTGTGAACTTGCAGCTACTGGAAACACAGTTGATTATTTCAGGAGAACAGCAGATAATTCTGCAAATGACGCAGTGCATCAAGTTTTGATTTGTTCCATCTTTAGTCAATTGTTTTAATTTGAAGTATTGGGGATAAAGGCTAAATCTATAGTCTCATCGGCACTAACCCAAGTGAATTCTGGTGCAAACTCCCTGGAAAAGATGAACTCTTACACAATTCATTGTCTTGATTTTCAAGTGGGAAGAGTCTGATGGAAGTCTAGTCATCAGCTGAGAAGCCCTACCTATGAATTTCATGTTGGGCTTTAGTAGCCAAAGAAGTGACTTGTCTGTAAGGTTCTGATTTTAGAAGTCATCCCATCTTCTGCTTGGATTTACTTTTAATTTTACTGTGTGCATTAGGAGTGAGAGTTTCCCTTTCTAATGCCTCTCTATTTAAAAAAGAAAAATTCTGCTTCATTCTTTAAGTGTCCTTAAGCAGACAGCTGAGCTAAAACTAAAGCTATTTAAGTGGAAGACAGATGCCAGGGAGTTAGTGAGAATGGTCTGGATTAAGGTTAGTCTCAGTACTTTCTGATGTTCATAGCAATTCTATGAGCAGTAAACTTTCATTCTCAGCAAATTTCCAGTGGTAACAAGACTTCTTCAGAGAGAGTTTGACTGATGTGCTCTATTCCTCTCTTCTTAATTTCCAGAAGAGTCTTCCGACCTTTCATGAGCGGGAATGAATGTGCAAGGGTTCAAATACTGACCTCGCCTATGGGAAGAAAGAAGGGAAACAACCTGCAGCTCCAAGTTCATAATTGAAAGCCTTATACATGTGTGGAGGGGACAGTTTTTGTTAAAAAGAAACTTACCTTTTTATTACATTACTGCCCATTAAATTCTTTGCAGAAAAGCAGAGAGCTTGGTGTATGTAACTCTTCTTTTACACATATTTTTTGTCTCAGAAATGTCTTGCCTTAACAAAAGGCCAGTAATAAAAGTCGGAGTTCTGACTGATAACAGGGGAACCTGCTTGCTGCTAGTAACTAAAGATTTAGTACTTGAGTTACCCCATGCACTTCAAAGCAGCCGTTTTCCATTTGCAGCCCTGAGATCTCCAAAAGTTGTGTTTTGGGCATCTACTGTCACAGAGAGATAACAGTATTATACACGCTCCTGTACATTGCATCAAGATAAGTTACATGACATGACATGCTATTCCAGAGCTGTCAAAAAGTTGGACTCTGCTGTCCTTTATCATTTTGTTTACGTCTGAGTGTCTGCAGGTGACTGAAGGTGTCATTCCACTGAAAATCAGACAGCTGAGCCAGGAATGAATTGTTACTCCTGGGGAATAAGATTGTTGTAACCTTCTAGACAGGGGCATACAATTGTCTTTTTGAAAGCCACCGTGCTGCAGGTTAACCTGTTGATTACTCTGCTTTGACTCTGCACGTACCAGAACTTTGGACTGGTAGGCAAAGAGCAGAAGAAAAAGTTCTGTTAAACCATGGATGTCAGTGAAAACGATGAATGAGTGACTCCATGCTGGTGCTGACAGCGTCCTTTATTTTTTCTCCCTGTACATTATGTACTGTAGATGTCACAGGAAATGTTAAAAATCACATATTTTCATCTGGGCCTTTTTTCAGTCCTTCCTATACGAAAAGCCATATGTCTCTGTCCATGTAAGTGTCGCATTTCCCCCTGCTGATCCAATTTATTCAGTCTCAACATTTGTCCTAATGCTTTTATACAAATACATTTTCTCTGCCCAGATTCTTGTTTGTGTCATGGTCTGTTCCTGTTACAGATGAATGAAGATTTGTCAACAAAAAATCCACCCCAAAAATTAGAATCTAATCCAAAACCTCATTGACGTCAGCAGAAATACTCTTACTGACTTCAGTGGTTCTACAGCGTCCTTTTCACGCTTCCCTAATTTCTGTAAATATATCTGTTTTAGAGGGAAAATATATTTTCCCCACAGTATATTTTTTTTTTTAAAGTCTGTGTAATGATAGGGAAATATTGAGCAAATAAAACTGGAATTGTGCCTTTTAGATGCAGTTTGGCAGATGAGTGCTCTCTCTGAAAAGCAACCGTGTGCCTGTCATAGTGGATACCTTTGGGTTTAGCTTTAAACACCCTGAAACCAGGTGAGCTGCACTTTGAAAACCCTCCTTTCTCTTCCTGCATGGTTGTGCTGGTGAGGCTGCTGCTCTGCACTTTGCACTCCGTGCCTGGAGCCTGGCGAGGCAGAGCTGGGCTCCTTGCCGGCAGGCAGGCTGGTCCACCCGGGATCCCAGCCGGGAACGCCGGAGCTGGAGAGCTGGAGGAGGGTGGATGTGGGGGCGAATGTTTAAAAACAGACCAGCCCTTTTTTTTTTTCCGGGAACGTAGCTATCTCTGGTGGCTCTTGTTGATCTGTGTCAGCAAAGTGGTGTTTATAGTGCTTCCTCAAGAGAAAGTTTGTATTTTAGAGTATTAAACAATAACGATGGTGAAAAAAAGGTTGCAAGTTGTATGGTTCAGCAAAATAAGCAAGCAAGCAAATTTTGGCACGTAATTTCAGTACTTAATCTCATCATTTCTAAACAAATTAAAAATAAGTGGTCTGCCTTGAAATGGAGAGGAAGTCCCAGACAATGAGTGCTCAGCTGATTTTTAACAGAGAAAACGTTTGACTTGGAGCAGAATCTGTGTGAACCTCGAGACTGAGTGGTGGGAGAAGCACCCTCAGTGCAAGTGTAAAATTAATGTTTTGGGAGGAAATAGCTGCCACAGAAAAAGCTTAGGAAATCTTGCTGTCAGAACTGCACAGATGGCAAGGGGAAAAGAAATCTTTTTGGGGAAGGCGGAGAGAGAATTTTAAAAATCCACACAACCTTGATGAGCCTGGAACTGATTGGGTTGATGCTCTCTGTCTTATATCTTCACAAGGTGATAGAGCTGATGAACGTCCCCCTCTCCTCAGATGTATTGCTCTTGAAGTCACTTCTTTTTGGAAAGATTCAAGCATCGTGGGGAAACCTTATGTCCTGAAAGCCTGATAATACTTAATGAATGTTGGAAGGAAGCTTGCATAACAAATTGAACCTGTAGGATTTTAGGACTCAGTACAAAGTAACTCATTCACAGCTCCAAAATCTCTTACACATTTTGTCAGCCTTCTTCCTGAAAAAGCATTGTGGATTATTGTCTCACTGGATGAGAGATGAGCTGCAATGTAAATATTGCATTTAGGACAGATCTTTGTCTACTGAAGAGAACGCATGGTTCTTTAGGTATGTATGGGGTTAAAGTCAGTTATAATAGGTAGGAATGAGGCCATGCACTTTGCTGTTCATACATATATAAGAAGCAATTCATAAAAATCGGAGCTTTGATTTTACTAAACTTTAACATTCTTTTTTGTTTGTTGGGGTTTTGTTGTTGTTTTGTTTTTTGTTTGTTTGGTTTTTTGTTTTGGTTGTTTCCTTAGGGTTTTTTTGCTTTTTTCTTTGTTTGTTTTTTAATCCATGACTGCTTCCTCACCCTGAAATGCTGTGACCTTTCCTCACCCACTGCCCACTGTATTTATAGAGGAGGACTGTTTTTATTAATAAGTTGATGGACAGCCTGTTATGAGACAACGATTTTAAATTAGAAGCATTAAGAAATGAATGTGAGGAAAAGCTCAATTAAGATTTAAAAAAAAAAGAAGAAGAAATTATCAAATTATGCTTTCCCTCTCCTAGGGAAAGTAATAGATCCGTCCCATCAAGCAAATAACCATTAAGCAAATGATGAGACTGATATTTGCTTTTCTTACCACTGTTTTAAATGTCACTGTTCTTTACTTTTTTTTTCTTCTTTTCTCTCGTATTAACCCAGAAATGCTGATGCATCAGCATGCCTCCTTAAGACAGGGAAAGATATTTCTCTTTGCTGAAGTGGATTCAGAAGAAAACAAATCCTGAGGGCAGTGCATATTACCTGTAGAGAAAAGCAGGGTCTGAGGTGGCTGTTGGAGGCTGCCCATGGCAATTTGTGGGTTTCTGGGCAGACAGGCAGAGCTGATGAGAGCACCTGAGTTGCTGGTGGGAACTGGCAGTGACAGCTAAATCTGGTTATTCTCAGGGAATAAAAGAAAAAAGAATTAAGGAAGTGAAAATACAAGGAAGCACACTACTGCTATTTGAAACAAATACCCTTCAGCCACAGCATGAGGCCTGCCACTGCTGACTGGTTTATTAATGAAAATTATGATGACTGAGATGCAGGACGGAGGTAAAACAGACAAGGTGCAACAGTAAATACAAGCTTCAGAACACTCAAATTTCATCATTTAGCAATGGCAGCTGTCCTCCCTTCCCTGCTTGAAAGAGGGTTGATCAATCCCTTTAATTCAGGAGAAGCTGTATTTCCCTGACACACTAGAATTCAAGTCTCATTGGCCTCAACTGATAAAACAGGTTTCATTGGAGGTTAAAATGCACATTGCATCTCTACAGTATAACACCATTCTCACAAGTGAGTTCATGCTCTGGATCATTACAATCCAGTGAAAATACTGGGAGGGGAGGGAGAAGTACTGGCAAAAAGAGGTCTGCAAATATGTCACATTCCTGACACTCTTCTCAGGTATGCTCTTTCTCTAACGGAAGGCAAAATGAACTGGCTAGAAAGATGTCCCTAAAACAATATAAAAATCACCCCTGGAAAATGCCTGAACTAATTAAAAGGTGGGAATGAAATGAGCTGGAGGCCCCAGAGCTGCTTCTGTTGCAGAGGAGAAGCAGAGGTGGCTGTAGCAGTAGTAGGAGTGATACTACCACACACTGGTTGACGAGGAGTTTAATGTGTCCCACACAGTGCCAGTAATTGCCCCGGTGTGGAACAGTGTCACAAAGAGAGGAGATGAGGATGAGCAGGAACAGAGCCTGAAATCTCACAGTGCGAGGGGATTTTTTTGGCACTGCCAAAACTGAAAACTCGAAGCGAGCTCCTCCTGTCAGGTTGAGTGAGGAGTTGAAAGAAAAACAAGTCGCAGCCTCCCAAGGTGTCAGGCACTTTGCAAACCTCCACTGCACAGGTGTCAGCTCCGGGGTGGCGTTTGCCCGTCACCCGCCCGTGATTTTGCAAAGCCATCGAGGGCTCTGCAGCACTCAAAGGGTCGCTCAAGCGTACCAAGGGCTGCAAATCCACCTGTGCAGAGCTGGTGCCTCTTGCTTGAGCTGGCATGAGGGGAAGGCAGCAAAATACAGCTCCATTCTGAGGTGTGAAGCTATATGCTGCACCACTATAAATTGTAGTAATCAAGAACATCACAGGAATAACAAAAAGACTGAGCTATGTGAGAGGCACGTAGCTTCACACCTCAGAATGGAGCTGTGTTTTGCAGTATGTGTAAATGCAAGGCAAAGGAGGGATTAGCATTCAGAAATGGTCAGAAAAGTTCGTGGTTCCAACAATATCTATAGGATACTGAGGAGCTGGAGATTACAAGAATCCAGTGGGCTGGCTTGGTTGTGCATTTTAGACAACAGGCTCAACTTTGGCAGAGAGAACCGAGGACAGATGTGGAATCTCTTAGTAGGAAACATGTTCTGACAGGCATAGAAAGAGTTAATTCTGGTTCCAAATGCACCTTCTTCAGGTCAGGGTTGACTGGTTGTTGTCCCATGGGCTGGATTCAGCTGAAGAATATTTGTGTCTGGTCCCAATGTACAGTCATGGTTGTTTACAGTCTTTACGCACATGGAATTTTCTATCTTCAGGTATGGCTCTCAATCACCACCACACCCAAACGGCTCAAGCTGATACCCAGCAAGTCCATGCGCCTGTCCTGCTTGACCGACGGGGACTTATGTGGTCATAGTGACCATGACACTGGGAATTGTCCCTTACCTAGGCCATTGGCATCAATTAGTCCATTAGGACTAATACTGGGCCACACTGAAATACAACAAAACGCATGACTTCATGTATAGGCGCTGATAATGTAGAACATTTTGTTTCCTGTGCTTGAAAGGTAAAGGCACTTGGTTGGTTTTAAAGCACTGATATTTTCATTAAGAGAAAATGTATTTCAAATAGAGACTATGATTATATTTATGATTGATTTCCACAGTTTATAAACTGGACTTTTAAATATAAGCCCAGAGAATTTTTCCTGTCATCGTTATTTGGTCATTGCCTACATGTAGAAAACTGCTTTTCTCACTCAGAAGATGGATTTGGGGCAGGGAGAAAAGTTTGTCTGTGTACTGGATTTGCATTATCAAATGAAGCCAAGAGAGTTCCTAGTTTGGGCATAGGTAGCAGACTTTCTGCCCTTCTACAGAAGTAAATAACAGGTGAACAAAGAAGAAATCTTAACTCTAAAACAGAATTAGACAGCTGGTATTAGAGGCAGTCAATAGTCCTTAGCATTTGAATGTCTGCAACTTACCTCAGGAGGTATAAATTAAGGAGCTTTCTTTGGTGTGAAGCAGCAAGCCTACACAAAGCCTTAAGGATAAGTTAATTTTCTTCACTGTGAACCAAAAAAAAAAAAAGGGTTTAAAGCACAAGAGCTGGGAGAGTCTGCCTCCAGTAAGCTTTCTGCTGCTTGAGATGGCAGAATCTGCAGTTGACAGAGGGAAGTGGCTGGGAGTTCCATAAATAATAAATTGCTGTAATCCCATGAGGTTGTTATAAAAATATGCATAAGAATCATAGAGAGAATATAACGGGTCACAACCTCAATAGATTTTAGAGCTGATAAAAAAACAGTGAGCTTGATAAAAATGTCTTACAGACAGAAACCTTGGTCAGAGATACTTCAAAATTATATTATACAAAATTATTACTTTGGGAAAGAGATAAATGCTGTTAACAAAAAAGCATGAAGTGAGTACATGTGGAAAGCACTAATTCATGCAGAAATGGACTAAATCAACACTGTTTAGCCTTTTTGATTTAGAAAGAGCCAGGGCCTCCAAAATCTGTCTTGCATGGAAACATTCTTGTGGACTAAACGTTGTTATTGATGTTCTTCAGGCAACAGCTAGTATTTTTAGTTATTATATTTCCCCTTGAAAAAACCCCTAGGTTTGAGCTATAAAAAACTCTGATAGATGCTACACCTGGAGGCAAACACTAAAAGTATGAAGATCCGGAATAACACCTGGCTTGCCAGAAAAATAAGAAGATGGATTATTTTGAGTACTACATTGATTTAAAGAAGCGTCATCAATAATATAAAGATCATTTGAACATATGGTACAGACTAAAGGAAAATGGGTTGACATACACCTGCAGGGATATATATGGCACCTGAAAGCCAAAACCTAATACAAAGCTTGATTGAAATGTACCACATAAGCTGCAAACTGGAAATCTCATATAGAGTGTGACAATTTCATTCCAATTACTTTTGGTAGAAGTGGAAATTGAGGTCTTTACAAGAACAGAAGTATCTCCACTGTCAGAAACTTGCTTTGAGAATAAGAGAAGTTAATGATGCTGTTGATAGCTAGAAGTAGCACACGTTAAGCAGTTTCATAGACTCAGAAAGGTTCCTCTCTCATTTGAGGCTTATAGATATTCCCACTGGAAGTACTGGGACTATTTGAAGCAAAAGGAAATCTGAGGGGCTATCTGACAGTCCCATACACAATGTATGGTGGTCAAAACAGCACCTTGTAACAAAATAGCAATCCTCAATAGAGGAGGAATGGGACAAATGTGGTTTTATTACTACATTAGGTTGCAAAAGCTTGGTTTTGGAGAAGGACCCTGTATTGCCAGGATTGGTATAAGGATAAATGTCTGGTTTCTGTTTCTACATCAGCTGGGCTTTAGAGGGGCTAGCTGGGATCCCCAGAGAAGTCCAGCTGTCATGGCTTCGAACTCCCAACAAGTTAATGGAGTTAAAACTCAGAAGCATCGCTGAGCTCCAGCTTAGAAGGCTCCTTTCCTTGGGTTCAGGTGTCTCTGCTTTGTCCTGGAGCTTGGAGATTTACTTTCTGTAAATCACCTGGCTGGAGCAGCAGGCGAGCTCCTGGTTTTCCGTCAGATAAATGCTGCAGAACAGCAAGAAAATAACATATTGTAAAAAGCTTAATTCCCTACAGTCTGGCCTCTGGGAGCTTTTCAGTTGAATCACTGACTCTTTGGAAGCCCTGCTGAAATCCAGGTGGGTTTGCTTCTTCTTGGTTGTTTTTCTGTGGGGGATTGAAGGCAAGATGAAACTGTGGTGGTAGGAGGGAGGTTTAACAAACACATAATTGTGTAGAGTGCATAGATAGTTTTAAGTTTATGTATTTGATCTTTCAAAACAAATCACAGAGTATAAACAAGCACCGAAATAGACTTGGCTAACTGCAGTTTCCACCACTGTGCTATCTAGCTGTTTTCAGCAATAGCCCCTAGGCAATATATAGAAATGGGTCAGTGTATACATATTTTCTCTCCTCTATCAGCATTGCAGTGAATTCTGTGCCTCATCTGCCCACAATTTCAAGAGCTACTTTCCTGGCTGCTCCAGCCTTTCTGCTCTGCCTCCGGTAGCTTGGGATCTATTGTTCAGCAAAGATGGCTTGAGCTGAATGGAGACTATCACTGGAGAAAACAAAGCTGCTGTGGCTGCAGGCTGGGGAAAAGAGGATGTCAGATGGGAAACAAGCACTGGGGGTGGGGAGGAGAGGCAGAATAAAAGCAGGGGAGATTCTGCTTGTATTGGCATGTGGCAGGCAGCTTGCATGCTTGTGTGATGTTAACTTCCTTCTTGCTGCAACGTGGAAGCCGCTGGCATCCTGACCCTCACAAATACAAACAGATGTCCCCAGGCAGGCCAAGTCCACTGCTGCTCCCTGCAGCATCAGCATCTTTTACACACAGGGTTCTTTATCACAAATGGCTTTTTTATCATTTATGTATTTCAATTATCTTGAACTCTCTTTCTCCTGCTTCAACTCTGTCTCAGAGGAAGAGAGCAAATGGATTTAATGCACTTAACAGTTGAGATAAGTGCTATAGATAGCCATCTAAAGGCCAAGTTTTGCAGATTTTGTTTACAGCTTTGCAGTAGTTGGAATGATATACCAAAATGCCGGGCATCCAGCAGCTGCCTTGGAAATGAATGGTAGCTGCTCAGGTGCTTCTGGCTTTTGGAAAGCAAAGCATTTATTTGGGTAGTCACATATGGATTCAGGAAGTGTAACTGTTGGCTGCAGTTTCTGAAATGGTTGGCCCAAATTCCCCAAACCAATACAAGGATGGCAGTGCACAGCCATGCTGACACTGTTGAGGAAAAATAGTCAATTATAACATCAGTTGTGGAAAGGGAGTTTAAAAGCCCTAAGCTATTTAGAAGCCTTAGACAAAAATGAAACCAGGTTTTTGGTGCCTAAGTCAAATAGGAAACTTGTAAGAATCAGGCTCTTTTGAAAATGTTGTACAGTAATCTCTGTGTTAGAAAAAAGTCTTACCACTTTCCCACTGCCGAATGTCAAGAAAAATATTAAAATGCTTGTCCAGCTCCTTCAACAAATAGTTTTCTAACCTATGGATGTATTTGACTGATGGCTGCCAGCTCTTACAGGAGTCAGATCACAGAGAATTTCTTTTGATAAGTGACAGTGTCACCAGATAATGTTGTTTGAGAAAATCCAAAATTTGGCTCAAATTCACAACCCCTTTCAGCTGTTAGGAAAGATTCTTGTTTTTCTAGAAAAGTCTACTTTTTTTTTTGTTCCAGGAACCATAAATAAATAAAATACAGAATTCTATCTGTTTTACCACCCTGTTAAAAGAAAGAGGAAGAGAGCAGTGAGCAGCGAGGAACTGATTTGCCTTATGAGGTCTCTCGCGGACTGAGACCACATTTCTTCAAGTTCCAGGAATGATGTTTGGAAGCTGCAATGGTCTGAAAACAAGACATTCCTCCTTCCAAGTATTTGAAGGGAAAAGAGCAGGCATTGACTGAAGGGGAAATGGGAGAGGTGGTAATCCTGTTGAGCAATCCAGTGATACACCCTTTCCTCACAGTTCCTTCCTACTTGGGTGAGATAAGTAACATTGGAAGTTAGTGACTAAGACCAACAAAATAGGGTGGTGTCTTTATCTAAGAGAGGTGGGTGTCCCCATCTTGAGATTAATTAATGTTTAATCTGTTTGGAACATTTGTATATTTTGTCAGGGCATGTTCCAAAGCATATTTGTGGACCTTTTGGAGCTTAGAAACAAAGTAATTTCCATAGTCAGTCAGCCAGCAGCATGTGATCAGCCTTCTTTCTTGGAGAGGAGCAGACAGACGGGCACTCGTGGCATTCCCATGGGTCTTTCTCTACTGAGCAGAAAACTGGAGATACTTTTTTAGATTGCCTTCCTGAGCAGTACCACCCAGCTTCTAAGTCCTGGTTTTCTATGTGATATAGTAACCTTGTTTTGACAGTAGAGGTTTCATTTGCAGAGGCTTAAAGCACAGTTATGGTGTTTGGTACCTGTATTTTTCTGTGCTGTCTTTTCCTTGAGAAATATTTTTAAGAAAATATTTTTTCTGGTTTTGACCAGTATCTAATTTTCTCTCAAGGAAGGTTTGGTATTTTCCTGCATTTTCCTGGGTTACTTTAGCTTTTAGTTTACTTTACTACATCTTGACCTCGCTTTCTCTAGGCACTTTTCACAAGACTTCTTAGAAATAGCCCACAGGCTAGTTCCCAAAGGCCCACAGAGAAGAGGCTGAAAATCAATTTATTAGCAGTATCTCATTTTGCATGGAGCACAATGTGAGTGCAGGGAGAAGGGGCTGGTCATTAATATACATTAGTATCCAAGAAAACTAGTATTTTACAGTTTCTGTACAATGGAAAAGATTTAATTCAGCTTGCAGTGCCTACACAATTAGGATGAATCAAATAGAGGGATCACTTAGGAATAAGAAAAGCAGGTTTTAGTCAAGTCAAGGTTAATCAGTGTATTTATATATGGAGCTGAATGGACTTTTTTATTAAACAGCTTTGACAAATTAACATTTAACTTGTTGCACGCTGCAAAGGGGTAACATTAATAGTGATAGAAAGTAGCAGATTTTTAATCTATCATTAGCATTTTTCAGTAGAAGAGAATTTTGTGCTAATGTAAGTAATTTTCCTAAAAACTTACTGTCAGCCCTGATAAACAGACATACTCACTGAAATGTTGTTTCTTTACATATGCTGTTACCTCTTAGAAGAGTCATTAAGAACATTCTCATTAACACAGCTTGCTCTGTTCTTGCTCCAAGAAAACTGCTCTTAGAGCTGACTGGAAACCAGGAAAAGTACATCTCTTGTGTTGTAAGAATAATCACAAAAAATGTTTCTTTCTCTTTTGGCCCAGGTTTGGAAAATTCCCCAAGGACTCCGAAGAAATCCATGAGCAATAAGCCGTCCATCGGTGGTAAAAGTGGCGGGGTGAAAAACCGAAGATCAGTTCTCCATCATCTGCCAGATCTTTGAAAGACCAGATTTATTCACTCACTGTGATTGTGGTGTGATTGCACATGTCATGAAATCCCTCTTAGGACTGCAAAATTTCGTGAGAACTAAGCCGGGGCTGGGTCTGGCCTCTCCTTGTTGTGGAATGGCTGTTACGAAATCCCCCCTTCCCGAGCCGTGCCTGAACTTCAGGCGGTGGCGCGGTTGATGGTTGATGTCACATACCTCCATAAGCAGATGGACTGAAAGAATTTTAATAACTCTCTGGATATAAATGATCATTCCTTCCACATTCTTTGTGGCTTCATAGTGTTTATGATAATTCTTGCTCAGGATCCAATCAGTTTATCCAGCTGTGCCTTTGATGTCTGTGCTGTGGTCTCCAGGGACAGAAGTCGTGAACGAGCGGTTAGCGAGCGACACCCAAGGGGTTATGACATCTTTAACATAAACTCATCAGCATAAGGTTTTTCCTCTGAAATGGATTAAGCAATTTATTTAGCTATAAAACCCAGAAAACTAGTTAAGTGAATTTTACTGGGAAATCAATAAAGTAATAATTATGTGGTAATATAACTGGGACTGAGGTAACCAGCTTTGGTCTTCTTTTCTTTGTTAATCCCTTCCCTCCATCCTCTTTATCCCTGTATTTTTTGAATAGCCACAACTTATTCTGGTGAGAGAACTGAGAAAGCATATTGAGAAATCTTTGAGCATATTAACTTTTGTGCTGTGAAGTCTTTCTTTCTTGCCTTTGCAATAGATGCAAAAAAGAACCCATCCAGAATTCATTAACTAAAATATTATCTCAAACTCATATTTTTGTATTCTGTTAAATTTTTCCCATTTATATTTCATAGAATGCCTTCCTAATCCTATCTGAGGCATGCCTGTAAGCTAAAGATAAATATGTAAAACTTACCTTTGAATTGAATGGTGTCTAACTATTGATGCTTTAAAAAATAATAGCAAGCCCCTTGACATTATCTTCAGCAGAGCTCCAGAATTTGCATGTAGGCTGCCGTTATTACAGTTACATAGCAAGCTTTTCCTTCTGATAATTAGACACAAATTAATTTAAAATAAACTTCATTTGTTAGGCTGTTATAAATATTAAGAGATGATAAATTGCTATAAAAACCAGACCTTCATACATCAGTTATTTCACACTTGCATTTTAGAGTAGATTAGTTAGATGTAGCAGTGTGCACATTTAAAGGCTTAAATGGTTTTCAAAGGTCTTTTTTTTTTCTAAAAAATGATGGGAAAAAACCCCCAAACTCATCAGTTATGTGCTGCATATTATTTCTCACAGAAGAATCCTCTTGAAAGCCAGATCATATTATACATATTACCAATGTATTTGCATTTAGGAATTTCATTCCTGTGTGTGAACAGAACACACACATCTGAATTCCAGGGAAATTAAAAAGGGTAGGACTGAAGGTCTTTTAAAGATAATTTCCTTTCTTTTTCTGCAGCCTGAAATGTCTCCAGGAATCAAGTCTGTAGTCAGCAGGAATGAGACTGAAATCATACATTGAATAATAAAGATGACCCCAGCAGCAGTAACATGAAGTGAGCCCATGCCCTTTGTGAACGGTAAACTAGCTGGCAATATGCAGGAGGAACAAGCAGATAGTGGCAAACATTAACACTGGGCTAGTATTTCCAAATGGATCTGCTTATTTGAGTGTGATCTGCGCTTCAGACCAAGGTAGTTTTGGGCCGCAGAATCATAATAAGGGGAAAACAAAAAGCAGTGTGCATCCTGAAGAAACTGCTCATATGGGAAAATTAGAGCTGGTTGGAGATAATGGATGTATTTTTCCATTAAAGCATCAGTGATAATAAAATATAAGTGTAACTTTTTCTATGAAGATTTTCAAATTGCTATCAGAAAGTTTAAAAAACAACCACTCAACTAAAAAAAAGCCAAACCCAAGCACAACCACCCTCACACTTCTGAATAACTTTAATGAAACTGAAATATTCCAGCCGAAACAGAGTATCTGTCTTCAGAAAATCAGTTTCACTCTTTTGTGGTGGCTTTAGCTTTCAGTTTATTGCATTTTTCTGTGTTACTGTCAGTGGATTCTGAGAGGCTTTTAGGAGCCGAGGAGGCAGCTGCATGGTGGGGTCATTTGAGGATTGCAGGAGTCCCTGTCAGAGCTTCCTTAGCTCTTGGCTGGAGATGGACTGGTACTTGTAATACCAAACTGAATCCAATTTTTGGAAAAGATCAGGAAACAGGAAGCTCTGGGATGTTATTTTTGTACACATTAGGAGACATTTTTCATTTTCAGATAAGTGCTTGCCTATGGAAGCTTGTGTGGCATATTTCTGTGATAGTTGAGACAGGGACTTTGGATCTTGACTATTTAGCCTTCTGTACGTGAAAGACACCTTTATTTACACAGGACCAACCAGCGGCATAATAACCTATATACCAGCTAAAGCAGAAGGAGATACAACCTGGCTCTTGTATTTCATTCTTGCTCAAAAGTGCAAGACACTGCTTAGAGCTCAATGTCAAAATATTTATTTAATTATTTACTTATTTGCTAATCTTTGTTTTCCATTGGAGAAATGCAGAGAGGAGGTAGAAGCATTTTTGCATGTCTCAAAGCAAGGCAGTGAACCCCAGACCCAGGAAATAATAGCACCAATGTCAGCAATTTGCCAACTGGAGCCTTTCAGTGGAGTGTGGTCCCAGGGGAAACACTGGCCACCTTATGTGCCCTGAGCCCCTGTGTATGCAAACACTTCAGGGCTCAGTTCTGCATCCATTTATCCTTTAAAAAGGGAGCAGCTTGTGCATAGCTCCATCAGTTCTGAATAGCCATGGCTGGATCCATGGGTCTAATGTGTCTGTTGTTCCTATAAGCTGAAAGGACTTGATTTCCCTCAAGGCGGAATTTTCTGTCCTGCGTGGCAGTGATGTGCAGAAGTGCCCCTGCAGACAAGTGTTGCTGTGACCTGTTTTATGAGTGCAAGATGCTCCACACCCTTGCTGGAATAAGCAAGGCAGAGGAGTCTCCTCAGAGGTGTGGTCCCTTGGGAACTGGCTGCCTGGCTGTGGTTTCACACGTTCAGCCAGCTCGGACACCTGAATGTAAAATTCCACACTTGGGGGCGAGATGTGGATGTCGTGCTCTTCTCTGGGGAATTCCAGGTCTATAAAACAATGAATGGATTACACAGTACTCATCCATATATGTGACAGATGTGATATTGATAATATCCTCCACTCAATAAGTCGTCCAAGTAAAATTTGGTGCCAGGTTAAATCTCTGATTTAACTGTTTAAGTGCCCACTGTGTGAAAGGCTGGCAGTAGAATGGATTGGGGAGCAAGACCATGCTCACACACAAGGCTGGGTTTGCACATAGCTCTGGTGCAGACTTTGGGCCTTGTTCTTCACAAACCCCTCCTCATTTGAGTGTAAATCCACTAGTTCTCATTTCCCAGCTGATCCCTTGTATTTTTTATGTGGCTGGTTAGCTCAGAGACCTCACATCCTCTTCCCCCGCAGGGATACTGCATGGATTTTGTGTTGTTATCTGAGTCTAAAAAATGATAAGCTGAAAGGCAGCTTAAACTCTTTGTGTATAACCGTGGAAGATTTGTTTGACCCTCCCATTTCTCTTGTACACTGTGAAAGCTGTGCTTTTCCACTGCCTTGAAAGTTCATTGGTCTGAGAAACCCATCCTAGATTGGACTAATCTCTATACAAAAAAGTTTAAAAAAATGCTGTGAGGGCACTGGATAGGAACGATCTCAGGCATAGCCTTGTGACTGAGGGAAACCTGTCTGGCCCTGACGTGACAGATAATGGGGGAAGGATGGTCGTGCAGTAAGAAGAGAGGCCTGTGAAACAGAGCAAACAAAAATCATGTCCCTCCTGTGTCTCAGTGAGCAAACAAGAGTCCCGTCCCTCGCTCAGCGGTGTGCATGTTGTTGATGTTTAATATGTAATTACAAATGCACAGGAGGAGAAGAGAGAGACTGTTGGGTTTGCAAATGCTGGTATCTGTTTCAAAGTTGCTCCTTACATGACTTTAACTGGAGAGCAGGTCCAGAGTGGTCCAAGGAGGGAAGAATCCAAACTGATGGGAAAATATTACTGTTCCATGAGTGCTCGCTGGCATGGTTTCACCGATGTCAGCAGGAATGTGCTGATAGAGCATCTGTGTTGCACCAGTCAAGAATTTGGCACCAGGTATCCTAGTGAGCTCATTCCCAGGGCCACTTTTTCAAACAGCTGTTCCAGCAATGGATAGAAGACTGACTGAGAAATTTTAGATTACCCTTCTTCGCCTTATTTCCATACAATATGCTCCATGTCAAAAATGAGATTGTAAAATATGCCTGTATTGATTGAAGATATATAAGAGGCCTGAATGGAAACAACCTCACATGAAACATTCCTTTTGCTGCTTTGCCTTTTATATCCTTATGGCTTTAGATTTTCTAAATCTTTTGGTAGAATTTCTGTATTTTAAAAAGGTCTGAAACTTTAAGTCGTGTCTCCATAAATTATGCACCTAATTTGTGGAAGGAGAGCAGGCGAGAAATGCTCATTTCTTTATGGGCTGGAGGACACTCAGATGGCAGCAGAACTGAGTCTGTCAAAAGAATAAAAAGAAGTGTTAACACTGATAATTACATTATTCAAGCAAATTGAAATCCTTGGTGGGTGCATTTGTAATGATGCACTGTAAAGCAAATTGTGTTTCATGGATTGAGGGAGTCATAAAACAATAAACTCATTAAGACACCTCTTGTCTGTCTCCTCTCTGCCTATGTGTGTGGTCAGGGAAGTTTTTTCAGTATTAATGAGGTGTTCTTACACCCTGTTTTTAGTAATGGTTGCCAGTCTCAGTGCCTTTTAAAGCCTGAATACTCCCAATTCAAATTTAAAAAACCCCAACAAACAGAAGACACCCACAACAACCTCGACCAGAGTGTAATTGTGCTCCAACAGCTTGGCACACCTCATCCTTTCAGACTTGCTCTTCTGTCCCCAAAATGTGGTGGCAGCAGTATCTTAGACTGGGCTGCAGCCGGATTTGGGACTTTTGCTGAGGGAGAGTTGCAGCCAGCGTAAATTTGGCCCCAGGTTTGGATACGTGTTCTCTCTGTGCATAGAAGCAACCAAAAGCAAGAACTGTGGGTGGTAACTAATTCCATGATTGTCACTTCCAGTTGTCCACTCAATGTTGCTTCAGTGTAAAGTACTAGACTGGGCTAAGAGGTGATTACTTTGTGCACAAGAAGCATTAAAAGTCTGTGTCTCTTTACAGTGAGGCTTTTGGACTAGTGCTGAGATGTTTTGCTTCAAAAACTGGATTTGAATTTTTTTTATGCCAAGCAAGTTTTTACTCATGAGGACTGGATCCTATTCTCTTTCCCGTAGCAGGTTTTCCCTTCTCCTTGCTGTGCCTTCGGTTCATTCAGTGGGATTGCTCCCATGTAAGCGCAGTGTAAAACTGTGCCCTGTGTTAAACCTGCCCGATGCTGACAGGAAGAAGGAGGATACATTTCTAGAAGTACTGGAAATGGTACGGGCAGATAACATCAGGGAATAAATCCCAGCAAACATCCTCGTGTACAGTGGATCTGTTTAAGAGAATACATAGGGAGTAGAATAAGGTCCCAAATTATAGCAGTGTGTGGCTGCTGATCCCGAGAGAGCATCATTTCAGCCTTCAGACAAAATCCCGTTTTCTGAAATTAACCTTATAGCTACACTTTGAGCCAAGTAACCTCTATCTTTTTACGGCTGGAAAAGTGGGAAAGAGGTCATTTTCCTACCATGTTGCTGCATTTGTCTGCAGTCTGTCTGGGTCTTATCAATTAAAGCTTCTTTAAAAAGATGGGGACCTTCACTTTTTATGAGCACCTGTGTACCCGCTAGGGACAGAACTGTATGGATTAAGGTTGTGGGAATCTCTAGGAACGTATCTTTGTTCTGGGATCAACCAGTAATAGGGTTTCATGTAGAAGGAATAGCAAAAATCCTAGGGGATTCATTCCAATTATATCCCCAATTAGGACAAAAGAGGTTTAGTTTAGTTTGGTAGGGTTTCTGCATCCTTAGCCGTTATAAACATTTGTTCCTTTATATGGCAGTGTTAATTAACATTGTTAAAATTTACTAGAGGTTCTCATGTTCCCAGACAAAGAAAAGTCATTAGCCACTTGCAATTAGGAAAGGGGGAAAAAATATTTTTCTAAAGTTATTTGAGGTTTTAAGAATCAATCTTAATATTGGTATTGGATAAGAGATGAGGATTGATTTCTAACAATTTACTTTTTATAAAATCATTTATAATTTACAGCAATCCATTTTGAGTTTACATTAAATATTGTGTGTTCCTTCTGTCTTTATTTTGATGTAAACACGCTGCTGAGTCTGCTATGGAGATATTATATGGTTCTTTATTAACTCTTCACTCAAGAGGAGCCTGATATTGCTGCTCAAAGCTAAGAAACTCCCTCATAAATCCCCGANTTTTTTTTTTTTAATCAGTGTTCAAAATAATGTGGTGCTCTGTTGCCCTTGTAACTTTGACAGATGATTAATTATAAATTTGGGGTACTGTGGTTCAGACAGAAACCTAATTGGGTATTTGTGAACCAAATGTGAAAATGTTGAATGCAGGTCCACGCTTCAGTGATGCTTTGATATCTCTTTTCAGAGGTTAAATCCTCTGTTTTGAAATATATGAATACACACCTTCTGTTTCTCTCTAGTGGATGTATATGTTTCCAGGCAAAATCAAAATTCAGCTTCACATGAGGTGATAAAGCTTTATCAGTAACTGCAGGGTAAAGAATATTTTAAAGAATATCTGCATTCTCTTTTAAAAAAAGCTGTACCTTAAAAATCCTGGATACTTGGGGAAGACCCTTCTAAAACTTTAGAAAATATGGAAATTTACAGGTAGAATGCCCTAAACAACAATTTTGCTTTGCATCTCTGACCTGCCCTTCTGTGCTGCTTAGAATAACACATTGATAGAAGAGAGGGTGTCCGAGGCACTTTGGTGTTAAATGCCTTGAGGATTTGGAGGCCTGGTACCAGCTCTTTGGTTGCAGATTGCTTCGGCCACCTCTGATCCTCATTTCACTATGCCAGAACATATAGGTGAATCTGGTAGCTTTGTTGTATTGATTGGATTTTATTTGTAGAATTTTCCCACAGACCAAAAATCAAGCACTTGCTTAAAGGTTTTGTTAAGGCAGACCCTGACTTGTGAAGCTGTGGAGGTGTTCCTGTAAATCTCGCTGTGAGTTCTGACACCAAACTGTTCACTTCAAACCATGTTTTAGTGACAGGGACTCCTGTGAAAGAGAAATGTTGAAACCTACCTAGGTGGGATTGAAACTGAAGAGATATTAAAATCATCCATTGGAAACACAGAGTTGAAAATAATTCTATGTAGAGGAAATAAATAACTTAAATTTTGGATAAAGAATTGTGAGATATTGAAAGCCAAGAAGCTATGGGACTTTTAGAGGCTGAGATCAAACAATTAAGGTATTTTTCTGCTTTTATTGCTAGCTGCAGGTTCGCGTGAAGCACGTCCCTGAGTCAAGGTCTGACGATGGAGATGGGTATGAGATGGGTATTTTGTGGAAGATTCCTCTACATCTGACTGAAGATCAAGTCTGACAGAACTCTTTAATGCTGAGCACTTAAATAAATTGTGGACCTTTGGGCTTTCCCACAGAGAAATGGATAATCTAATTCCAATCAGTTATTCCCTGCTTCTTTCGTATCTTCCCCCTTTTCTTTTCTTTGTACATAGCTCAGAGCATCATGAATTCCAAGTTCGGCTATGAGCGTGAACCTCTACTAGAGTCATATTTATTTCTATCACATCTTCATCCCAAAGTCCATTTTTCCCTTGCTTTTGGTGGCAGGGAAAGTGTCAGGAGTCGGATGCCTTTGTCCTTAAAGGAGTATCACGGCCTAAAGAACTATATAGAACATGTAATGCCATTTTCAGTTCATTATATGCACGATTCCTGTATTTAGAGGATGATAGGGTGAAATTTGCTGTGAAATGGTGTTCTGTGATTCACTCGCTTGCGCTTTTTGAAGTCCCCTTGTAAGGAGAGAATATCAGAGCCAAATCTGAGGCAAACTACCTTCAGCCATTGATGTCCCTGAGCATGTCAGTCATGCACTGAAGCTGCTGGCACAGCTGGTGCTGCACACACAACAGGGAGTATTTTTAACACTAAAAATGTGAGTGTGACAGGTGCACATTTTATTAGAACTTTTTTATTGTGCATTAGTGGAGAGCAGAGAGCTAGCAGCACTTTAACAAGTCTTCAAGTAAGTGAGAAAACAAATGAAGGTCTATGGTACATATTCATGTTTGTTAGCCAAGTATGTGTAGTTCACAGCAGCCTAATATTTCACTGTTTCAGAAAAAAACCTAGATGAATTTTGAGCAGCTTGCACAGCCAGAACTACTCATTCTTTTTTATGAGCTTCATTTGCATTTATACTCTTCCCTGCTGTTGTTGAGTACGCCCCTTTCACTTGTCCTAAATCTACAATTGCACTGGCTGCACTTAAGTAGCTGTTTCCTACTGATATATTGATTATCACACTAATTACATCCGGGGTCTATAGATAGTCTAAGAGAACTAATTTATTTGAATTTTTAATAGGGGTGAAAACTCTCTAAAACTAATTAATTCTACAGGGATGCGTTGAACTCTTCTCTTTTCTTTCTTCCTTTTTTTTCTTTCTCCATCAATGTTTTTTGTAAGTAAGGGTTGTGCTAAAACAAGAAAATAAGAATATATACGGGGACAAAATGCATGATGCTTTTGTCTGGTAAACTTTCATATCCTTCTCTTTTGATAGACTGGTTTTTGTCTGCTTTCTGCTTGACTGGATGATTTTTTTTTTTCTGATGTGGTATCATACAGTGGGCCCTGGTTCTGCAATCAACTCCGTGTATGCAGCCTGCTGTGCCTGTTGAGGTCAGAGAGGGTGGCTACTTAGCTGGAACACACTGCATAAATGGGCCATGGATATTAACTCATCAGTTTATAGCTGGAGAAAAAATCTTTTTTTTTTTTTTATAACCACCTTGGTGGGTTTATATGCCTGTGTTTCATTCAATTTGACGTAGAATTGGATGTCTTCAATAATTTTATGAAGCTTTCAATGAGGCTTTCTCTAAACTGTGAAAATTTCCAGATGTTTTTCTAACTTTACCTGAAATCACCTAGTCTCAAATCCCAGGAACTCTCTGATGTGCTTCCTTTGACAGGTACTTCACAGACTTTTTACAGTGGATTAAAAGATGTTTTAAAATGTCAATGAAATGGAGGTTTGAGTACAAGCCATCAGGGGAAGCTGGATAGTGCCTGGTGATATATTTGCAGTGTAATGAGACTTTTAGCCTCTTACATCTAGACCTTCTCTTTGAATTTAGGGTGTGGAGAGTGTGAAAGCTATTACCACTGGTTGGTGATTCTTTTGTGGTTTCTCTAAATTGATCTTCTGATCTCAGGTCTTGTGAAAACGTCCATTGCCAATGGATTTCGATATGTCTGCAATGATAACTGCAGTACAAAAGTCAAAGGACTGCGTATTACCATCATAGCCTTAATGAGGACCATTCCTCTCACACTTTGATAGGTCCTAGGAGAGGTATTGATCTGGGGAATGTCCATTTTCAGGTGTTTTTAATAGCGTGCCTATGCCAGGATGCTGGCTTTCCCATTTGTCAAGACTGTTGTTTCCACGAACACAGAATTTGACTGAAAAATATAGGTGCAGCTACACTCATTTGCCATGAATTTTTTCTTCAGTAGTGTCTTGGAACAAACCTGTTTGAAAAAACACTTAACAGGACAAGCCCAGAGGCTTCCTTCACCTCTAAATCAATTTTACTGGGAAAATGGAAGTTAAAAAAGGGTGTTTAAATACCACAAACAGAATTTTAAAATGGACACAAAAATGAATGCAACACAAGAAAAACCACTTTGTGAGCTTGAGATGAGCTCAGTGAGAGGTTTTGCAGCAACGTTCTGGGCACTGTAATCCATAATTTAAAGTTGGACATTTTAGAAAGAATTACATTTAGTTTAGACTGGAAGGCATTAGAATACAAATCAGAGAGCCTTCATCTCAGAGAAGCTTAAACAGCTTCAAAGGTTAAGTAGAAGATATAAAACTGTTATGATATGTTTGTTACGGGCCTTCAAAGAAAGTGGTGAAGCCAGCGGGATGGCAAGGTTACTTCAATATTGTGAGAAAAGATTTCACGTGGTTTGGGAGCAACTCCTGGGATGTGGGGCTGGGCAGCAGGGATGGGAGCATCCCAGAAGCATTTGGAAAATTTACCTAAGGTTTATGTGTGGAAGTAAAGCAGTTTTAAAGCTCTCAGTTCAGCATATACCTATTGCTGGTCTAGAGAAGAAAGACAGGAGTCTTGAAAAACTCTGTAAAGGAAAGAAATTGTGAGACTGATTTTAACTCTGGTGTGGGTGGTTGGTTGTGATGTCAGAAAAGGACAAACATGGTGGCTGTAGGCTTTTGTAAAGAAAAATCCAGGAAGCATGGTACAGACTGACTGAGAAGACAGTTTTTCTGAGGAGACTGCTGCAGGCAGATAGCGAAGGGAGGAATTTGTGTGGACTCCTTTGAAAATCCCCCCTTTAATCTCTTTGTACATAACCTTTCACAGACAGAGCACTTCTGTCCTCTGCCTCTGTCTGTCTGTGGGTTGTGAGTTCCTTGGAGCAGGACCCACCTCGCTTCATGGGCATGGACAATACATTGTAAAGGAGCCCAGGAATGAGCTGGAACTAATAACAAACGTCATGGTTAGTTAAAATTGTCACTGATAGGGACTTCTTAACTTTGCAGTCATGCCACGTCCAGATGTGACACCATATCCCTCTTTGTCCAGAGTACAAAATGCACCATCTACACCTGAAGCAAATTGGAGGTATCCAGAATTATGGAGTAGTGTTTATTGTGGATGGACAGGGATGTGGTCACACAAGTTTCCCTGAGGTCTTGGGAATCATGATTAAATCTGTGTGATCATTGAAAATTAATCAATCCATGCAAGCTCCTCATTTAGGAACATTCTCTCTTCTCACACTAAACTAAGGTATAACAGATTTACAGCAGCTCTCTGTATCTGATCCTGAACTCATTATAGTGGCCTCTTTCACTCCAAGCTATGTTTTATTCTTCCTGCATGGATTCAGTGTTTCTCAATTTAGAAGCACTGACAGTTCTTCTCAAATACCTCTCCCAACACTAGCTCCCTTTCGCTCCTGGGGCTGAAACAGGCTTTTTGAAAACACTCATCTCTTTTGAAGTACAAAGTTACACTCTGAGGAGCAATCCTATGAGGAAGGGGAGAAGCAGAAACAGTCAGCAAATATATGGTCAGAAAAGTCAAAGCTGAGGGGAAGGGGGTGGTGATTTATGATGTTACCAAAGTAGAGCTGGAGAGACAAAAAAAAGTCAAGAAAGATGGTGAAGAGTGGAAAAAAGAGAAAGTGGGATAGGTGGAAGGATAGAAGGGAAGGAAGAAGCTATAAAATTCATTTTTAAGAAATAAAGAAGGTGAAAATTGTTTGATCTTCTGTACTGAGATAGTGATTCCTGTGGTTCCTTGAGGGTAGTTTGAGGACGCTGTTACACTGAGCATCTGGTACAAACCCTGACCTGTTGGGTCATGGACCTTGTAACTGGAGATTATACTTGTAAATCTTGAAGTACCCTTCTTTAGTTACAGGAGCTGTCATGACCACAGATAAATGCAAAATGGGAACTTGCTTTGCAGTGGGCTAAAAAATGGTGGAACCTACTTTTGTGACTGATTGTGAACATCAAAATTAATCAACATTTTTTATAGAAGACCATTTGGGAGTAGTGGGGAATGCTTCTCTCTGATTTGTATTGATAGATAACTTTTCTTTAACAGGCTTAATACTTTATTTCATTTTCAGTATATATAAAGATGCATAAGGTTTAAAGTGTAAATAGTAGATGATACATTCTTCCATAGGAAGGCAGTGACATAAAAACATTTAATGTGTCTTTCCAATACTTTCTGTCTTGTTTTTTAGCTCAGTTGGAATATTTTTCCATCCTTCTTTCAAAGTGAAACTAGTATTTAGGTGGTGCTGGAGATGTGTAGTCTGAATAACACACAATTGTCTGACCAGTTCCCTCTGGGATGACGTGACCACTGCAGTTTATAGAGTATGGAATAAAAAGTGCTCCCCTCATAAAATCAGAGGGACAGAGAAGAAGCATTAATTATTTATGCTGGCTGAGATTTTGACCCAGATGCTTTGAACATGCAATACATGTTATGTACTCTGTGTCACCATCAATGCCAGGCAGGAAAGAATATGAAGAGACTTTTCTTTCAGGGCTGGCATTCTTTCACACAGTCCCCACCGCCCTGTCTTTCCTCCCTGCCTTAGGTACTTTAAGCAGAAATGCTCTTCTGTGCTGAGATGGATGTCCTGGGCATCAGGGCTTCTAAAATTTTCTTGAGTGCATATGGAATCTGGGAAATTTCTGTTTTATGAGTTAGGTCCTACTGCAGTTTTATGACTAGATGGGTTAAACACTAAAATATTCTTTGGGTTGTCTTTACACATCACTGTTTTTTACTGTAATGGATTAACAGGTTTCTTATAGATATTGCTTTCTCTACAGCCTGAGAAACTGGTGTTCAATAGCTGTTTGTGCTGGCTGGTTCATAAAGAGGCTGCTCTGACAAGCTTCACACTCAGGGAGTCTTGTTGGCATCTGATTTTTGAGAGAAGGAAAGACTGAAGCGAAAATACATGTGGATAAATTTGTGGAGCTGTTACTGTGCTAGTCTTGCTCGTGTTACACATTTGCAGCAGTGACTGGTGAATGCTGTAGGAGGTGAGGGCTGTTTCTGTGGGGAAGGGTGGGTATGTGCCGATGCCTGAAAGAAGCCCTGGCTGGAGGTGCTCTGATGCCTGGGGTTCCCAGACAGGGGTGCTATAGTGAGTGGATGGAGCCAAAAGGAGTGTTAACGTTTCCTTGCCTTCTGCCCTCTTGCAAGAAATGCCTGACTGGTGATAGCAGGGGTAGTGGGGAGTGAGGAGGGATAGGAGGTGAGGTTTGGATGGCAAGGCAGCATGAGGCACAGCTGGGTTGGAATGGCTGATGGGATTTGCGCACTTTATGGTGAAACCTTCGGCTTTCACACCTTGACATTTACTGAAAGGAAGTGGCTCTTGTCCAGCTAAAGAGAACAGAAACTGCTTGTTATCCCAGGCAAATTCTTCCCTGTTAAATTTCACAGGATAAGGAAATAAGACCTGTGCATTTTAGGGAAAAGTCTTTGCATTTGTTTTTATGGTGATTGAGGATCCCTTCAGGAGAGCAAATTTCTGAAACATTTGTTGGAATGTATAGTAATGAATATTGTTTCAACTAGCAAAGACATAAATCTTATGAAAGGAGCATTCCCAGATTACACCAAATAAACAAACACAGGACTTCTAGTTCTGATATATTTTGCTTGGCATTTCTGCTTATTCTTGAAGGAAATTTATGTTTAAACAGGGACCTTCTCCCTCAAACGAGTTCTGCTGTTGTACACAGTTGAGTCCTAGTTCAGAGAGCATCAACACTGAAAATAAGGGCTGAGCTTTGCCATTCAGTAAAAGGAAAGAAAATTTCCTTTGCCTTTTGGAAATGACAATACAAATGAATATACTTAGGTTTCCTGCACAAAACACTTTTTTCTTTTTTTCAATTTTGTCAACACAAGTGATGTCTCGTCACTGAAGGCTGCTGAAAGACAAAGACATCTGCCTGCTCTTAGAACCTAGGTACAGCTGTTGCTGTAAAATTAGAACTGTAACTTCTTAGGGATGCACCGAACCCTGGAGATTCCTTTGCTGATCAGAGACAAAGAAGATCCAGGGTGGCATTATTAGCACTTGAGCTATCATTCAGCGTTCAGTTCCTTGTGATTTCATAGAAGGGATGTGCTGCCAACACAGATCATCCAATAAAAGCATGACTTAGTAGGAAAGAGATAACTGTGGTTTAGTACCAAGGGGTTGTTGAAGAATTAGAAATGAACTGAAAGTGAGAACAGGTTTTATGACCCTAATTGTGTCCCTGAGACCATTTTTTTTTTAATCTTGGATGCCTAAGTTGGCAGCAACTTTGGATCTCCTCAGTGAGAAAGAAGTGGATGCGGTCATTTATGGCTGCAGAGAGGGGCCCAAAGCAGAGAAATCTGCCAAACCTTTGTGCTTATTCACCAAGAAAAACTGCTTCTTTTGAGTCAGCTCTCGATAGTTCAGCCAGTGTCTCCCTATCATTTCAGAGGAGGACTCCTAGGGAATGATGGCTACAAACGACCAGTCTGTCCTCATCGGTTTTCCCATACAGTCCTACGAAGGAAGGACACTGCTTGCCTTCAACATGTGTCCTGCTAGAAATCATCATCTTTACTTCAATGGCCTCTCAAACAGTGGATCGTATTTCAGCACAGAAGTCAATACTGATCTTTCACCATTTTCCAGTAGCATGTAAGGGCCATAAATACAGCGCAGATTAGCTGAGGAAAAAAAAAAAGGAGATTCAAAAGACTGTACACAGGAAATAACATAATTTCAGTATTTTAGCCTTTCTTCTGTGGACAAATAATGGATGGGACTGGAGGGCCAAGGGTGATTACAGTTACAGGGGGAGAAATAGTCACCTGCCCTGGAATGACAATCAATCCCATTTGTGAAGAAAGTTTTGCTTTGTTATTTTGTTGTATACCGCTTGGGAACTGAAAACTATGTTTTCTCATAGCAGCTCAGTGATGTGTATTTTCTGATGCTCTATCCCAGCCTTATGGTGAGCTTGAAAGGAGTCCATGGTGATGTTGCAGTATTTGAGGAATATTCTTTTGCTGGTATAATCCTTGTGCAAACCATAGGCCAAGAGTCAAGACCATTTGCCACTGCAATATATAATAGGGCAATAATATAATAGGGCAATGGAAATGGCGTTTATTATTATAATACAAATGCTCACTGTCATGAGAAATCTTTTGCAAAACTGCAAAGGTTAAGTAAAAGTAAGAAATTATTTTTCATGCATTTTCCTGAAGGATTTAAATCTTGAAAATATGGTTATGAAGTTCCCTAATTCTTCTTGAGACATAAGTTTGGAGACTACTGAGGTGGCAGGTTGCAACACAGTCTTCTGGAGTCACATTTCTCTTAACTACAAATCAGAGACTATAAGTGCATGTGTTTGGAAATACATATTTCTATGACTGTACACAGATTCCCATCTCTCTAACTGGAGGCAAATGTGTATCTGCTTGCATGTATTTGGAAATAAATATTTGTATGACTGTACCCAGACTGATGAAAGCTTTATAACTGGCTTCAGCGGATTAAACCTGGTTTTGAGACATCTATCTCTGCTTTGATAATCTTTCAGGCTTTAGGCAGCATCTCAGGTAGAGATAGTAAAAATTTTCTGTGAGTTTTTTGTTGTTGTTGTTGTTGTAGTTGATACTTTTTATTAACATTTCAAACTTGCACAGACGGAATGGGGAACGTGGACAAACCATGAAACCTGTGAAGTATTTCCAACTTGTTTGGTGAGTGGTGATGAAAACCCTAGACTGAGATGCAGGAGATTGCACTGTTTGCTTTGCTTCCTGTATCCAATTTGGTCGCAGTTCAGAGGACCAGAGTTAGGAGCTCAGGGCCATGGTTAAATATTAAACAGCCGTGCTGTGTAAGCTGGTTTTAGCAGTCTCTGCCCACTGCCTCTCCACTCCATCGTGCCAGCACGGCCAATGCGTGTCTGTCCAGTGAAATGCATCCGTTGAAAGATACTTTGCAAAAAATAAAAGGGAAAATGATGAAAGAAAAGTTTATGTTTCAGGTGGACCAGTTCCTGATGCAGCTCCCAGTGTTGCCTTGCAGGAAGCTGAGCTGGCACAGCCTTGAGAGCCGTGTAAGGACAGGAGACCTGGTATTGCAATCAGTGCTGAGGTCTCAGCGTGGTCTCTATGAGGGATGTGTCCAGAGAGGGCCAGTCAATGAACCTCAGGGAGGGTTTATTGGGATACCCCTCCTCCTCTGAGGTTGCTACACTAGGAATGTGTGCCAATCTCTTAGGGACATGAAGCACAATTTATCATTTCCGTTTTTGATCTAAAATATTGTAGGAATATCTGATGTGCCACAGAGGGAAGAAGGAAGTATGCCTGCTTTGGTGAGATTTCCAGCCCATTTTCACAGATTCTGATTGTTTAGATAGTTTTGGTAAAATTCTATAAAACTCTTGAAGTTTTCAGTGTTTCTGACTCAAGTGAATCCAAACCCTTTTGGTGTGTGTGGGGAAGGAGGAAAATAACTTGGAGTAGGAAGAAGGGCTTTGGTGAAAAGTGGGAATGGAGTGTGATGTGGAGAGAAGAAAAAAGTATTTTTGTCATATCTTTTCATATTTGAGAAGCTCTACATGATCTCTCTGTATTTGTTTCTGGAATTAAATTTCAATGTTCTTAAACATTGACAAATATTCTCTGTAAATTTGTGGTGTTAATGAGAAACTTAAAAGCAGACCCTTGAAAATCAGAACCGTCATCTATGTTTTCTTAGTCTGACCTGAATGGCTCCAATGATTTTACCCTGGGTTTCCTGTTGTGGAGAGAATTATTGTCCCAGATGGTGACAGCACTTCCGACCCTCGCTGGGGCTTCTTGGGGAGAAATGTGTTTAAGCTGTGAGGCTCTAAAATGCTGTGGTAGTGGGAACCATGGAAATACAATAGACAGAGCTTGGTCCTTGCACACATCCGTCTCCTGCTGCCTTCTTCAGAGAGGGGAATGTTTGCTCTCATTAAGAGATGCCTGTGTCAGAGGAAGTGCTGCTTTGTGTTTGCAGCAGGGCTCGGTGACTCCCAGACTTGGAACAGTTTGAGTTTCTCTAGGACAGACCTCAGTAAAAGTTTTTAGGTTTGTTATGCACCAGGGGCCCGGTGAATGACTGTGTGAATGGCATCTTTATAGACTCCTTTATAGCAGGAGTTTCCTGGGTGGATGGCAGTCAGGCTGTAAGTTTCCCAGAGCTCAGACTTCTGTATGGCTTAGATCTGGCCATTAAATCACAGATGTTTCTTTGAAAAAGCTGAGTGTGCACGAAGTCACTCCTCTCAACATAGCGTGTCTAACGACTTGTGGAAAGCACAGACTGAGTGGAACTGCGATTTGATTTAAGTGTGAGCTTGGTCATCCAACGTACAAAAGACCTGGCATGTGGCTGTGTTCCTGAAGACAAAGAGAATGATGCATAGTGTTTGCAGATATTTATGTAAATATTTTTGCATTTGCATCTCTATCTTTAATAAATAGCTGCTGAATCCACAGTGTTCTTAATAATAAATGTGTGCTGGGCTAACTAATAAGTATAGATCTGAACATCAAACAATTAGAAGTGCTAAATTCACAAAAAATGCCATATGTATGTCTTTGTATGTACATCTGTGTGTACATAAAGATCATTATATTGTGAAAATGGGCACACGGTGCAGTCTGTCCAATCTCAAATCGGGGATAGGAGTGAACAATCTGCTCTCAATCAAAATAAAATGCTTTATGTACAAGCAATGTATATGGAAGATTTTTTACACACGCTTCCCTCCCACACTACACATTTTAAGTACTTAAATGCCTAATTTCTAGACATTTTAGAACTAGCTGAGAAGAGGATGAGAAACTGTACTCACAAGGGCTGCAAATAGGAAATAAAACAATTTCCCTGTCCCCCAAAATATATAAAATTGAGTTTCAGGTAAAATCTTCACCAAAGTAATGTGAACTTCTCCTCGCTTCCCTCCTTCTTTCCTCCACGGTTGCAGTGAAAACTAAACTGCCCTCTTGTGCAGGTTATCATTTCCAGACCTGAACAATGCTTATCTAGCAGAGCAGCAGGACAAACAACACAGCACTCAGCAGGATGAGGCTCTGTATTTTAATATGGTGAAGGCAACCATTCAAAAGAAGAGCAAAGTCAAATAATTTTTAACCATAGAAACAGCTTGTGGATCATTGAAAAGCAACACATTTGGAACACAGATGGCTGTTTTTTCTCCCCAAAAATAACAAATGAAGAAAAAAACCCTCCCTTTGTTACTTTTATTTTTTATGCAGTATTTATACTGACTAGCTATTCAAAGCTCCTTCTGGACAAGCCAAATGAGGTCTTTGCACTGATGAACACCCGGTCTTAATTATTTTTAACAGAAGAAGAGACGATGGTTGGAAAACTTTTGAAATGGAGTTAGGTTTTCCTTTCTTTTACTCGGATGAAGTTTTTTCTTTTCAATAGAAATAACTCACTTAGATTTGGAAATATGAAAAATGGTGTGTGGCCCACTTAGGGGCTGATAACCTCTGGTATCAGCTAATGCTGAGAGCAATAAGCTGTCTTGCTTATTAAGGGGGAACTGGGCAGGGCTTTGCAACTGCACGTGCTTGGATAAGAGCAATCATTTTTTCAAGACGTGTGTCAGCCACTGCCTACATCAGGTCTGTCCCATTCCTGAAGCCTGGTGTCACTCACAAGTCCAGGACACGGGCAGACCTCTCAACCTACTGCATAAGACCTCCACTCTTGATGTGATGAAAACACATCAGAGAGTGGGTTCCATCGCAGCCATGGGGCTTCGTCTGGGATCGTGTCTTGGCAGGGAATATAGCGAGAGCCTCTCAGCGTGGAATGAGACCTGTGTGGTTGTGGGGCACTGTTAGGAGTTAGACGCTCAGTTGGGAAGGATTTAATCCAGGAGAGTAGTCTCTACCTTCCTAAATCTTCCTAGGAATGAGGTCATGCTACTGCCCTGCAAATGGCCCTTGTCCTGGGCTTGGTGTGTGGGATTAGCAGGGTTGGATTATGGGTGGATGAGGGCTAGTGGTTGTGTGCTGGCCTTACACACACTTCAGGAGGTCAAGTAATAATTTCTCCAGCCTTCTCCTGCAGTGCACAACAGCCTACAACAGATTCCTGATATTTTGCTCCTTTAAAACACCGAAGCATTTTGAATCATTAGATGCAGGGTGCCTGAGACAACCAATATTAGAGAGTCTCCAGGAAGCAAGTTATTTCGTAAATAAGGAAATAATTAAGTCTGCATAAGACTGTCTGCCCCAAAATCAAATAAGGTTGTAATATGTCCAACCCCACTCCAGCCCATCCCAAATAGAATCAGCAAAAAATATCCACAGTGGCTGCTTTGGCTGCTGGGCTTGTTTTACGGTGAGTCATTGTCTCTGGTGGCCACGTGTGTGCTACCAGGGGAGATTCTGTTAGCAGTCACCACTTCAGCAGAAGATGGAAAATAAAAATGGAACTCTTTTTCTCTTCCTTTCTTTCCTTTATACCAGAGTGGCTGCTTTAACAAGTGTTTAAATGAGGAGTAAAAAAGGTAAGATAAGGAATGGTAGAAAATTAGTTATTCTTGGCATTCTCACGTTCCAGCATATTTCCTATTGCACTGTAATGAAGGATTTTATTTTTCCAAATGGTATTCTTGGAGCCATACACCTAATCAGTACATGCTCCACAATCTTCCCATCTTGTACCTAGTGAAAAGGTCACGCAGCGCCTGACAGCAAACAGCATTTGCTCAGCAGAGGCTTTTTTCCTTCTGTGCTGCCTGCTTTTCATGTAGCCTTGTTTCCTGCACGCCTCTGGCGTGCAAAGCTATTTCAGTGGCAGTTGTGCTATTGCTCTTCCATGACTCACCATTATCATTGTTGGGTTTTGGGTTTAGGTTTTTTTTGGTTTGGTTTGGTTTGTTTGTTTGTTTGTTGGGGTTTTTTGTGTGTTTGGTTTTTTTTTGTTTTGTGGGGTTGTTTTGGGGTTTTGGTGTTTTTTTGGTTTTTTTTTTTTTNTGGTTTTTTGGGGGGGGGGGTTTTGTGTCTTTTTTTTTCTCCTCTGTAAAAAAGCCTGCTTTCACAAGTCTCATGGCTGGGCAGCTCAGGATGAGTTGGAAGAGCAGTTAAGGATGATGTCCTGCTCATGAAAAGCCCAACCGGTCTCCAGTGCCTGGGAAGCTCGACATCTATTTTCATTTACAAGTTCATTACAAGTTCTCCCACGCAGAAACTGAGAGGGCTTGAAAGGCGACTGGGCTGATTTGCAAATAGGACCATGCAAATAGATGCCTGATGTTTGGCAATGCTACATAAAATGAAGGTGAGGAGAACATCAAACAGAAAAGTATTAATAGCACAGTGTTAATTTGTGGGAATGAGTTTCCAGGTAAAGAGGCCAGAAGTAGGATGTGCAGTGATCTGGTAAAATAGCTACGTGAGCTAATGTGAAGCAATCATGTCTTAAAGATGCATAAAGTACTTTTTTGAGATTGCTTAATTGGATAAAAAATATATGAAGGGAGACATAACACCATGGCTTCCAGCTCCTTTTAGAAGAGGCCTTTAATTACTTTTTATGTAGAGTTAAGTTTATGTGAAGCTATTATGAGTAAGACAAGTATTTCTTTCACTGCTTTTAACTTTTTTTATGAGTAGTTGTCAAGACAGTCCCAAGCCAAACCCCTGCATATGAGAACTTTGATCTTTAAAAAAGTTCATCCTGACTTTAAATTTTGTCTTATCCTTCATCCGTTTGATAGGTTTAAAACTCCCACTTTTTGAGTATTAAAGGAAAAGAAAATATTAAAACTGGATGATTTTTTTTTTCAGATAAAATAAGAGACTTAGAAATCTTGAATCAAATCTGAGTCCTTTTGCAGGTTGCAAAATTGTTTTACAAATTCATTATAAGGAAAAGTCAGGTTTGCCAACAACTTAGCACTTCCTCACTTCAGCTGTAGTTGGAAGCACTGGGATTTTGTGAAGAACAAATTTTTTTTATGTTCTTCAAGAATAGAGGATATGGTAAAATGTATATATATAAAATAAATATTTGAATTTTTCACGTTTAGCTACTGTTTCTGGATATATGACTAATTCTGCAGTTTCTCATTCCTTTTAAAATTACTTTCTTGATAAACAATGGATAGAACATTTTTTTACTGTAGGATCTGTGGAAGCCTGGAGGTGACCACTGAGGGAAATAATACTTAAGATCCAAATGGGCAGGGTTAAAGTGCTGCTTTTTCCAGTGCAGCTGCAATCAGAGAAGTGACTAGTACTAGTGTAATGATGAGATGAGTAGATGCTCCCAAAGATAGAAGGATATTAAAGGTTGAAAATCCTTGGGGAATCACATGCCCTTGTTATGAACCGCTGGAAATATGCTTCATCATCAACTGCATTCTGTGGGTGGATGCCAATTATATGAAAGCCCATCTCTCTGGATCTGTTAGTGTTATTTCAGTGCTTGGGGGCTGGAGCTTAATACAATATGCTCTTTTCTTCTCTGACTAGTAAAGCAGCACAAAATAGAATTATTAGTATAAATACACGTTGCCTACAAAATGTAAATCCAGCAATTAGACTTTTCCCTGGTGGTGCGCTCTAATGAGTGTTACCATATTCTTTGTGTTGCTGTAGGGGAGCAGTGGGTGTAGCAGTGGGGCTTGGCTAATTTACGAGGGAATCCTCAGGATACAAAATTTTTCCTTGATAAGAGGAGAAACAGCTTGTATTCCAAGCAACATTTATCTCAGACAAGCTTGTCTCCCAAAAGTACAGCACTGGGAGCATCAACATTTATAGCTTATGATATGATTGCTGAGGCCTTCTGATGTGTGTGAGCTGGTAAAAACCTTTATGGAAGGAGTTACTTAATCCTCTTTAGTCTTGAGAAACACTGTGTAGGTGTAGGGAAAGCTCTGACAAGCCAGAGGTGGCTTGGGAGGGTTACTGGACACTTTGAGAAGTCTGATGTTTCCCATTTGGGTTGAAAAATATATTTGCTCTTTCTCCTCCACGCACTGAGTTGGATGTGTAAGACTGTTGATATTTCATGCCTTCATTTTTGTGATTTGTGGTCCTGTGTTGTGTGCCTTGGTTTGTATGTGGTTTAATGACCGTCCTGCAATTACAGATGGTGAAACTCTTTGTAAAACTGAAGTGGAAAATGCTTCTAATTTGAAAGTAAAATGCTGGCATTGTCTTGTCAAGACAGCATCTTATACCATTGTGTGACCTCTCCAGAAAAAACCTGACCCATGGTAATCTAATTATTGTCTGTTGTGATGGGCAGATAACAAAGTAAATATTGGAGTGGACTGATTGCCATCTCCACTTTAGAAGAGGGACCTTGACAGCCTTATTTCACTGAGCCCAGCTGCTTCTACTTTTTTTTTTCCTTCTGTGTGATGAGTTAGTACTTTATGTTGTTGGAGGAACTCTAGGGCAGCTGATAGTAACACTGAATCATATCTTGAGAGTGCTGAGAGATAACTGCTCCCTGTCTGCTTGAGGTTTCTTTCACTCTCAAAGCTCTCTCTGACGGTGGGACAACCCTGGCAAAATAGAAACTAATGGGGGATGTGGATGCTTAGTGTCCCCAAAAATCAGGTTTGATACTGGGGTGTTGAGATTTGGATCCACAAATGTAAGCAACCTCAAATACAAATGTAATTTGTGTGGTACTTGAGTAATGACAGAGGACGGAAATGACATCAGGGTGAATACATGTGCTTGAATGCTTTGGTTCGTTATCAAATTTCTGTGTGGTTTTCATTATATATTCTTGAGGGTCCATCCAAAGAGTTTTCTGCAGGCAGGCAGAAACTCATTTTTCTTCTGCTTTAAGCTGACCAAAAGTTGTGTAACCATATTAAATCTAACCCAAGCTTTACAGAAGGATACACCCTTAGAGGTGATATAATGCACCCTTGTGATTAGACTTATTAATGGGAGAGATTTTCTTTGTGTGTTGTGAGACCGCCACACAGGACAATGTAAGGCTGCTGAGACGGGTCCGTTCATTATGGTAGCTTAACAAAATTCAGCTCATCTTTCAGATAAGAGCAGAGCAAGGGGGAATCTGAGTTTTAAGCTGGCCCATGTCAAGTTTTGAAGCAGCTCAAGCAAAGGTATTAAGTGAAAAATTCTTGGGATCCGAGGTCAAATGCTTGGCAAGCATGAGTCTAGGCTGGAGTGAAGTTAGGAGGTCTCAAGGAAAGGAAATGTGAGAATTTTTTCCCATGGTAATTTTGGATTCTTTCAACATTAATGCAGTGAGGTTAAAGGACTCTGTGATGAGGTCTGGTTCTGCCTTGATGTAGTCAGGGATAACTTTAGTCAATACCTGGGGGAATGATTGACTTAGGACTCATATCTGAGGTGAAGTAAATGATAGTTTCTTCACAAAATTGTCTTTCTGTTAGACAAAAAGCATATGATGTGCTAAAATGGGACTTTCTTCTAACTGGAAAAAGTTTTCTTCCACCAGTGTATTTGCTCATTTGAGAAAATATAGGGACCTTTTTAACATTTAAAAAAACCTCAAACAAAAATTTTTTTTTACTTAAAGAACATTTTAATGTTGAATATCAGCTAATTATACACAACTGAAAAACAGGTCAAAATGAAAATTAAACATTGCAACATTAGCAGAAGAAAATGCTCTAATTGACCCAAATTGATTTTTGTTTTTTCAATCTGGACTTTTACTTATTAAAAGGACTTTTCTATTGAAATTTTAAACTCATTTGAACAAAAATCATGATATCTCAAATATTTTTGCAAGTTAGAAATCAATTTTATGCTCATTTCAGCTTTATATATGACATCTTAGCTGAACTGCCAGATGAAAATGTGTTTGTTGAGCCAAATTTAATCAGTAACTCCAAGCAGTCCAAACTTTAGAGACAGAGTGCAGCCTGATTTTGGTATCTATTCTGATTCCAGGATTCCCTTTGAGATCTGAATCATGAAATCTTTTGTCCATTATAAAACTAGGAAGAGATTGAAATATCTTGTTCCATTTTTGCTTGGGCATTTCTGACACCAAACCCAATGTGTTTACAGCACTTCTTTTAAGACCTCTCAGTGCTGTCCTGAAGCATTTTCTTTTCCAAGATTTTCTCTCCAAGTTCCCACAGATGCACAGGCAATAGCAAAGATTTCTTACATTTTTCAGTGTCTAAGTGATCAAGAACTGCAGATGCACAGGAGTGTTAACAGCATTCAAAGACTTAATTTGCAGAAGCTACAAAGGAATGGAAGAAAGACAAAGTGAATAACAAACATTAATGGGGTAGGACAGAATGCAGCTGAGATGGCACGGGTGCCCTGCTCGTTTGGGCTCTGATTTTGAACCAGTGTGTGCCTGAACTTTTCTGGGTGGGAGGCAAATGCTGGAGATGATGCATTCCCCAACTAAAAATTGTGTTGTGCACTTGACCTGTAAAGAGAAAGCATCGGGAGAATTTGGACCCTTTCTCTACCTTTGCACTCTCTCACTTGATTTCTGGAGCTCTGCAAGGAGCAGGAACATAGCGGGCAAATTAGAATTAATGCTTTGCTTTTTGAGGAAGGTACCCTGGTGGGAACAGAAGCGGCTCAAATATTTTGGGCTGTCTCCCATGGTAGCTGCTGTCTTTTGCCTACCTTGTGGCAGCTGTGCATCCTGAAGATACTTTTAATCAGTAAAAATAAAATTGAGTTGATGATCATTTGCCTTGCAGTGAATACCTACTGGGTTGGGAGACTGGGAAAGACATGAGAGGGATAATATTCATTATTTATAGCCATTCCTATAGTGCTTATCACCACAGTGTCTTTAAGTGAGCACCATCGACAAGGCTCTAAATGTGAGATAAAATTTAATAATGCATTAATAACAACGTGCACTTGTCTGTGGCAGCAGCAGTTGTGACAGACATGACTTAAAATGGGAAGAAGGGAGAAGTGCCACGGCTCAGTGAAGGTGGAAATCTGTGGTGGAGGAGGAGGAGGAGGAGGAGGAGGCAGCAGGGGACCCAGGTAGGGTCACAGGCTCAGCGAGGGGAGAAGCCAGCCCAGAGTCACCAGGGTCTGCCCAGGAGTCAGGGCAAGAGGCACAGGTGGGAGTTTGGCAGCTTTGCAACAATGAACGTGTTTTAACAGCACATTCATGAGCAAACAGGAAGGTGCTTGAACTGAATTGTTAAAGGCTTCCCATGACGCCCTGCCACACACATAGGAACACATGCAGAGGCCTGCACAGATCCTGCTCTGAGGCAATGACAGAAGATGACCAAGCCTGGAGTCTGCCTGGCTAAAAGGCTCCAGTTCAAAGCTGACACCCTGGCTGAGGAAAACTGTCTCTCTTCCCTCTTGCTTTAATTTTCTGTATTTCTCTCTTGCTCATCTCCATTCACTTTTCCTGCCTCTAACCTGGAAAGAGGTGGTCCATAGCCCTGTGTTAGAGCTGGGGAGAACAGCCATGGGAAGTGGCTTTACCCTCCTGCTGATGGGGCAGGGTGAGGAAAGGAGGAGGGTCGCAAGCAGACCCAGAAGCAGATGCACCTGGAGCACCTGTTTTCAGCCACACCTGCATCCAGACTGATTCATTTCTCATTCATTGCTTCGGGAAGAGAGAAATGTTTTCCACTGCTACTACCTGCTCGTGGCTTATCATTCATTTGTCTGACCTGCCATATATAACGTCTGCAACAGCAAGTGTAGCTTTGGCAATGCAGGTTGAAAGGAATGAAAGGAGTTGAGAAACAAGGACAGATATAGGTTAAGAGGTTTTTTTTTTCAAAAGCAAAACTGCAGAGGTGGATGCCCTGTGTCTGGGCAGAAGGCTGTGTGCTCCTGACCCCAGTGCTCTGGTCATCTCTCCCCCCACGTGCAGACAGAGTTTATTACGTATTCTGCATAAAGAATCCGTGTTGAATTCCATTCTCTAGCTGGAGTACCTACTTTGTAAGCACCTTCAGCAGTCTCGTTTCAAATATTCATGAGAGTTCAAATATTCATTTGTTGCAATAACCACAAAAGAAATGCTTTTACAGAGATGCGGTTTCTGTTTCTTTCCTCTAGTGCTTTGCTGACCCTTAGACAATATCTGCTTCCTAATCCTCTCTGCTTGTCCTCCTCACCAGGTGCTCCTCTCCAAGCTCCTTTTTCATGAAGGCACGAGAACACTATCAGTCCTAACAGGTAAAAAAGGTGCTGAAGTCAATACAGTGGTGGGTGTTCACTGAAGGTGTTTTAGAGGAATGATGGATACACTCAGTTCTCTCACTCAGAAGAAGATATGGCTAGAATTATAAATAAAGGTATGTCTGAATAAACACAAAAAAATCAGGTGGCAGGAACTGAGAATCATGTCTGGTAAGCAGTCTTTTTCTCTTCTGTGCCAATTGATGTTATTTAAGTGTTACTGAGTCTGTCTCTTGGAGAGGTCCATGACTGGGAGAATCTATCCTCTTCCTAGAGTGGGTGGAAATGTTTAGAGAGGAGTTGTTTGACACTATGACTCTCACCAGTCAGGTATTGCATGTATGTCATCTTCCCACTTCTGGACGCATACTGGGGGACTCCATTTTACTGAAGGGGTCCAGGATGTGACAAATCGGTAGCAGAAAAATCCTGGGGTGTTGAAAGCAAAATTTATTGTGATGAATTCACACTCAGACTACTGTAGGTTTTACAAACAGACTTTGCAGTTCATAAATCCCCAAGCTTTAAGGGAACAGATAAGCTGGTGCAATACATCCACAGAAGCTTTAGAGGGACAGATAGTATGGTGGTCAGAGAAGACAAGGTTTAGTCAGTGTGATGGACTGTTGCATCCACAGACACCTTCTGAAACTATTAAGACTGGACTTTCTCTGAAAGTCTCAGTTTAGTATTACAGTGGTACATGAAGTCCATAGCTAAAGTTGTCAGGATCCATAACTCTTTTAGAGGATGAATATATTTTTTTCTAGTGGAGATTATTGCATTGTGTTCTATTGACCCGATTTCTGATATTTTAACCTACAAAACCCGATAAAAATTGTGCTGCCCCTAATTGCCAGCACGATCCTCTCAGTGGCTTCACGTGAGCATGTGTGTTTTTATTTCTTTGTTTGGCTAAGGAAGCACAAGGAGTCTAGGATCTGGCAGTGAGAAATTAGCGATTCATTCCTCTAAAGAAAGTGGCTCTCAGTGGGTATAGAGCCATTTGAGCCAGCTCTTGTGCCAGCCATCTCATGCTGGCTTAGGCTCTAAGGGAAGGGTGATGTGGAAGAAAGCAAGCAGTGGATATTGCACCATGCACTCAACAGGCTGCTGAGTTGCACAATTTGTGTGTTTTTTGGTTTTGTTTGTTTGGGTTTTTTTTGTTTGTTTCAAGTCTAGGTAGACTTGTATGAAGTCATAGCTTCTCTGTCAATAAGAAATATCATGCACATTTCTGCAGGCTCAGTGTCAGATGTGAGCACAGAGTCAGGAATGTATGAACTCTTTCTGCAAGCTCAATTTCCTTTATTCTCCTGGTCTGAGTAGTCCTTGCAGCATGCTGAGATGCGGCAGGAAACTTTTTTCCAGAGGTCTTGCTTCCATTGCTTTAGATCATTGGCTGGTGACCATGCACAGACCAGAGGATTTGCTGCTGTGAGAGAAGTAAAAGAATTCCGAGTCTCTCCCCCGGGAAAAAAGAAACAAATAAAAAGAATGAGTAAAAGCTGCAGTAACAAAGGCAGGGCAATGTCCACAGTGCACTTTGGTAGCTGGTAAGGGAGGGAAGTGCACAATTTATGATTCCAAGCGGCTGGCTCACCTTTTAGGTATTTTATAAAATGAGCTCAGTAGGGTGATGCAAGCATTGGCAGCAGAAGATAATGTCTCATTTCTGTTGGCTCCTTCCTGTTGTCTGATTCTGCTAATTGCAAAAGCTTTGGCCATCAGAGACAAATTATAGAGACTATCTGCAAATGGTGGGGAGAGAGCTTGAATATTTTTCATTCACAAGTGCTTCAAAAGTGGGGTTTCATAAACAAAACTTTACTTCTGTATGCATACTGAGAAGGACATAAAGATCAGATGTCTGCATTTTGGATTAAATTCCAAAAGCCAATAAGAGATAGAATTGAGATCATTAGAGCTGTTCTTTGAACACTGTGTCTATATGACCCAACAGAGTGTAAAATTCAGAGCTGGGCAGAAAGGCTAAATGGCTTTGGCTTGAGCCTTTGTGTGCTTTAGCAAGGATGAGAGTGCCAATACCAGAGCAGAGTTTTTTTGGCAGCTTCTCTTTTCTCATAGATGCCCTCAACCTTTCCAAAAAAAGAAATCGAAGTCTCTGGCTAGCTTGGAAACAAAGATAGCATTAGGCACCTGTGTTCCAAACAGGCCTCTCTGTGTGTGTGTGCCTCTGCTGATCCATCTGTGAAACGTGGCAAATGCCAGTGGGGACATGCACGGAGGGTATGCAAAGCATATGGCCCATGCCCAGTCATAAAAAGCTTGAGCAAACAGTGCTGTGAAGTGACGAGGAGAGATTTTTGAACTGACAAGAGCTCGCTTTTATCCTCTCAGGTGTTCAAGGGTAAACACCACTGAGAGGTGAATGCCTGACCTAGGCAAATCCCTCCTTTCTCCAGGTGTTACAGCTGCTTATCCAGGTCCTTCTCTTCTCCAGCTAGAGTCAAGGAGGGCAGGGAAGGAACTCTGATTCCTTTGGTTTAAAATAGAGTTGGTACTCTACTAACTACAGAGAGAGGAGTTCTCCTAAGCTAACACGGTGCAGGTGGAAAATATGTTAGAGGATCATTGGCAGATGATGGTAGGAGAAAGTCAGAATGTGTCTGAAAGTGCCATAGCGCAGGAATTAAATCTCCTTTGATGTGAGATATAAAACACGAAGTGGCAGAAAAGCTGAGACGGGACAATGAATTGGAGTCATGAGGACCCAGGCCATTTACGGTTTCGCAGCCCAAACTCAGCCATCACTACTCAAGGGATTGGGTTAATAGCCTATGATTTAGAGACATGGATTCACTTTTCTTTCTCAGAGCTCACTAGCATGTGACTCAGCCTCTCCAAACTCATCTGGCCAGCACTGGTCCTGAGTGTGTTGAAAGGATAAGCTGAAAGATGGGATGTTCTGATTTATACTGAGGAGGTCTGTGGTGGTGTGATATCATAGCTGGATACTCCTTAAGCGCAGCTTTAAGTAGGGTGCACTACAGAAAGCGTATTAATAAAATATGAGATGGTAAAAGTCTGTTTTCCCTGATCCTGGGTGGTTTTCTTTCCTGGAACCTCTTTGAAATAGAAAGAATGTAGTCATTTCAGCCTCTTCATTAAGTGTCTTATTTAATCCCACACACTGTGGTTCCTTAAGCATAGAAACAATCTACTTTACACTCAGTATGAACAATGAGATGCCCCAGAGCATATTTAAAACAGAACTCCTGGACACAATTACTTGGCTTAAAAGGGTCTGAACTGCATTTATTTTTATGGAAAAGCTTACCAAAATATGCAAACAAATCTCAGTAATTTCTATTCAGTTTTCCTTCCTTTCCTAGAACCTGAGTGGTATGACTGAGCACAAGAAAAACTTGATTTTTATTACTGACTATAATATCTTGTGTACAAGAAGCCAGTTTTAACCCTGATTTATTTGTTCTTTTCTTCTCTTAACTTTTTTCCACCCTACTTTTCCCAAGCATCTATTCAGTAGTCTTTACTGACCGGATTTTGCTGTTCATTTAATCAACTTTTTTATTGGAAATTTTGTATATTGTATTTAGAACCAAAGTGACATTACACACACATGTGAATATACAGTATATATTGTGGATGCTCTACTTATATATAGCATGCACAAACAAAATACATGCATTTTATATGCCCACTTTTGCAGATATGCTAAAGTTGTTTATATTGCATATACACTGTATGTATACAACTTAAAATATTACAATTTCAAAGAAAATTTATTGTAGGGAGCAGCAGTTTTGGTAATGTTTGCTGAGTGGAAAGCAAAAGACACTGTTAAAATGTAAAATACTTGCAAATGAAATGCTGTTTCGCTGCATTTCTCTTTTCCAAAATCTCTGTGTCTGGACTGAGAATGTATTTTTCATGCCTGGATTTAAAGAGAGACCTCTCAGGAGAGTTAAATAGAAACCAAATAAAACCACAGCATCTTTGTTTGAAAAAGTCTCTGGGAAAGATTATGCAGTGCTTAGATCCTGGTCTGCTTGTAGCAGGTTTTGTGGCTGTCAGGTTGATGTGTTAAAATATTTTTTTCTAAAAAAGACCCAACAATGAAATGTTATTTTACCTGTAATAAAGTACAAAAAAATTTTGAGTAAGAAAGATAAGTCTGCTACATTTCTGGCCTCAGTGTGTCTGGTTTTAAAGTGATGCTTTATAATACATGAAGTTAATACACTTAGATTCAAAATCTGCTGGGTGTGGAGAGAAGGTGCAAGGGCAGCAGATGAGCCTGAAAAACTCGGAGACCCTTTTGTTAGAGGTAGGAGACAGCTGTGGTGTTCACAAGGACATGTACATCTGGAGATGTGGTCATGGTGTAGGAGCTGCAGCCAGAGAAAGGGGCTTCTTGTTGAATCTATGGTTTTCAGTGCAGAAGGACAACTTGTTGTCTTCTGAACAGTCTAGTTTTAAAAACAATTTTGGAGGCTGTCCTGCAATTTAACACTGTCAGGAAGTTATCCTTGGAGAAAAAAGGGGATGAAGAGCTGAGTGTGGGGAGAGCGTTCTGGCAGTGATATGCCCGGGGTCACGTGGTGGGAGACTGTCTCTCACCTCTCATCACACCCGTGACTGCACTCAGCCTTCTCTCCTGCTGTTTAACCTAAATTTCCCTGTTTTGAACATCACACTGTTGCTACTAATGATACCTCTGAGCTATGTACTAAATTATTCTTTCTCTTTCAGTTCTTCCTTTCAAATACGTGAGGAGTTTCTAGCAATGCTTTTAGCATAGATGGGCTGACTTACAACCAATTACTGTATTTAACTGAATCCCAAATGATCTTAAATCTGAGAACTTCACAAGTTCTCAGGGCTAGCTGAAGGAAAATGTTTTAAATTAGTTTTATCAATAATTTCAATGCTTTTCCTCATTTTAACAGCGATAATCTATTGTAATTTGGAGAAAAGAAAGCCTTATTTATTTTTTCCTAGATTTTTATAAAATGCTCACAGAGAAAACCTGCACTGGGAAAAACAAGACTTGGAAAAAAATATAAAAAGAGACTGGTGATGTGATTTGCCTAAGTAAAAATTAGTGAGATATTTTAGAAAAAATATTGCAGAGAAATTGCACAAATAACGTACCTACTCACTGAAAAGAAGTAGCCGGAAAGCCTTTTTGCACTGAAAGTAAAAGGAAAATAAAACATCAGCTAATTGTACCATACTCAGTGATTGCTCACAGGTATGTGAGGAATCTGGTCCAGAAGCTCAGCACCAGCTGAGAGCAATGTGCTGTCTTTGGTCAAGGCAGTGAGGATCACAGGATCATGGAACGGTTTGGACTGGAAGGGGCTTTAAAGATCATCCAGTTCCAACCCCTTGCCACGGTCTGAGAAACCTTTCTTTAGACCAGGTTGCTCAGGGCTCCATCCAGCCTGGCCTTGGAGATCTCCAGGAATGGAACGTCCACAACTTCTCTGGGCAACCTGTTTCAGTGTCTCATCACCCTCGCAGTAAAGAATTTCTTCCTCAGATCTAATCTAAAATTTATTAATGTCTTTCAGCTTGAAGCCATCCCCCTCTGTCCTGTCACTTCACGCTCTTTTAAAGAGTCCCTTTTCATCTCTCTTGCAGACTCCTTTCAGGTGCTGGGAGCCTACAATTACATCACCCCAAAGCTCTCTCTTTTCCAGGCTGAACAATCCCAGTTCTCTCAGCCTTTCCCAGAGCAGAGCTGCTCCATACCTCTGATCACCTTGGTGTCACTTGTCTGGTCTTGCTCCAACAGCTCCGTGTGCTGAGGATCCCACAGCTGGATGCAGCACTGCAGGTGGGATCTCACAAGAGTGGGGCAGGGGGGCAGGATCCCCTCCCTACCCTGCTGCCCACACTGCTTTGGATGCAGCCCAGGACACGGGTGGTTTCTGGGCTGGGAGTGCACATTGCTGGGTCACGTCCAGCCTCTCATCCAGCAGCACCCCCAAGTCCTTCTGGGCAGGGCTGCTCTCAATCTGTTCATCCCCAGCCTGGATGGATACCAGGGATTGCCCCGACCCAGATGCAGCACCAGCACTTGGTCTTGTTAAACGGTATGAGATTTCCATGGTCCTGCTTCCCCAGCTTGTCCAGGTCCCTCTGGATGGCATCCCATCCTGCAGGTGTGTCAACCACACCACTCAGCTTGGTGTCATCTACAAATTTGCTGAGGCTGCACTCGATCCCTTTGTCTACGTCATTAAAGAAGATATTAAATAACTCTGGTCCCAGTATGGACCCTGAGGGACACCACTTGTCACTGATGTCCATTGGGACTCTGAGCTGTTGACCACTACCAACTCAGGATGGCTGAGGCCTCTGAGGAAGAAGGTGCCATTGAATCTCTTGCATGAAGGATCCTGCCCCTTGCAGGCAGGTCTGCCTTGGACACTCACTTTTCTCTCACCTCATGAAGGGTGGAGCTATACTGAGGCTCGTTGACTCCCAGTCTTCATAAGCAATCATGAGTATTCACGAGTAATTATTTTCTAAACCATTTTACTGAAAAGAGATCGGCAAGCAGGGGGTTTATATGTTTCCTTCACTATCAGTACTACGCTTTTACTGCTACTTCCACAGAACTGGAAAGTCGGCAAAAACTAGTGCTGTAACATATAACATTGCATACATTCTAGTAGGAATTGTCCCATAATTATTTCGTTACTTTGTAAGGGCCAGAACCTGGATTTGGGGCTATTTTCGTATCTCTGAGAATTGCAGATTCACCCCTCCAACACTGTATGGGGATTGCAGAGTTTACCAGTGCTTGTAAGAGCCAGGTGCTGGTCCTTGCCAGAGTCTCCCTGTAATCTGAGATTTTAATATATAGTGCATTCCCTTGCACTCTTGTGGATAGATCACCTCAGATGACATGACTTTTCACAAATAAATTCAATAGCTGAGTATCTTATCTCCTCTGGTCGGGTAGATTTCTGTATCAGCTATTCAGGCAGTGTCTTAAAGTCTCTCGTATTCACCTTTCTACCAGCAGTATCCAGCCAACTTGTCCCTGGGAGCTTCGGCAGTGTGCTCATGGTTCTGCTTCACTGTCTGATGCTTTTCTAATCTAGATTTTCTTTTCCCTTCCAGCCTTTAAGCAGCAGGTGCTGTGTCCTCTTGCTTGCTTGCATTCTCCTATTCCAGTCCTAAAGATGATAACATCTTGTAGGATTCTTATTTCTCCTAAACCGATTGCTTTCATTACACCTTGTTTTATAGGGCAGATTATGGTCCTCGGGTGATGCCTTCCAGGGATTCAATAGGGTTTTTAATACCAACACGCCAAGGAACTTAGCTGTTTCTTTACAAGTAAAGGAAGTAAGGTTGTAAGTTTGAGAAGAAAGATCCATTTCAGCCCCACGGTGGTCACTGAATCCAGCGGCATTAGATGGCAGACTGGTTCCCCACCTCCATGGCGTGATCTGGGGAGGGGAGGACGGTTGCATGCAAGCTGCAGGGAGCATATGCAGTGAGTAACATATCACTGCATGCACTGCTTCCTTCCTTCTGCTCCTGCCACTGTAAGATCACAGACAGTTGGGTTTTACTGTCAGTGGATGCTTCAGTGAATCAAGCACTAGTCAGAATGGAAAAAAATACTGTCAGTTGGGAAAGGATGTAACTGCTCTGGGATGCACCCTGCTCCTCAGGTGGATGGATGAAAAGGAAATACTGCTCTGCAAAATGGATCATTGATCTATTTGCCATTCCTCTTCCAGTGACAGAAAGTGGTTTTGCACGAGGAAAAGGTACCTGTGTGAGCATGTGAACACACAGGCGCACACACACACACACAGCTTCCAAGTCAGAGACAGAGGATGCACACCTATTACTGAAGGTACAATGCTGCCTGTACATTATTGCTGACCATCTTCATTCATGTTTCTTTTGAAACTGCATTATTCATTGTCACTTGTAATGCTCGATATTTTTGAGCACTGTTAGGCATAGAACAAAGAAATGGTCTTTTCCTCTTAAATACAGCTGTATTCCCCTTATATAATTCTTTTTAAGTCACCAGATTTTCTTGCTAGTACTGAATAATATAAAATAAAATAGAGACAATAATTGCTGGGACAGCCTGTGAATGGATGCTAGCTCTTGCTAATTTAAGCTCCAAATACCCTTTTGAATAAGTCTGAAGGTAAATTTTTACTACCTTGTCTTGTTAGGATGAATCTGTTGCCTCTAAGATTTATGTTTTGTGCTTTTTTCACCTTCTCTGTTCTCTTCTTCTAGTCTCAGAAGTCCCTGAACTAAAACAGCTGAAAGTAGGAGACTCTTAAGAAGTTCAGCCTAGAGAAGAGGAGACTGAGGAGAAATCTCATGGCAGTCTACGACGTGCTCACGAGGGGAAGCGGAGGGGAAGGCACTGATCCCTTGTCTGTTGTGATCAGTGACAGGACCAGAGGGAATGGCCCGAAGTTGTGTCAGAGGAGGTTTAGTTTGGATACTAGAAAAAGGTTCTTCACACATGGGATGGTTGGGCACTGGAACAGCTCCCCAGGGAAGTGGTCACAGCCCCAAGCCTGACAGAGGAGGGTTTGGACAATGCTCTCAGACACATGGTGTGAGTCTTGGGGTCGTCCTGTGCAGGGCCAGGAGTTGAATTTCAATGATCCTTGTGGGTCCCTTCCAATTCAGGGTATTCTGTGATTCTATGATAAGTATTCCATATACTTACCTTGTTTTTATTCTGACCTGGGCATCTGCTTATACCTGCTGCTGGAAACTGGCACAGCTTTCGTGTGACCCAGTGTAGTCACTCTCATGTTCATATTTAATTTCACAGTGGTTTGAATTTACGGGAAATAATCCTATAATAGTTTCCTCTTTTCAGCGAGAGACATATTTGGCAACAACTTAAAGTGGCATAAGCTTGTAAGTACTTCACTTCTCATTTCCTATGAGCTCTCCTAATGATAGGAAGAAGAAAACTTAAATGGTTTATCCAAAATATATTCATAGACTGCTCGCATGCCTTGAATTCACAAAGTATGGGGATGCTTTCTGAACTCAGTTGCTTAAGGCAGTAAGAGAGCAAGGCTCCATTTCTAGGGAAGTAAAAATAAGAAAGGAACATATGCCCAAGAAGTCTGTGGAAATAGTCCTGCAGCTTCGGAGAGCTGGGACCACTGTCTGTGCGTGCAAAGTGGAGGGGCGCTGGAGGACCCAGGCACAGCTGCTCTGAGGATATTGACATGGGAACTGCTCTACCTACAGAGCACTGAGCTGAAAGGCCAGAGGCTGTCACTACTCTGGTGCTATTTCTTATTCTTCCTTTACCTTTGGCAAGAATCCCAGGACAGGCAGCGTCACTTGTCCATAGGCAGTCCCCATCATTGTTGCTTGTGGGAGAGGAGGTGAAAGGACAATAGTCTGCTGAGTGGCCCAGGAGACCAGCAGTGAAATTAGAAAAGAAACCTCAATGTCTTCACTCTCAGGGCACATGTCCACAGCCAGATGTGGAAGCGTAAATTCTGCTGCCCTTTCTCCTCCCCTCCCACAAGTGAGGGTGAACCAGCTCTGACTGTGCAGCCTTGCAGCTATTGCTGAGCCTGGACTAATGGGCAAGTGTGGGAAAGTGGGATATTTTAGCAAGGGAATTGAGATGTCTGCACAGCTTCAGGACCCGATCTGTGTTATGCCCTAGTGGTCAGGCAGAGCTGGATGTACCCATGTCAATGTGCCCTCAGCCCAGTGTGATACTCAGGGCATAAGCTCTCCCAAACCTTCTGGGCTATATTGTAATCTGTTAATACAAATAATAACTGGATAATTTGTTCATGTGGAGAAGGATTCAATGGCTCAGTCACTGCCTTTATGAGCAAATAGAGTATTACAATATTCTGAAAAGGCCTTTCACAGATTTTCATTTTCTAAGATAAGCACTGCAGTGTAGTGTCCACTGAAACAAACTTTAATACAAGACTTCTGATCTGTGGTGGGGGGTTTTTTTGTTAGGGTTTTTTTATTGTTGTTGTTTTGGTTTTTTTAAAAATATATGCCATTTCCATTCCTATCTTGACTGCTAGTCTTTTAATGCCTTGGAGTCAGTGATGAGGATGAATTCAGTTAAATGGTTGCCTCATGGCTGTTTCCATCACTCTCTCGTGCCTATGAGGACTGGTTTGTGTGAGGTCTGCAGGTGTCTGTTACCTTGTGAGGAATGCAGGGCCTATGTAGGTGCTAAGAAAGCAAAGAAAACAAAGAAGTTCTGAAATGACACACATGTAAATCTGGTTTAATTCTTTCCATTAGCTTCAACAGGTGAAAATGTTCTCCACCTTCCCAGAGATAAAATCTGTTCAAAATTCCCTTTTCCATCAGTTGAGCTCTGTCCCACCAATCACTGTGACTGGATCCATAGCCCACTAAAATCATTGTGAATCTTTCACAGACACCCCTTTAGGAGAATGGAACAAGCCAAACCCAAAGAATGATACTCCTTGCTTTTCATGCAATTTCTGTTACACCTGAAAGATGAGATTAAGAAACTTAAAATTGTGATGTAATCATGAATTTGGATAATTCATTTTAATGATGTGATATAATTTCCAACATCATTCTGTGGCACGTGCTGGTGCTGGAAGTAGCTCTGGCTTTGTTTTCAGTAGTGTTATGAGGACTGTGAACCTTTGACCTTCTTTTTCCTTTCTGCATGTAGAAAGTCCTGGAAAATTCCTTAATGGCACAAATTATAGGAGGCGCCAGACTTGACTCTGGGAACTCTTGCACGCGTTCCATCTCTCCCTCTGCTATTTTCCCTACTGCACTTGTCAGATTGTGGGGAGCAGATAATCTTCATTTTACACAGGGGAAATTGGATGCAGTGGAAATGTATCACAGCAGTGAAAAAAGAATTGACAAATAACCCCCCTCGACATGGTGTTCAGATGTGCGGATTTTTTATTCCCTCCCCTCTCAGTCCTGGCTGTACTTGTTCCTGAATGATGGCGAGGGGAATAACAATTCCTCTTCTATCTCAGAGCGGGAAATCAGCAAGTATAATACACGTAGATGCATAAAATTCAGCAACAGGAGCTATTGCCAATTTAAACCATTGTTCTCCTAATTTGGAGAAAAAAGGCTGTCTTACTGTCTTTATAGTAAAAGCCTCAAACAGATTAGGTCAAGTCTCTGCAGACAAAGTAATTCTGTGGTGCTTAAAATGATAGGAACTAATCTCCATGAAAGCTGAGTCCAGGGGTATAGGCTATTAAAGATAGCTATATGCTATAGGCAGAGGAGAAGATAAGAGGTCCAGCTCATAATGAGAAACGATAACTCTACACACTTTGTTTACAGTTTACCCCAAAGACCACAGATTAACACAAATCTCAGAGCATCTTTATTATGGCACTGCATTGGAGAGGGGCTGCCAACAGAGGATGGAATTGCTAAGTAGGCTGGGACCATCTGTCCTCTCAGGGAGGTGAAAACGTGCATGATTGAGTGACACCTGCTTGTCAAGTGTGGCCTGCTGGGAAATTTTCTCTTGGATCACTGAGCTCCAAGTACATTACCTGCATTAAAATCAGAAAAACAATCTCATCACCATTATGCATTTAAGCAACTCATGGCAATACCAAAATAAAATATATTTTAAAGATCTCTAGATCTTGCAAGATTAGGAACTCATGTTTTGTTTTCCACGTTGGCAAGCTTAGTTTCTGGAGGAAATTGAGCATTTAAAAAAGACATTTTCTGTTATTTTAAGGAACACTGGAAATAAACCAACAGGCAATACAAGCTGGCTGTTTTTTAATTCTTTTAATTTTTTTTTTTCTTCAAAAGCATTGCTTTCTCACTATAAAACAAGACCTTGCAGACCCTGTATGGATAAAAGCATTCTCTCCATGAAATGGAACCATTTGGATTGCACTCTTTCTAATGCAAGGAATTGGCCCTTTTTAAATATTTAACCACCTTGGAACGTATTTAAGCAATATTTAATAACACTACACAAAGAGGGACAGAAAAATACGAGATGACAATTCTGCCTGAACTCATGTGATTGGGAAGAAAGCTGCTCCTTGCCCTCCCTTTCAAAAAGCACCACAGCATGTGTGAAGGTCAGAGTGTCAGCTTGAATTTCCAGTACGGATCCTGATTTCCCTCTCGTGTGGTTATCAGCTTGATCATTAGACCAAAATCTGGATGCCACTGAAAATCATGGGTGATTTTATCAGTGACTGTAGTAAAGGGGATGTTTGTGTCAAGATTTGACATTTATGTGATTTATGTTCTTTTTTTATCCAAATTAAGGCTCATCTGCTTTTTATTAAATAGAAAATATTCTTATGCTTATCATTAAAATCTCAGTGTCTGTATATAATTAGTGATCTCACTTGTTGAATTCCAGAGTTACAGACCCCAAAAAATGTCTATTGAAATTACATAGAAAAATATCAGAAGAGAAGGAAGAGAGAAAAAAAAAGTGGTTAGCAGTAATTGTGTATACTGAGTAAATAGCACTATCAGTCCTGTTGCAAAATAGCTTGTAGTTCTGTAATTGATTTAGTAAAGAAGCAATTCTATGAACCTGGCTTATTAAAGCTTGTTAAAGACAATAAAAAAACTTCAGTGGATATTGAATCAGGTCCTTGCAGTATTAAGAGAGCTTCCATGCTTCAGTTTTCCGTTTTCCAGTCAATAAATAACATGTTTCTTCTGGACAGTACAAGGAAGACTGGGTTTGTTACTTTCATTGTTGTGAGTGCTGACACCACCCACTAACCCCATGATACAAGTGTTAAATATATATTTCTCTCAGGCAAAGGGTAGAGCAGAGATGCAAGTAGACTCATAGAGTGGTTTGGGTTGAAAGGGACCTTGAAGACCATCTTGTTCCCCCTGGTGGGGACACCTTCCCCTAGACCAGGATGCTTTGAGCCCCTTCCAACCTGGCCTTGAACGCTTCCAGAGATGTGGGGAAGTAAGAAGAATAGGATCCATTGTTTTCTTGCAGACTGTGGGGTGGCAGAGCATCTGCAGGCAGGAGCCCTTCCAACCTCAGGGGGTGCTACCCAGAAAGCTTTTCCTGGCAGTGCTGTGGTGGCTTCTTCTGGTGCAGTGTGGGTGCTAGAGACGGAGACAGGAACCCTACTTTTGTGATTATGGACGGGAGCACCAGGTCACAGGTAACAACTGATGCTGCTCTGGCGCTGTTGGAGGTCAAGGTTTGGATCAACTGGATGCTCCTTCCTGTTGGCAGCCTTGTTTGGGGAGGTGATAGAGCTTTCTCTCCTGTGTGCGCACATTTCTTCAATCATCAGTAATGGTGGTATAGATTTTACTGGATCTTGGCATGGCCAGGCCCCTTCAGACAAAGCCAGAGAAATTAACTGAGCTGCATTAGGGCAAAACAATGAAGAGAGTAGAGAGGTTCCTTGCTCTTAAATGCCTTGACTCTTTGGTGTGCGGCCTTGCTGGTAAGACACGCTGTATTTCAAAGGGATGAAATGATTGCATTAACCTAAACATTTCTTCAGTGACCTCACTTTGGCTGTTGCCATGCTTACCTGCAAATACAAAACCAAACAGATGGGCTAGGGCTCAGCAAGAGAGTCAAGAAAGGTCTCTTTGTGGGGAAGAATATTCACACTGTAACTTTTGTTATTTTTTAAATTTGTGCAGAGTTATTTAGACTGGAGTGTGGAAATAACAACCACAAAACACCTTCTGCTTTTGCAGGGCTAATGTGTGACATTTCAGATCCTGGGCCGTGGCTTCTGAAATCCTTGTTAGTAACTCAGACACAGCCTGCAGGTAAAGATTGACCAATATTGCTCCTTTTTGGCTGCTAGGGTGAGATGAGAAAGCATTTGATATGGAAGTGCTGTGTGCTACTAAAGACGATGCTGGCGATATTCTGCACTGTTCCCAAGAGCTTTAATCGTAGGGTTTAGGTAAATTTTCAAAGTAGGTCGCAGGTGTGTTGTTACTGCTCTTCCTTGAGCAGAATGTTTTTGTTTCCGAACAAACCTTAATTTATTTATTTCTGAATGACTGACATAAGACTATCAACTTGAAATTCACTGATGAAAAAATGACTAATAACTATTTAAAAAGTAGGGATATATCCTAGAGGGTTTTCTTGTGCGAAAAACACAGTTGAAAACAATTAATTTTATTCTGTATCAATTCTTCTGCCATCTCACCTCCAGCACACCTGGTGCTTGTGTATTAATTGATGTGATTAATATCTGTCATATATGGTTTGTTTTCTCACTAATTCTAGCAGTGTGGGAATCCTGTGAAAGGAATACCTTTTCAGTAGCAGTTCGTCCTGTCTTCATGCGGATCTGATGCTCTGTTTTCTGAAGATGGCTGTGCTGTCTCGAGGGGAGTGGAACTGGGGCTCAGTTTGATGTTTTCCATGAGAATCTTTTCCTTCTAGAAAAATCCTGTTTGTCAAATCCAAAATAATCTATGGAGATAGAGGAGCCCAGGAAGAGTTTTGATGACTTTTCTTTTCCTGCTAGTGTGCCTGCCCAGCAGGTGCCATGGAGATTGTGTGGACCAGCCCATACTTACCTGGCAGCAGACCATGTCTGTCGCAGAGACGGAAAAAGTTTGGGATCCTGAAAGCCCCGACTGCTGGCTACTGATCCTGTAACTCCTGATGAAGACGGGCTTTTAGCCTTTTTCCAGGATGTCTTGCTTCTAGTCAAGAAACTGCTAAATCTCTGGGAATCTCCCAAGTTCCTAGGTCTTGCCAGATTTTTAGACAGACTGCTATGAGTTGTGTTTCCTAGGATTCACACAGCTTCCAAGAGACCACGTGAGACTGGAGGTTCCCAGAGGTTCCTGTCGGTGTGGTGCTCCTGGTGGGATTGCCAGCCACACGGATAGTCTGGGGTCCATCCAGCCTGTGGCTTGCATAGCCAGAGAAGAGCTTCTGCCATTGCTGGAGCTGGTGGCTCTTGGGCCCCTGATGGGACTGCCTGACTTAATTACGCATTTGGAACTTTTTTGTTTTCCAGGTTTGAAGGCTTTGTTTCGGTCTGGGATGAAATGCTCTCCGGCACATGGAGGGATTCTTGGGTTTCTCTTGTGCAGGGCCAGGAGTTGGAGGATCCTTGTGGGTCCCTTCCAACTCAGCATATTCTATGATTCTATGATGAAATCCCTTTTTCAATGAAGTCACCGCTGCCCAAACAGACACAGAAGTGAAGTGAAACTGCTGTGCTCCTTAAGTCCTGTAGAGCCTGCTGCGAGGTGTATGACCATCCCCTGAAAAACCTAAACCTCTTGTAAAGCTAAACTATGAACTGCAAGATTGTCTGGAAGACTTTATTTTAAGTCATTTGGTTTTACAAATTGTTTATTGCTAACTATTAGTGTGGTCATTACATTCTTCTGCTTTTGTAACTTCAGATCTAATTTCTATTGATGTGAAGGCTCTTTTGGGCCATCGTTGTTCAACGTGGTCCTTTGGTAGATGCAAATATAGTTTGTTCCTACCTTGAGGTCTGTTTGCATCTTCAGAAGTGTTTACAGTGACCTTTTTTTTAAAAGGGAATTGTAGTTTTGAACTGCAAATTTAGTATGGTAAAGAAACACAAGGATACCTTGAGTCTTTTCTGCAGTCGTTAACAGATTAAGATCCCGTGACTTCAGTGACTTTATTTTCAATCTACACAAGTGTAACTGAGAGGTCCTTTGTCTGTGTTTTCACTTCTGATACAGCCAATAGAGACAAAAGAAATACGATTTCATTGGTCACATTTAACTGCTTCCTCCTATTGTTTCTTGCTTGCATTTAGCTTTTGTTCTTTTTTTTCATATGTTTTCATTTCTTCGAATAAATGGACATTTAAAAATCTCCGGCAAAAAGGCGTTCAAGCAAACGACTCTTGTTTGAAATATAGAAAATGAATAGGACCATGCAACTAAACAGGCTGTAACACGCTTTCAAAGCTGATTGTCTGAAATGCTGGGGCTCTACTCCGCCCCTTCTGTTCTGCCGTTGTGGGCTTGAAAGCACCTCGGGCAAGAGACTGTTGGAGCAGTGAGATCTCTGAAATTTTTGTTTGAATAAATTCATAATTAAATAGTCTGGTGTGAAAGAGATGGGGAAAAAAATGTTTTCCCTGCTGCTTAGCAGTTTTAAATTGGTTGGTTCTTTCTGTTGGTGGGGGCAGGAAAAAACTGTCAAACCTAAAAGTGCTTCTGTTTATCTGGGGATGCAGCGATGCTTTTGCTCTTGCTTTGCATGTACAGAATATACATCGAGAGAAGCACTGAGGGAGTGTATCATTCAGAGAATGGGAATCACAGAGCAATTAATAATTCAGGTCTGTTGTACTCTGACATACACAATTGTATGGCATCAATCTTGAAATTGTACACATTGAAGTACAGTCCATCAATCACTTTGTTCTTTCATCCAATTTTGAATAATTGTTTATTTATGTTTTTCTGATTTTCTCTGGAAAACTAACTTTTTCAGGCTCTCACCGGAGTCTTTTCCCTAGAGAAAACACACCTTTTCTCCCGTGGTTTTAGTTGATGTAGAATGATAAAAAATATACAAATATATTCAGTCCATGACCTAGAATATCTTTAGTATTTGCTCCTGGGTTTTTTCCTAACAGTGCTGGGATGTAACTCTTTCTAGGAATAGCATACTTGAGATTTCATACTTAATATTTTCTAAATCCAAACCCTTAGAAGATTTGAACAAAAATATGAGAGTGTAGAAGTCTCTGTTTTCCCATTGCCCATTGCCAGAACAGTTGGTAGTGTTTGTAGAGCTGTGTAATGTGGCAGGGGTATTGAGAACATGAGCACATTCAGAGTTAGGCACCTGGACCAAGCTACAACAAAGTTTTGACTTCCTGCCCTTTAACTGATATACTAAGGAACTGAATGTGGGCACGACAGATCCAAGATTTTGTCTGACCATCTCATTTGGGCACATCATCTCCAGGTGTTGCCCCCTCTCTGATGTTTTGCTGACAATATTTTTCCACCTACATTTCTTGCTGTCTGCTTGTGTTGGAAATACCTTTCCTAGGTCACTTTTCTGTGACAAAACCACTTGGTAACATTAACTAAATAGACTGTTGCTTTTGGAAGCACGGGTCAGGTTGGCATTCCAGGTTGCAGGCAGCTGCATAACTGCTCATGGAGACACTGGTGGCCCAGACACCACAGCAGCAGAATGGAACCCACCAGCTTTGGGTTGTATTTGCAGTCTTGCCACAAATCAGGTGCAATTTGCAGCAAATATTCTGTTCCTCCGTGCCTTTGCCTGAATTTCTCATTCTGTCCCTGTGTTGTCAGCTGCAGGTTATTAAGGGGACAGGAAAAAAAAGGAAAAAAGTTGTAGCCCCGTTCTTCCCTGTCTCCTGGGCACTACTCAGTGTGGTACGCGGTTGGATCACGTGGCAAAGGAGAAACCTGAGGTCTTTCCCTGCTACCAAAAAGTCACTCTCTCACATTCAGATTACATCATATCTGCTCTTTTCATCTAAGAACAGTAAACTTTTGGGAGCAAAGATGCAGCTTTATATGGCTTTGTGCAGCTCCAAACACAGCACTGATGTCCTCAACAAAATCCTCAGAAAAATTTAATAATTATAGTGAGAATGTGAAGTTTATTCTTTGGCTTCTTTGGGAAGGCAGGCTCTGTTTCAAGTCAGTGCTAGGCTCGAATGACAGTCATGGCAGCCTGGACTCTGCGTTGGGAAACTCTCATGACCCGGCTGTTACTGTTTCCCAGACAAGATGCAGGCACCCCAGGAATTTGTTTAATGGGGGCTAGTTGCAGAGGGAGACTTCTCGTGGCCACATCCACAAGAAGTCTGGAATTAGGCTTGATGGAGGTGCAGAAGTGACGTCCTACAGGTGACAGACTTGTGGTTTCAAATGGATGGTCATTGTGGGGGCAACAATGCTCTGCTCCAGCTGTTTTGGGTTTGTGGTTGCTTACTCCTCTGAGGCATCATGAAGCACCCAAAAAATTGAGGAAGAGACAGAAAAGAGAGAAAGAAAAAATAAGCCAGGGTGTGAGTGTGAAGAAATTTCCAGCATGAGGATGAAGGCGCAGAAAGACAGCTAAAAGCTGTCACATGTCAATCACACAAAGGGTAGGAAGCATATGTGATGCAGTTAATGCTCTGAGCAAAGGGGAATGGAAAAACAACTGGTCTCTGGGTATTAATTATATACTGAACTGCTAATAAGTTGGAGACAGTGTGAGCATCAACTTCTGATAAATATCAACCTTGGAAAACAAATACAGTGCAGGATAAGACAATTTAGAGTAGTATAATATTAACCAGGGCAGCACAGGTAAAGTTAGTAAGGAGTGCTGGCACTGCACCTGTACAAATACTCCTGCCCTTTGCAGGGCACTTGCTGGCAGTGATGCACAATAAAGGTGCATTGATTTCTTTTATCTTCAAACTTGTGGTAAGGTCTGAAATACTGAGTGAACTAAAAGACCTCATTAACTTCAGCTATCAACAACAGTCTAATGTAAAAAAAAAAAAAAAATTAAAAATCCCAACCATCATCTCAAACAGTCCCTCTCTCATTATCTCAGCCCTTCCTGGAGAAGATCAATAAACAATTTGCATATTTTTTATCAATATTTAATGTAATGCAGCAGGATGCTTTTGATGGCTTGAGTCCTTCTGTGCGCTCTTTTAACATGACAGAGACTAAGAGCCCAGCAGGTGCTCAGGTGCTGGGGTCAGTTCCTAGTTAAAAACATTAGGGATTGGTGTGGCTAAATAATCTACAGCTGCCCATCCAAGGGCAGGAGTGAGAGCTCACAGAGCATGGTGATGAATTTTAACGATCTGGGAAGACAAATGAGCCTGAGCTGCCATGCAATTAGTGGGCTGTGGAAAGATGTGTTGGGTCTAAATGAGGGACATGATCTGCTCTTGACTCTCAGTGTGGTAGGAGCCCTCCCTCTGAAGGCCGTAATGAGGAAGGTAGATGAGATCCCAAACAGGTTGACAGAACAATTAAGGGGAAATGGGAGTTGATTCAAAATGCGGTATCGCCATCAGCGGCACAGATAGGTACAGATCTACCCCCTCTAAGGAGCTCGTGCTACTCTTCAAAACTGGATATGTGCTCAGGGAATTCCTTTCACTCCCTGTTACTATAAAAATACATATTTTAAAAAGATTTATCCCTAAGTCAACTTTTACTTACATAGGAAAATAACTCGAAAGAAAAGGCCTGGCTCTGATCTCACTTAGCGTGGTGTAAATTGTGAGTAGCTCCTCCAGACTGTCTGCAATGATAATGAACTCCAGGATGGTGTATCTTGTGAAGATCCGTGTTTCGTGCAATAGACAAATGCCGTTTTTTATCCAGTCATCTGATTATTGCTTGAGTCTGCTTGATTGAGACTTTAACGCTCTTCAATGAATGTAGGAGCTCAGAAGGGCTGAAGGAGAGGCTACTGGAATGTGCCTGAAGAAAACTCCTGAGTTATCCCTCTGGCTCTGAAGAAATAAAACATGTGTGTTTTTAAAATGTTCCATAAGAAAAGAATATAGATATTAAAAATAGTTAGTTTTATAGAGGAATCAAATTTATGGTTGGATTTGATGAACTTATAGGTTCTTTTCCTATACTACCTAAGTATTTCTGATTCGATGAAATTATGATTACTAATTAGATGCCAGAAGACAACAGACAAGTTGAGATTTTACCTTTTTAATTAGAAAAACAGCCACACTAAAGTACTACAAATAATGCACCAGGTAGAATTAATACATTCAGTAAACCTAGTCTCACTTTTCTGCCTCAAATGTATCAAAAGGAAGAAATCAATTTCCTTGAACAGTGTTCATTATTTGAACATATTCGCTCAGGCTGATGATAGAAAATAATTACAGACATGATGTCTGGGCTGCATCAAACAGGTCTGATTTCCTTGGTGGGACAGATTCACTGCTTCTGCTTCATTAGAGAGATTCCTTGTCACAGGGATCACATAGTGCTGCTGCCCTTGTTGGACTGGACAATGTCACAACCAGTGCGGATACTGGCACGTGCAAATTGAAAAGAGGTTTCCACAAACAGCGTCTCGTGTTGCGTTATCTGATTCCGTACGTGGTCACTGCTGGGCTGATGAGTGCTGGCAGGCAGTCGGCTCGGTTGCCATGAGTTTGTGAATTGTAGTGACTGCAACACTTATAGAGGTAAACACAAAATATCGAAATTAATGGGGCCAGAGAGAGCAGGTTTTCACTGCATCTTCCCAGGGTCGCTGGTAAGCCGTGAAGAACCAGGAGGTGAATGTCTTCCACACAGCCCCACAGAGCAGCAGGGCTCAGCTTGGTTCTGGGGCTATAACACGGTCAAGAGATGCTTATGTTAATGTTCAAGTAGATTGGAAAAATCTAGAAATGAACTGGGAATTGTTTTTCTCCCTGTAGTGTCCAGAGAACCAGCTACAGGTTGATGGCATGAATACATAGCCTGGTGCAGCAAGCAAAAAAGAAAACCAGGGAAATTGTGCCTTCTGGGAAAAAGTATTTTCGCTGTTTTTTTCCTTCCATCATTGGTTTTGTTACCCATTGCTCCATACAGAGGTCTGACCTATCTGTAAACTGTGTTTAAACCCACAGCAGCCTTTTTGGCTTCCAGCCATATATTTGTATTGTGAACTACTCTGTTACATACAGAGCAGACAACGACAAAAGTATTGCTTTAGCTTTTCAGTGCTTGGTGAAGAAAAACCCAGACTGAGGAAGATCAAAATGGTTCACATTTCTATATTAGTGTGGTAAAAATAGGATTGCAACCCTAGACTAATTTTTCTAATTGATTGATTTACTGGATCTTTTTGCTTAGAAAGTACCCGATTTTACTTCAGAAAAATTTCACCTTAATAAATATATTTTCTAGCCATCTTTTTAATGCCAGCTAGTTAACATAGTAGACTCAAATAGAATAGTCTTATGCATACATGCAGATCTATCTTTTATAAATTTTCCATTTCAAAACTTTATATTTATGCAGAGAGCTTGAAAATCTAACAACATTTGGGATATCTAAGTACCTGCTTTCATCTAGAAGAGGAAAAAATGGGGAAAAAAAAGAAGCACCCCAAAACATGAAATTAACCTATCAGCTTAATTTCATTCACTCCTCTGCTTGGACTGATTACTGCAAATTAAATTTTGTGCTAATTGACCAAAGCAGTGTTACACAGAAATCCATGATTTCTGTTTATCCTAGTTATCCATGCAAGCATTTGTTTTTTGCTCAGCATGTGAACATGGGAAAACATTTTTAACTGGAATCAGGAAGAGATGACCAATGACTAAGAATAATGCCTTTTCTCCTAGAACTCTGCCTGGAGGCTGACTGAGACTGGTTCAATGAAATGATCCACTTGACTTTTTTTCCCTCCAAGTGATTCCCCATATATTTCTGCCTTTCTGGCTAAATCTCTAAATATTGAACCAAATCCCAGGTAATGGAAAATGTGGCCATTTATTGCCTGTAAACTTTGCTCAGAGCAGAGAACAGTGCTTAAAAATGAAAGTTACAGAAAAGCCCAGAGCTGTGCACAGCTGAGACTGATGGTGAACTCTGTAACAATCCAAAATGCCAGGTGACACTGGAGACCTCTGATAATTAGGATGTCCCCACTACATTGTCAAATACAGTGAATTCTACACAGTTTTTCCTGGGTCAAAGCAAGGCTGTCTGACAAATGTACAACATCCAAAGGTAACAAAACCTTTGGAAGTATGATCCAGGCCCATTAATGTTGCTCTGTTTCTTAAAAATGAGCAGTATTTCACCTGTAATATTTAACATGTGACAAATGAGGCTTGGGGTTACCAGTGACATTAAGGTCATATGCTCGAAGGCTGCAGCTTCTCCCTGAACCCAGAACAAGTTTTAGTCTCTTGTTCGCTTCCCTCTCTCTCCGTCAGTTGTGTATCAGCTTTAGATTACTAAAGCTCATAACCAGAAGTGTAGTGTAGAGATCCTAGATCAACTCCAACGTGCTGGCACCTTTACACAGCACAAAGGACTGCTCTGAGCTCTTTCAGGGTGCTGGAAGGAACATGTCTGTGTTGGTGTGCTGACATTTCGATGTACTAAGCTTTACACCTTAGCGAAGAGGTTGGTGCTGTCTTAAAAATCCAGCTTGTTGCAAATTCCTCTTTGACCTGGGACAAATATAGGCAAGCTGAGCAAGGAAAGCCGCCCCTAAAACATGATCTTATTTCCTGATTTCTTTAAAAGTAGGAATATGGTGCAGCTTTCTCCATTATGACAGGGAATTGAATGGTTTTGTTTGTTGCCTGGAGATGCTCTCAGCTTGACTACTTCAGTACTACAAGCAGGGAGGGGATAAACAGGAAAAAGTCCAGAGACCAGCAAATACCAATCAAGATGTTATAAAGAAAAATTGAATGAATAGGGATTGTTTAGTCTACAGAAGAAAAGTCTAACAGGAATAGGGCTAATAGACTTCAAACATATAAAACTGCTGCTGGAGGGAAGGAGGAAATGAAGTTTTCTCCTGGCCTGATGGCAGTAAACATGAACGAATACTCTTGAACTGAGGAAAATAGGGAAGATTCAGGTTACACATTAGAAACAACTTTTGAATGGCAATACTATGAGCATTGTAATAAGCTTATGTGGAGGATGTACATCTAATAAAAATATTCAGTGGTCCTTCTGTTGTCCCTTCCATTCCTATAATTCTTGAGTTCCACAATCACTTGGACTCTGAGTGTGTACCTGAGAAGGAGGAATGCTCTGTGACAAAGTGAGGAATGCTGAAGAAGTTAAACCCCAGCTTCTCTGCAAACTTCTTGTGTCATCTAGGGCAAAACCAAAGAAATTCTAGAGAGTTTCCACTTTTTCAAACAAAGATAAAATTATAATTCCTTTCTCCTTTTGCTTTACTTAAGTGGATGGCAAACTACTGGGATAGGACTGTAGTCTCTGTATAATTCTGAAAAGGTAGAGCTGTTGGTCAGGGTTCACAGACCAAAATGTAAGTATGATTATGCTTTTAATAATTTCACACAGCTCCATTCTGATTTCTTCTTCCATGTGTTCCTTCCTTTGATTGTATTTCATTCTGGGAAGATCCCAAAGTCTTCGGCGTCTTCTGTTTTTTCTCTACCTAATAGTGATTAATTTTCTTGTCGAGTATCAAAGAAGGCATTACCTCCACCTGGAATTAATTTGGTGTATTTATCTGCATTGTATTTTTTTAGTTCCTGTAACTTCTCTCTAATTTTGGAATAGTTTTAAGTGGCTGCTTTTTTTTCATATAAACTGAGGCTTTAAAAGTAGATAAAAATAAGTAACTGGTGATTTGCACTGTGGTGGACACAACTTTATAGTTGCTAACAAATCCAGGCCTCACTGAAGTCACTGCAAAGACTTCACTGACCTCACCATATTATTCTAGCTTTTCACATTTGCACTCATCAATCATGTTCCTTCATCATGGCCCCAAATCTATTTTGTCCTCTATAATTTTGACATAAAATGTTGGCACTGCCTCTCTGATCGGGACTCAGCAAAATTCCATGTGGAATCTTTTAAATATTTTAAATCCCCCTGCTTTCCCGTCCATAACATTTCCCCCATACATTAACTTTGAAAAGTTCCCATGGTTCATACTTTGGCACCATAATTTTGAGCTGAAGCATTTGGCTGTTAGTTCAGATTTGTCATCCCTAATATCTATAGCTGCAGCTATAGAGGAGTGTTAGCTAACTCTGCTTTGCCTTGAACACGCACCTTCATGGATGCATATGCGTTCATACATCATTACTTTAATTTAATGCTTCTCTTTGGAGAAACAAATCAGATCTTCTTACAAAATAGCGAATTGATTTGTTGACCCCCCAATTTCTTTGAGCTCAGACCAGCCTGTGTCATGCCCAAATGCAGAAATCAAAGGTGATATTTGAGACAGTCACCATGACTATTTCAGTGGAAAATTACCAGATAGACTCTTCCCTGACTTCTGTTTCCTTAGGAAGAAGATTCTGGAGTTAATTTTAAGCATCTGATGCTCCTTGTAGTGTAAGTAAAGAGAAAGAACCTTTGCAAGCAGCCTGGTATTTAATGCAGCTACACAGAAGCAGACACCCCATGCAGTTCATTTGCCAGTGTGAAAAAGGGGTTTCTTGCAAAGAAAGGCCTAAATTTCCCACTTTATATATTTGGCTTTGAGGTCATCAACCTCTGCTTATCCTTTTGAAGCTGTGCAGGAAAGAGTTCAAGAGTGAGAGGAAGCAAGAGAGTCTGTTTCTCTAGGCTGTGTTTGAGGATGTGTTGATAAGAGGGTTCAGGAGAAGAAATTGTGTTTCACAGAATCACAGAATGAACTAGATTTGAACTTTGAGATCACCAAGTCCAACCACAGCACCTGAGCCTGACCACACAATTTAAAACTGGGAAAAGGTAATCTGTGCTTAGATGCAGGAGTTTGTCTTCAATACAGACTGACAAGGTTTGCTAAGTTTGGTCTAAGCATGCCCAATGGATCAGATCTTCCCAAGGGTTTATCCAACCCCCTCCTTGCTTTATCTCTGAACTGTGATTATCAGACTAAACTAAAACAGCCAGCTGCTTGGATCTACTTTTCTTTCACTGTGACAGTGAATGGAGACAACTCTGCTTAGACGTGCAGGCAAATCTGTAGTTCAGCTTTCAGATGCTTGTGGACACGAGGGCAGGCAGAGACATTAATTTCTAATTTACACTGAAGTCCAGTGTTTATGGGACTTTGGTGGCCCAAATCTCACACAATACCCTAATTCTTCATGCTACAATGTGTAGAAATAACAGCTTTCTGTATGATGGTGATAAGTGATTTCCACATTCATTTCAAAATTTCACACAGATTGTTATGGTCTGTGGGTTTGGAAGAAGGAAAGAAAGTGGTGCCAGGATCCCTTGGCATGGTACTGCTGTACCAGGCATCCAAACCCTCAAAACTATTGGATGCAGACAGAGCCCTAATGTGGTATCTTGACTCCCTTAGAGCTGGAAACAGGTGACATCCATTAAAAATCTGCAATTGGTTATATTTCCCATCTCAAGCCAGTCCCAGCTGCGCTTTGCCCACTGTAGGGAACAGAAGACCCAAGCCATACTGTAAGCAGAGCAACCAGTCGTTAAAGGGGCCTGGTTGTGGTTTGTTGTTTTTGTGTTTCTTTTTCCAATTAGTAGATCTGTTCTCTTTGCTGAAAGCCTTGTAAAGCAGTACAGATATTTTAAAAACATGTATGTGAGAGGCTCTAGAAAACCGATCCTTTGAATCGGTGGTTTCAGATTCTGCTTTTGGGGAGGGTGAGGAGGAATATTTTTGTTTGTCTCAGCAAAATAACCTTACAAATTAAGAATAGCTGAAAAACTGCCTCTGAGATGTCTTTCTCTTCTCAGAGATGAGGAGGATTCTCCTTGCACTCTTTTTTTTTTTTTTCTGGGGCTGCTGCCAATCCTGCTTCTCACCCCCTGGCTGGGGTCACGCAGCCCAGTCCTGAAGGAGTAGCAGGACAGATAAATTAACAGAAGATTTGCTGAACTGTCTTCCTTATGCAATGACAGCCTTTCTTTAGAGCATTTAAATCTGTAATTTCAATATTTCTTGTGATTAGCAAAGCTTTGGGGAAACATTTCCACTGCACATAAAGAAGGACGTGCATCTGTGCCTTTAAAAGATGAGGCAGGCTCAAAATATTGCTGTGTGGTTTGCAAGTTAAAGACTGCAACTTTTCCCTGGTGTGCTTGTGTTCACCAGATTCATCAAATCTAAAATAAATTATAATTTCCCAGGCTATTGTGTTTAACAAAGCTTTGGAGACATCAGTTGCTCTTATTAACATTTATATTCCATTTTTTCCCCTAGTATTTTCTCCAAGAAATTAAGGAAAGCTTATCAGTATTTGGAATGGTGGAAAGAATGTTTTTTGTCTTCTTCATTCTTAATGAATTCTGTGGTGTAGCTGCAGATTTGTATGTGTAATAAAATCACATATTTCTTCTTGGTTTTTTTGTTTTTTTTTTTTTAAATATGGGGGTAGGGGAGAGAGAAGTTCTTCTTTTATTCTGAAGAAACAGTGTCAAATGTCCAAGGATTTTTGGTGGGGGAGGATATCTGGGTTATCCCTATTAACTTAATCTATGCATTGATATTCACTGACAGATTAATTGTTCTAAGGCAAGAGTCATCTGATGTATAAGCAAATGCACCTGCCTGAAAAGTGGAATAGCAAAAACCGTTTCCTTTCTTATCACTTGGTATGTACACCTCTTCACTTTTCTCCAGGATGGCCATTACAAAGGATAATTGATTATTGTGAATCATCACAGCATCAAGTACTATGTAAAGGGGACCTGACTGAACTTGGAAAAACACCCACTCTTAGCTCTTTCAGTCTACAGATGTTATTTATTTATTGTTTTAAATAATTTTGTTTCTTTTTCACTTTGTTGGCCTTTTTCATTCTGCAAGCTGAGTTTTCTCTTTTCTGCAGCATCTGTGATACAAAGAGGAGTGTGCGGACATGCAAACACAGCAATTATTACGGGTTTTTTTGGGTTTAAACCATGTTTTAAGAAGCTATTGAGTAAATAGACTCTTGCCCATTTATCATAGGAGTATTCTGACTATTCAGTAATATAAACCTGTAATGCCTGTAAGACTTCACAAAAGAACTCTTACTCCTAGAATTACGGCCTGTAATAAACCTCTGTTGAATCGCTAAGTGCGTCCTAACTACACAGAGCATTATCAGACATAAGCCTCAGTGGGATCTTTATGTGCCTGAGAATTGTAGAAAGTAGCTGTTGTACCATAAATTCTTTCATGCAGGGATCACTCTGTTTCTCCTTGGTGATGCTCCAGGAGCAAATAATTATATTAACTAAATATAATGCATATCACATATCATGCAGTGGTAATTGTTTCCAGTGGAGTTGCTGTATCCCATAGGTTTTAACATAATACTCTAGATTTCATGGTAAATGGACAAATAAATCATGTTGCCCCCATAAAATTTCTCTCTGACCCTATCTGTGATGCATGATTCTGCATGATGCATGTATAAACTGAGGAGACACATAAGGTAAGAGTCTAAAGCACTCTTGCTTTAGATTGGGTTGTGTTAATCTATATTGTTCTATTTGCATTGGAGATAAATGTGATAAATATCCCTTCCCTGAGCAGAACTTGTACATGGATCACATGGTGTGATCAAAACTCAGCCACTGTAGTGTTCGCTTGGTGGGGTTGGTTTTTTAATGTAAACAAAGCAGAGTATTTGTATTCAGTGTGTGCAGTGTTCCCATTTGCAGATTGTGTATCCTCAAATTTGTATTTTTTGCTACCATTCCCAGAAGATATGTTGGGATGAGCTGCAGCTATTTGTACATGGCACAGAAATGTAATCACGTTGTGTCACTTTGTGAGATGCTGCACAACACTGAGCCTCCTGCAATCACAACCCTGTTCACATCCACCCGTATCTCTGCATCGCCCCGCGGGAGCCTGGACCAGGGACAGGTTCTTATGGTAGGCTGGATCCTGCCCCGTTCACTCTGCCATCTCCCCTGACACTGCCACAAACCAGCAGCTCTGTGCTGCTTTGCTTAGTGCGTGTTTAGGAGAAACTTCTCTTTTGAAATCCCCTGCTGCTAACTTGGGAAGAAACTGATGTTCCAAGGTATCCAGACTTTGGACTTTTTCTGGATGTTTTCTGAAACTTAGCAACAGCAACACCATAGTTTTTCAAACAGCCTAGTGTCAGCCTTAAAATAATACATCTTAAAATAATATGAAGTGTTAGGAGGAACGTTAACCCTGGAGCTTTCAGAAGTTTGTTCTCACTTGACAGAAAACGGATGGGCTCAAAGTTAAGACCTTCCCATTTACCTGGCAGTCATTTCTTTATCAGATGTGGTTGAGAAAACCCTTAAGAAAAACAAGGAAAACCTCTAATCTGTGGGAGGAAAGTATGAAGCAGTATAAATGTTAGTATTTCATATCAAAGTCTTGCCAAGTTCTTTTGTGCAGAAAGTCCAAATCTCCATGTAAATGGAGCCATATTGAAAATATGTTCAGCATGGGCATGCATGGAGCAGTTCTCTTTCTAAGAACAAAAGGAAAGACATAGTTTTATCGTGGGGTTTTATGATCGATACAGAGTAAATTAGACATTCAAACAGAGATCATACAGCAAAAGCATAAATCGCTGAATATCCTATTACTTTGCAGGAATTACGTCTGCTATATGTGTATGCTAAAATACAGTTTACTGAGTGTCTAGGGCTGGTTCCAGGTTTCAGTCAGTCAAACGTGTCTGTATGGGAATACTGGGATATTCTTGCGGCTGAGTGGCTGTGAAGTCAGCCTGTTCCTTGAGCAGCTTGTAAAGTGTTTGGCTTGGCATTACCTCACCTAATGTGCAACCTGCATTAAGACTTCCCCTGAAGCAATACATTTAATTGCATGCTCTACTAGAAGGAAAAGAAGTCTAATTAGTCCCAGATTTATTCTATCAATAAAGACAAATTATTTTATTTTTTTCCTGATCTAAATACAAAGTAGTTAGAGAGATTTCTAGGCAAATAAAAATCTTTGTTGAAAGAGAATACAACTTGTGTTGGTCACAGAAATTTTAACCGTTTTTACCAAACAGTGGCTTTTAATAAGGCTAATCTGGATTTCACAATAAAATCTTAGTTAAATATTTTTCATGCTACATTCTAATACGATTTCGTTGGCTGTTTCCATTATTGCCTTATCTTATTTATTATAATGTACAATCAGGAGGAGCACTAAATTCATCTGTAGCACTGTTCATTGCCATTTTGTCAAACAGTGACAAGATTCTTTAAATTGTGCTATTGTGTTAATTGAGAGGGTGGAGTTCGATCCTCATGGTTCAATCTTCTAAAGAAAAAAAGCAACAAACAAAAACCAGGAAACAAAAACCAGCAACAAAGCTGGGCCCCTTCTCCTTCCCCTTTAAAGCCCTATAGCAGCATGAATGAAGCATCACCAAACAATTGCATGCCCCCACTCCCCGGGGAGCTAACATATTTTATCAGCATTTGCAATGAAAAGAACAAATATCAGAATCTCAGTAATACCGTGGCTTCAATTCTCCTCCCCTTGCATTATTTTTTTTTTTTTTAAAACTCATTTTAGAGAGCTGCAGGTTGCAATTCCCAGCTCTGTGCAGAAGAAGCCCTAATAACGGGTCAGAATTCACGTGCACACCCATCCCACATACACGTCTTTTTTTTTTCTTTTATGGTACAGCACAAGATATTATCTTGGTAATTCTCTATTCACTGCGTTACACCTCTTCCCACTAATCCAATGCAGAACCAGATTACCGACCGAGCCTTTTGAAGCCTTGATGTTATTTTGCTTGATAAATTGGGCACAAGACTAAAATTGAAAAGAAATCCTGTTTTTATTATTGGAGACAAATCTAGCAAGCAGGAAGCATATGTTGTGCTTTGGACCACATGCTGGGGAGAGGGAGCTAGAGGGCTCTCGCACCAATCAGTTACTGCAAACAATACCCGGTGTCCACCTGGGACGGAGCCGGTGCCATTAGTCTTGACTGGAGCAGCCCTCTAATGCCACCAGGCAGCCCCAAGGAGCAGAGACACCCACCTGACAAAATGTCACAAGGAAAAAAGGAAAAAAAAAAAAAAAAGGAGTCAATATGTTGGGTATTGATCTGCATTATTTATTTTTTTTTCTTACGATTTGGTATGGGAATATGCCGATCAAACAGGGAGGGGGGAAGGCACTTTTCAGAAGCCAGCAAAGGGCTTCTGTGAAAGCTCTAATGGCAGAGGGCTGGAGCTAGTGCAAGGAACACAATAAGCACATGGACTGGCAAGTGCTGTGTTTTTCAAAGGGCAGTGTTGAGTATTGATCTGTATTAGAAATGATAATGAGGTTATTTTGTGCCTCAGTGAAATACCTTAACTGTTTCAGTGCTTCAAATGCATTAGAGGTGAAGTGTTGGAGACCATGAATTTTTAATGCCTCCAACTCCAGTTCCTAAATTTTTTCTGTCTTTCCAATAGCTATTTCAGTTTCATATTCCAGGGCTATTGCAGCTACTTCTTGAGACAGTTTCAGCTTCCCATTTCAATGTAGCCCCTTGTGAAATAGTAGTTACTTCAATCCATCCCGCAGAAAGATGCTTTTTTTTTTTTGCTAACATCTTGCAAAGTCTTTTCTATTTAAAATATTTTAAGTAAACTGAAAGAATGAAAATTTCAAGTTTTTTGAATAGATGTGAAGATTTTAGTGCTTATTGAGAATGCAGCACCTTCTTGGTAATTTATTCTGGAATTACCTTGGTTGGCTTTGTTTTGATCAATACAAAACATTTCCTAATTCTGCATGACCCTTCTACCGATCTGTGTATGTGTAATGGTTGCATGGTTAGTGAAGTGATGTGAATAAATTATTAATGTGAAGGCCAGGTTCTTACTTAGTACAGCAGCCCAATATTTGTAATTGGACTAACCAAGGCCAGCAGCAGCAGCAGCAGCAACATATAACATGATGTGGAAAAGAAAGCTTTACTGTTACAACTTTTTGCTGAAAGGCTAAAAATAGAATTTTATCATGCCATTTGCAGAATCTCTAACTTGTGGTGAATATCTTTTGTTTTTCAGTCTTATTTCCAACAGTTGGTTGGAAAGCAAGATATAAGACAGGAAAGTCAGTTAAATTTGATTTCACCTTTGGTGACATACATGAAAAGATTTTGTAAAGAGGACAACTTTTTTAAACTTCTTAAGTATCATAAACTTATTTGCACATCTAAAAATATAATCCCTGGCTAGCATTCCAGAATTCAAACTATCATAATTCCTTTTTCGTCTGTAGATGTTCAAATCATTATATCAGAAATCAACAGAAAACTACAAGTAGTAATTTCTAGGCACTCCAAGCTAAGCCATCTCACTTTCATTTAAAATTAATAACTGTCAAAAATAGTGTAATCTGATTCAGAAATATGTGCTGAAGCTGAGACAGGCATGTATAGGAATATATTGCTCTCCCTGAACCATGCACTTAAATTTTAAAAACATTCTTTCCTTGATTAAATTAGACTAGAATTATCCCCGGTTTTATAGTACAACAGAGAAAATGCTTCAAAAACATGAATTTTTCCCAATTTTCAGATGCTGTGGGTTAGACCTGTAGTGAAGCAATAATGATTTACACTGTAATGTTGACCCAGACTTGTGGGTTTAAGTGGGCTGTATTTTCTCTAGGAAGAGTTGTTTCTAAATAAGGACATTATAAATGATATCCCAAGGGCAAGATATTCAAAATGGTTGGTGGAAGCTGATGTTTTTATCGCTGATGTAAACAGGAATTAGGCACCAGTAAGTGCTTCTGGGAATGCTCGTGTTAAAATTCTTTTGTTTCCTTTTGCTGATGAACTCAGAAGGCTCTGACCCGCTTCTGGATTTTCTCTTGGTTATAGACCAATGCATTTCCCAATTCTAATTTAGATTAGTTTTCAGACTGGCTGTGAGCTGTATTTTTCCTCTTGGTGCTCTCCCATCTGCAATTGTACATGTTGGGGTTGATGTGCAGAAGCAACCACGCTTCTTTGGTGTTATTCTTGACATGGCCTGTGACATCTGAGGTCATGCCTGGCTTGTCTTGCTCAGCTTCTTTTCTCTTTCTACACTAAAATTAGTGCACTTGAAAACTTATTTGTGGCAAGCAGCTGTTCTAGCTTTTCAGTCTCTATAGGGCAGAAGGTTGGGAATAGCAGGAGGAGGGAATAAGGGATGCTGGTGCCTTCAAAGGAGCTTTAGGAATGCAAAAGAAAAGTACAAAACCAATTGCCTAATGTATCTGGCTACAAAAGCCCTGCAGACCACTGCCTAGCCATTGTCAGGGGGATCAGAAAAAAGAAACAAACAACTTTTTGCAATTTAAATAATCAACTCATGCATTGCAAAGCAAACAAACAATCCCCTCTCCTCCCCCCCACCCCAGACTGCTCTTAAGTTTGATCACTGATCAAAGCTGGTTGTGTCCAACTATTGCATCATGTGAGTCGACGTAAAGTTCATGCTGTGGTTTACAACGTCCCAGCTCTGCTTTCCCAAGCAGCCACGACACCCCATTCATCACTATCTAGCCAGAGATATTTTGAAATACAGATAAGCTGTTAGCTATTAGAGCTGCAGCATTCAGGAGCTCCTTTTACTGATTTATAGCCTGTCCCATTATGACTGGCTATTTGCAGAGGTCTGGGAGAGGAAGCTGGTTTTTATGAACCATGATCACACTTTCTCATAGATTTCACAGGGGGCTTTGAAGGGGATCAAAAAAGGCATCAGAAAGGGTCCCACGTTATTCTTGTCCCAGGCATGTGCTATGATCCCCCTGTCCTGCTCCTTCTTTATTAACAACTATATTGAGCCATAATAGTTTCTGTAATGCTTTGTGTGGTGTCCTGTTATTAACTTCTCTTTAGTCTGAGAAAAAGCACATTAGTTATAACTCTTTGTTTCCTACTATTTAACTGAGATTTAATCCTTAACATGACATTGCTCTTTATCCTATGGTTATTTGTTCCCTTTGGTAATCTCCAGTGAGGCAGTCTGTCAAAAGCCCTTTGAAATTGCGAGTAATTTACACCCACCACATTCCCTTTACCCACTATTTTATGAACCTTTGCAACACAGTCTAGAAGGCAAAGGGGCACGATTAACTCTTACGAGAGCTCTGCTGGTGTCATTCCATCAGTTGATATTTATCTACACGCAGTATTTCTCTGTTGGTAATTGCTCACTCCCATCTGCTTCCCCACAAGTGAAGTGACCCCTCCAAACTGGCTGTCATATGCTTGCCATAAAAGCCATTACTGGGCAACACTGAGTCCAGTTTTCAGTAAGGAGAGGAGAACTTGGAAAAGATCTTAACTCAGGTGCACTGTGCACAGCAGAAGCAGTAAGTCTTGCCTTTTGAGAGTTTATACAACTAAAAGTATGTAGGGATTTGTAGATCTGTGCTTGCCCAGGAAGAGGCACTGCCTCTGGGCTGTAGTATGTTGGATGCCTGTGGGGTATGGGTGGTTTTAAAAAATGCTTTCTTTTCATTCCTGCTTTGTGTTCATTTTTCAGTATCCTGTAGCTTAGCAAACTAGCAACCCTGCCTACCCTGTGGAGCTGAAATGGAGATGGTTCACAGTTTGAAGGGAAAAGGAGTCACACTGGGAACGGTGGATAATTATTTTTCAAGTCACACTTCACCCTTTCATTCATCTATGGCTTGTGAATGCTCACTTCCCCTGCCCTTCCAGCTCTCTGGGTTGACTCTGGGCTCCTTGATGAGCTCCCCACTCAGCTGGGTGCAGTTGCTGTTGCCTTTCCAAGGCCTTTCTTCCTGGTCTCATGCTTTTGATACTTAGTGCCTTTCCTGAGAAATTGCCAGTATTTGCTTGAGCTGCCTTTTAGCCCAGCATTACCAACACACACTGCCCTCCCTGCGGTCTGTGTAATTTCCCTGGGGACTCAGCTCCTCGGCTCCTGACCAAGCTTCTGTCACCTGTGGGTGGGCTCTGAGTGGCTCGCAGTGACTCAACTGTCACTCAGTTTTCCTGCGACCAGCTTTGAAGTGTTCATTGGGCTGAAACACCCGCTGAGACATCAGATACTCTTCTGCTGTAGGTCTTCAGTCATGTGAAGCCTTCAAAGCAGGATATTCTGGTACAGAGTAGCATTTTGAAGTGATGAGAGTGGAGAGGCTATTACTCTAAAATGAGGATGGCTGTAGCCTGGCATCAGTGCTGATCCCAGTGGCTTTTGGAAAACAGTCTCTTTCTGCACACCATAGAAAACCCCAGAAAACATTTCAGCTGGTGACGGCTCGTAGTCGGTGTAAAACAGGTCTAACAAGGTTATCTCCATCATCTCTGTACCAGTTAACACCACATAAGTGCTTGGACTTCAAAGTAACTTTTCTCATAATTCTTGGGTCGTACACGTGCTGCATTTGCAAAAGGCTTTATGTTATAGATGCACTGTTAATCTCTGAAAGGTTGGAAGATTTCAGGCAGGGATCCTACAGAATTTCCTATAAGCATTTACACTAATTATCTTAAATTCTAATTGTTTCACAAAATCAAAGGGGAATTAAGATTTTAATTTCTTTCTCCCCTTTTGTTTTTCTTCATTATTTGACAAAGCCTAGAGACTAATCCCATCTTAAACATGAATATAAAATAGACCTAACAGATGTTCTGTCTGCTACGGAACTTTATTTAAGCAGGCATGGTCTGCATCTAATATACATGTGAAGGTCAAAGCTTGTCATATAAAACTACAAGGCCTTGCCACTATTCAATTCTTTTTATTTGCAATTTTTTCAAGTGAGTTTAGTGAATGATTAATAGTATTGGCTTAAAACAGGCAAAGTGCTGGCAAGCACTGTGCAAACATCAACATCGCAAACATGCCTCCATCCTGACCCGCAGCACCTTTTCTGTTCCATTTCCCATAATTCTGGAACAGATCCTGCCAGTCCCATGCCAGATGGACTCCTATATTTCCAAAGTACACAACAGCTGGAATGAAGTGGGAAAGGTCATTTGGACTCCAATGCCTGCGATGCTTTGCTTCTGCTACTGTCTGTCCAGTGGAAGCACTGGCTTTTTGGGCATGGTCTTTCTTCAGGTGGGCTGTGTTTTACAAGGACTGTGTGGTTTATGCATTAATTCCTGGCGTTTGCTGCAGTATGAGCCTGAATTAGGCAGTCCTGCTTATGGTGTTATCTTGGAAGGGACTTCTTGAGCAGACAGAAGGTTGGAATGGGATGTGGACCTCACCTCTACAGTCATAGGGAAGGAGATGTGCTTGAGTTTTTTTAATCAAAACAGTATTTGCATTTCCGCTCTCAACACCTCTTTTGGGGCTGTGAGTGCTGCATCGTGCCGTGGGGATACAGGCAGGAGGCTGTTCCCAGCCCCCCTGAACTGCACCAGGCCCTGCAGGACATGTGCGCCCACTGCCCCTTTCCCTCCAGGCCAGCTTGGCTGAGAGCTGCAGCCCAACTGCCAAACATTAGCCAAATTTTGAGGGGACTGAAGCTGATTTATGTCAATGGATGGTGACCATGCAATGCTCAGTGGATTTTTGTGAACAGGAAAATATGTTGTTTTGAAGAGAGTTGGTCTTTTTTCAGGTTTTTTTCTCGTTTCCTATTTTCCTCTAATTTCCTTTGGAAAAATGAGATAAAAACTCTGAAAAAATTTTTGCTTTTTTAAACACCTATTTTTACGTGGATGCTTCTGAAACTGATGACAAAATTGGAACAGAAAGAATGGGGAAGGAATGTCCAAACCACTGTTCTACTACTTTCTGTAGGAAGTATTTGGAAAATGTGAAAATGTTATATTTATGTCAACATTTCTCGCTGAAAGAGATTCTTATATTTTAACCAGCTGCACTTTTGTTTTGAACAGTTTGCTCTGTGGCTTCTGGATATTCAGGTAGCAAGAATTTGAAAAGACACTTATGTCAACCTCCTTATAAATTGAGTTTCAACTAGCTCAAGTAACAGGTCTGAGTACACACTGGCCACAGATGTCAGATGCATCCAAATAAAGATTTCAAACACTCCAGATTCAAGGTCATTCTCAGGTCTTTTGGTTTTAACTCTAACTATGGAATTTAAATATCTTTAATAGGCCTTTAAAATCCTGGTTTAGGACCTTCAATTTGCATGTCCTCCTCTTTTTGTGCTGAGCACATCCCAGAGTGTTGTGTAAGATTTTGAAGAATATCCTTTGGCTTCCAAGAGTTTTGTACTTGGCCTTTAGCAAAATGGTTCTCTGCTGTTTCTCTTAAATAAGGTTTTCATTAGAGTTTTACATTCTTCTGTTTTTCATGTGCACCTATGTGTGTCCATTAATAGTTTAATAATGCATTTCTTTTACCTCTTTTGCCTTTTCATTTATGACAGAGTGGCTGCCAAAGATGTTGTGCACTTTTCTAAACCAATCTCAGCTTCTCTGTTGACTTTTTTTTCCCAGTTTTGGCCAAATCTGTTTTAACAATAGCAGGAGACAGCCTTTCAGACTATGAGGGAATTTGCAATACAATCATGTACTGTGTGTCTTTGAAAAGAAGAGAATACAAAGACAAAGACAGAATGTGATGGAATTTTATTTAATGCATTGACATGAAGTGTAAATACATACTGCATACAGATACTATACTTTCCTGGCTCTGATATGAAATAATTACCTTAGGGACTTCTGTGTAAAATAATTCCTATATAACCATTCAAATATGGAAGATACGATTCAGGTGACCTCTTCCTGGTACTAAAGGTCATCCACCAAATGTAAATCGGAATGTTTACTTTTAAAGTGATTTTAGAATAAGAGAAAAATGTACTTTTCCCCTAAAGCTAATATAAATAACTGTTATTTTTGTGAAGAACAGTGCATACCACGGTATATAGAGTACCAATCTTATCTTTTTTTTGAGCCCGGCCTTTAATTTGGCTGACTGACTCCGGTCTCAGACTTTGTGTTCTCCATGAAGTAGGAATCTCTCATACAGATCTGTGGCCAGCTAATTAGTGCCATCAGAGGACTTACTTTCCACATTTGGATATCTAAAATATAATATAAAAATATTACAATATATGTAGTATATTATAATAATATAATATCCTTTGTGCTCTCTGCACCCAATTTTTCATGTCATGATAATTACCTTGACAAATGGTAACCAAGACTTGTGAATGTGTGCCCCAGCACCAGGTTTTCCATGTAATCTCTAAAATTGTCAAGGAGTATATTGTAAAATATTGTTTCTGGCCACACTTTTCCTGAAAGTGTCCCACAAAATTCAGATATACCATACTGTTTTGTGGAAGGAAATATGTTATATACAGCTAAAGTTTTTCTGGGATCTTCTGCTGTGCTTTTCTCTTTGAAACCTCTGACATATAGAGAATCACTTCAACTTTCTCTCTGCTGCTTTCTCTGGTAAAAAGAGGATAATAACATTTAATTATCTCTAGAGAACATGTGTATTGGTACACACTTATTTTTTTCAGCGCTTTGGAAGGGTAAAAGAGGATGTTCTGTGAATGCTGAGAAACTATTGAAAAAAAAAGAAAACTGGAGGCATTTTTTCATGATTCAGCAGGAGTTAAACTGTGGGCCTCTGGCACCGAAGCAGAGGTTTATCAGTGACTTTGGCACTCAGCAGATGAGGATAGAGTGGAAGTCCCATGCAGTAGCCACCTGCACCAGCTACGGCTGGCAGTGCGTTAAGCTGGAAGTGAAATGGATTTGCTGACCATTGTCTCCGAGGTTTATCCTCTCTCCCAAAATGGTGTGCTAGAAAACACTGTCACCCTCAACAGCAGCTCATTAAATGCCTTTTTCTTCCATTTGTGACATTTGCCTCCATAGCAAGTGGTGTGGAATCCCCCACCTGCCATGGACCCAAGCAAGGTTTGCCTCTAATCTCTCCATGGGGTGACAAAATGCATCTCCAAATTGCTGCCCATCCACGAAGGATCTCCTTTGCCAGCCGATTTTCTTTTCACTGTGGCAGGATGGGATTGTTTCCCATCACTTAAGTAACTACAGGTGTGGTGGCAGCAAGTGATAGTGTTGTAAATTATGTTTTAAATCCAGAAGGGGTCTTAAAACTACTGGTCTTACTGTAGTCCTCTGAATACAGGCAACTTTTTAAAAATTCTTTTTATTTTCTTTTTCCCCTGCCATTTCTGCTGAAGGTGCCACATTTTATCCCATTCCTAGACCCTAAAGCATCTCTGTTCTCTTCATCTGTCTTCTTCAGCTACACAAATTCTGTTTTAATGGAAATACACAGACTAAACTGATTGGAAAAGAGAAATGTTCAGAGGATGTACATCCATGCTTCTGTAATTCAAATTAATTTTTAGGCCTCATTCAAATTCTACTCAATCTTTTTATTATCTTTCAGTGACTCTATGATGCTATGAGCCCATAGCAAGGCTATAAACTTGTAGTGTTGATTAAAAAGGAACATAGGAAATTGCAGATACCTTAAACAGGCTGTTTCTGTGATTTGAATGAGGTCTAGAAGGAAAAAAATCAGTGGGAATGGAAAATAGTTAAAAGAGGTGGAAGTAAAAGAAGGAAGGAAGACATACAAACCTCAAGGAGTTTTAAGGCTTTGCTTAAATTCTGTTCCATCAGGGTCAGCAAGGGATAGGTCTGAAGTAAGATTCTAGTACAGAAAGGTCAGAAAAAAAGAAAAAAATGGTAGGGAAAATGTAAATCCGAAGGGTGGAAATGTCTCTGTGTTTTACAAGAGGAGGGAATAAAATGTGCTGACCTGGTTTGAAATGATGAACGAGACATTTGTTAGTGCTTTACAAACTGATTTGTCTTCCTGGAGGGAAAAAAGGACTAAGCAAGTGTTTGGTCAAATTTGCCTGCCCATAAGAACTCACTTCTACAAACCCTGCAATTGTCAGGGAGAAAAACCCACCAAAAGCCAGCATGAAGCTCCATTTTTGCCTGCATTAATAATGTGTGAGGCGGAACCGAAAATGGATGATGGGGTCCTCTAGTAAGTAAAAAACCAAGGGCGAATGAATTAATTCCTTTCCATAGACAAAAGGAAAAAATCCAGGCCATGTAATTTTGAAGGCTGAAATGTCAGAAGCCCAGGAGCCTAAGAAAAACAAAATCAAACAAACACAAATGGCAATACATAAGGGGCATATTACTGCCTGATTGCACATACGTTCGACTCCGACAGGAAGCATGTGCACAGCCTAGAAGGAAAGTATGTGAGTTTCAGATTTCATGGAAAGTGACAGTACCATATGTAGTGGTTAATGAGTTGTAGTTTGCTAACTGTGTCTAAAAAAGCTTATACAGCTGCTTGGTGAGATCAGCTAGAAAAAGCTCTTCCCTAGTTCTCTTGGTGGGTAGCTGGTTCAGAGAAGGGAGAACTTGAAAGCTCTGACATTGTTATTTTTTTAATACTGGCCATAGCACCTAGAAACTTGAGTCTTTGGCCCAAAGACTAGGTGCTAGGTGTTGCACCTTCACTGAAGTAACAGTCTGCTCCAAGAAGTGTGTTTTCTGAGAGTTTCTTATTCAGTTAAATACTTTTGGGCAGGATTGCAGCTGTAGCTCTCCTGCAAAGACTGGCAGGCAGAAAATAATATGTACACTTATTGCCCTCAGTGGTGTTTAGAAATTCACACTGGCCAATTATCTCACTGCAAGAGTTCAGTAGAGCTACTCGTGGCTTCAGTGGAGTCACGTTAACATGAGTCAGAATGAACAGGGACGTTAGGCTTTGACAGAGTTGTGAAGGTTCAGTACTTTGGAAATCAGCTCTATTTGTCAGTAGAATCTGTGGTCTTTGCTTTTCATATTAGCAACATTGTTGTGAACCTCCTGTAAATATTCATTGCAAAAATCAAGTTGTCTGAGAATGGAAATGTGATCAGAAGAGCGTTCTGCAGAATATGACATCAAATTGATGAAACAGCTGCAAGAAAGAGCAGAGAGATGTGTGATGTGTTTGGATTGCAGGGAATTAGCAAAAGGGTTTTGATTATCATAGGCAGGTGCAAGAGATGTGCTTTTCCACAGTTACTCTCCAACATATATATTGACCACATGGTGCATGAAAGTGGATCAAGTAAACTGCAGCAGCAGCGTAAAAAACACATAATGACTGTACAGAAGGAACAATCTAAGCAGGGAAGAATAGATTAAGGCAGTCTTATTTGCACGTAATTTGTTCCTTTGTGAAAATGCTGAAGATCTTAAAAGGCATGGTAAATGCCTTTAAGGGAATATGACAGAGAAAGAACCAAAAAAATCAATAGTCTTGATTCTTTTTCTCCTACTTTGCATTAGTGTAACCTAGTGGCTGAGTGTGTGTAATTTGGATGTCATCTAAATTTGCAGTTCAGACAGACTGCTAAATGTAGCTCAACAAGACAGAGCCTTGTCTGTCTGATTGTGACTAATGTAGAGAAAATGAGGTGTCTGATAGGGAGCTCAAAACTGCCATTTCTCATGTAAACTGGAGATTTCAATTTTTCATTCCTTTTCAGTTAGGAATTACATCAGGAAACAAAGCACACATGGCAAACGCACAGGAAATCTGGCTTTTGCATTGACTATTTTTTTGTTAATGCTGCAGCCTTCTTTGATGTCATAAAAGATTAACCAATTAGTGAATTAAAGAGAAAAATGATTTTTTTGGGTGTCATTAATCAAGATTATTTCCTTTACCCTGGGGGGAGGAAATACCATAGGCAACAAGCTGTAATAATGCTCAACGAGCTCTAATTTATGTGAACTCCTTTCCCAGCAGAAACTCTGGAACTTCTTTCTGAGCACATTCACAAGACTGCTCTTTACGCTGCTTAGGCCTGGCCACAGAAATTGTGGAGGAAATTAGTTTCTGCCCCTTTAATAGCTGGGGTGGGAGATGAGAAAGCATCTTTAAGGCAGTGATGAAGAAATGAGTTGACACAATGACAGCCTCTTCCACATCTCTTTTTATTGAATACAGGAAGACATAAGATCCTTCTAATTGCTCATTTTCTACCTGCCATGGAGGACAACAGGAGGAACAAAAGAAAAAGGAACAACACTTGTCAAATGATCCTGGGGATCTAATTCTCTCAGTGGCTTGTCCAAAGGGACTTTGTAGTTCTCTGACATGTTATACTACAGACCCATCTTGTCTGCTGAATGTTAGAAGAGGATGAGGAAATGCTAATTCCTCCGACTGCTGTCTCGCTATAAATGGCGACTCTGATCTGAAAACATGTAGGGATGCGTTCAGCTGAACGGGCTTGCTGAAGTCAGAACTTAAGCAAAACCCAAATGGCAGGGCGATCATTTGATTAAATCTCTGACATGAATTTGGAAAAGTAACTTACTGGTTGAATTCTGGATGCTGTCTTAAATCTTTTGAAAACTTGGCTCAATAGCTAGAAGAACAGTTTATTCTGTATATAATTAAAATGGCCACAAGAAAGGAAAGCTTCTTGTAATGGAAAATGTGGTGTCATGTCTCAGAGCGAACTGAAGTGTGGCATTAACCATGGGACAGCTATGCTTGGAGGCTGCTCCAAACCCAAATGCTGAAAAGATTTGGGTGTTTTTTTCTCTTGGTTTTAATAAGCATTGCTAGAGGCACACAAAATGCATCTGAATGAGTATCCAGTGTGTACCCAAGAACTGAGAGCAAGAAAGGGAGTTCACTCTAGTCTGAAATTGAGAGGAAGAGGAGATTTCCTGGCTTTAGAGACATCTGGCTGTTCATTAGCATGCTTTACTAGCTTTTCCCCTGGAATTCATTACTCAGGCAAGTTTTGGAGATTCCTCCTCCCCTCTTTCCTTCCTTTCCTTTTGTAACTTCCCAAGATGATGCAGGGTTTACTTCTATCCTTCTTTACTGCCTTTTTCATCCGTGAAAAAATCTCTTTGTTGATGTGGTGAGGGGTTTTTTTGTATGTTTGATAGTTGTAATGTCAGTTCTTTGCTTATTGGAAAGCAGTGACTCTAGAAAGCATTCTATTTTAAAAGAATTTTCCAAACTCACAAAATTAATCTAGTGTGACGCTTTTTGAAAAGAAAACACTCATGATTTTATTTTGAAATAACTTTTTACTTTGGTAAATAAATCAAATGTAATATAAAAAAAGAAAAAAGAAAAAGTGATTCAGAATATAGCTAAATACCAGCCATGTCCTTGTGTCCCAGAGGTCAGTAAAGGCAAGGAAGCCAGAGATGCCCCCACTTCTGTAGCGTGTGTAGTGACAAGCTGTGGGCTGGAATCTATAAGGATAGAAAGGGGAAAAGGACTTTTATTCCTCCCTGGTATCATTTATTGTTAAAGCCACGAAGATTGTTGCAGCCCATTTGAAACAAAGGAGCTATTAAAATATTAGCGATTTCAAGAACCTTCTTGTGTTCTGGAAATGTGTGCTATGATTAGCTCAGGTTTCCAAAAGTTTCTTTCCAATTGGGAGTGCAAAAAGTTATTTAAAGCATCTCAAATTCATACTGTAACACAGGTAGGAACATGATTATGAGAAGGAAGTACCTGCAAAATACTGCAAGAGTTAGGATAAAATGGGCAGATTTTGCAATGCTAAATCCAAGACTAAACTTCATCCCCTAAAACATTTTGCTTAGTGCTTTAACTGAAAATGTTAAGTGCAGGGACAGGATTTCAGCCACCATCCATCTTCGTGAGCCTTTTTTTGCCGAGCCCCAGATGGTGGCACATGTGACATATGTGACACTTTGTCCCAGGCTCTGATTTTATGATGACAGTCACTTCCTCTCCTCCTTGTATGAAACCTAAGTCATACCCAGAGACTGAAAAATTGCTGCCTCTTGCTCTAGCTACATTGGACATGCAGAGCTGACAGAGTTGCAGCTCTTTTAAGGCCTCCTCCAAAAGTGCTTTAAAGGCAAGAGAAAAAGTCTCATTGAATTCATCACCTTCTGGGCAGGACCTTGGGGATACCATGCACAAGTTCTTACACTATATATCTATATATTTATATATAAAACTCCACTAATGTGTATGAATCTTTTTTCTTTTCTTTTCTTTTTTTTTTCTTTTGTGTGTGCGTGCATGCGTTTGTGTGTGTGTGTGTATGTGTTCATATCTCTCAACGCAGTTTTAGGACAGTGATTTCATTTGAAGTTTAGCTGAATTGGGTGTCCAGGTATCAAACAACAAGTAAGGAGAAATTGGGAGGTAGAAAATGTAAAGCAGAGATGAACCTTAGCTGCAATCCAGCTCCTAATGAAGCCACTGGGAGGTTTATTTTATGTGTGGGACTTCATCTAATATAAAAGCCACCCACTCCTGTCAGCCTCCTGCAGTTTTTGAAGGCTTCTTCATTTTCTCATACATAATAAAACAGGCTTGTTCTTGAGGGAGAAAAAATGATTTTAAAAATGACCTCATCCATGAAGAAGACTATGGCTGTCTAATTCAGGGAGGGAAAGCTCAGAAATCCGGGCTAGCTCTGCAAAAGTAAGGAGCAGTTGTCAAGACACATCTGTCCCCAGCACTGAGCCCTCGAGTGAAGCGAAGACAAATGAGAAATAACTGCCCAAACTGCCTGGAATTCAGCTTCTTGGCTGGAGAGGGCAAGCAAGAAAGCAAGATTAGGTTCTTTTCATTCCACAGTATTGGTATTTTTTTCATTTCTCCTTCCTAAATGGGATTAAGGCCCAATTGGGACCAGCCTAATGCTAGAAAGCATTATGTAATTTCCACCTTTGGGTGGGATCACTTTCACATAGAGTGTCTAGTGGCTGTCCCTCTCCCTTCCAGATAAGAGTTTGTGTAAGAATGATATCCTCTAGGCGAGTCCCAGCCAAGGTTTGCTGGCGGCATCTGGACTGGGACTTGTTAGCAAAAAGTCCCATTTTTCTCACTACTGCAAGACACTGGCAAGTCTTCTCGCTGCCTAATGCCTCAGCCTGCCAAGGAAAACCAAAATGAGTAATGTTCTTACTTCCCTTAGGACAGGAATTGCATGCTGTGAAAAGATGATATTTATGGGGCGTGTTGTGTGTAACTTGACTTCTGTTGAGTTAAAAACCTGCTAAATGAGTGCTGTTTTGTTTTTTTTTCTTTTTTCCCCCCTCTTCTATTTCACTGATTTTAAATTTGTGATTGTGAACTGTTTTGGGCATGGGAGTGCCATCAGTGTTAATATAATGCTTTGTCCACTGTGTCTTTTTTTTCCTATCTTATTCAAACCAGATTTTCTGCCTATTTCTCCCTCCTTAGTGCTTTATCTCAGACTCTGAGTTCTGTTCCCTCATTCTTCTTATCTCCAGTTTAGTGTATCTATTTTTCCTGTACATTTTATCAGGATTTTAACTTTCTTGTATTTTCCCCACTTCTATTTTACTTTTTTGGTTTCATCCTTTTTCTTCTGTCCTCAGTTTTATCACAGTTTATTCTTTTTTCCTTACCTTTTAAAGCTCCATTTCATCGATAAGTGTACTGAGAGAAGTAAAAAGAGTTGGCATCAAACTCAGCCAACTGAAGATTTTCAAAACATGTTCCCCTGTAGTAGTTATACTCATTATTTATCTATAAACTATTTGCAGTGCATACTAGGACATCTCTTTGCTTGCTTTATCTTTTCCCAGTGAATTCAAATGGTCTTTATTAATTTCTCTGTGCAGAGATTAGCTTCTTGTGCCATTGGTCTGCTGTCCCCTGTGTGTCCTTTAATCCATTGGCATATTTATAACTTCTGAGTTAAAATTACTTGACAAGGAACAGTTGAACGTGTATAAAATAATACCATTTAATCTCTTTTTTTGGGGGTAGAGGTGAGGGAAGTAAATGGACTCCTTCCTGGCACTGCAGAACAGTCTCTCTAAATGATGAACATCTTTTCCTCAAATTTCCACGTGGGCTTGATATCTCCACCACAGATTCACCTAAAAAGGTTCTGTAATGAATCTGGGAGTGTGAACTTGCTGTAAAAGCTTGACTGGCTCTGGCTTTCTTCTGTGGGGCACCGGGTCTTTTAAAACATAGACATTTTTGAAGTAGCTGCTACTTGGGAAAGATATATCTATAGGAAATGACATTAATACGTATCACTTGTTTTCAGCACATTATTTCCTTATTTCATTTTGGTTTTCACCTATATTTTTTCCCTTCTGATCAGCAAAACAGTGTTGCCAAATTTTTTGCAAGCTCCTTAAAGTCGCAGGCACACACTCACTCAGCTCTTTCCTTTGAAGTCCTGCTCCTCCAACAAGCTACTTTAGAAAGGTCTGACTGTACGTGATAAGGCCGTAAATTTGATGCACAGATGGTCCAATCGTCTTTGCAATTATTGTATTGCACCATTGGGTACACAAGGGTTGCATTTGTTTAAGATATATTTTTCTTATAATTGGAATCTGTCATGGCAGGTTGGCTTGTCTGTTTGCTGGTGGACAAACTGTTTGTGTAACACGTTTACTGGGATAGGTTGAGCTCAGCAAAGGATATTTTTTCCCCATTTCCCAATAAAGAATAAATCATCTGTAATATATGGTGCTTTTGGCTGACCTAGTGTTGTCATAAAGATAATATGTCAGTCGAGAGAAGCATTCTGTGTGAGGGCAGTGATTTGTTTTTAGAACGCATTTTCCATTAACATTAAAAACAGAAAAAGTAATTATTTGTAAACTGTTCATTTAAGTCCACAATGAAACATTCCTACTCGCTCAGGGTAGAAAGCAGCATGGCTCCTACAAAAAAGATGAGAAAAAAATGCTGCTTAATCATTTGGCTAAACAAAAACCTATATCTATTTTTGTCAATTCCTGAGATTTAATTAAAACACAGAGGTTGATTCCAAACCAAACCAAACCAATGCCTAATTATCACAAGTGTTAATTACAAGTCTTGCTTTAACTGAATGACTAATAGAACAGAATGGCAAATGCCTTCCCAACAGCAAACAGATTTAGTGACAAATGAAACAGGATGCAAATTGAGGGCATCTTTGAGCCTTTGAAATCCTGTTTTACCTCTGCTGTGAATAATAAGTGGGAATTGTTTTAGCCCATGTTGGGGTTTGTTTATCATGAAATTCTGCTTTCTGTTTGAGGCCATGAAAATAGAGAATGAAAATAGGGTAAATGCCTTAATCCATGAATCCTTTTTCCTCCAGTGGCATATTTTAGATATGTGAAATCAGCATAAAGTAGGAAGTCAGCCTGCTGGGTTTATACTTCCAGATAGCTACTGGAATCAAATTGAAGGTAAAATACAGGTTTCAGATGTGAGCACTCCCAGAAGACGAACATTTATAAAGAGCTTATAGCTGGAAGTGGGTTTGGACAGCTGTTAATGCCAAAACAGTGGCTGTTATCAGAAACCATGTTCTCTTCATGCTGAGGGTAACTCATTAAATTCCACCTACAGTAAACGACAAATGTTATGGGTTTTCCTTTCTGAGCTATAGAGATGAGGGTTTTTGTTTCCATTCTTCCTGTTGCCTGAGGAACCAACCTTCAGTTTTTCTTAATTCCAGGGATTTGATGTGAAACATGGCAGAAAATTTCAAATCATCATCAAAGGAAACTTTACGTTAATTTAGGGAAAAAAGTAATCCAAACATGGAAATTTCTCTTATGACAGCTGAGACATTTATTTGCAAAGGTGTTAAGAAATAAGGGTGCTCAGAGACTGAAGAGGATTTTAGTGGGCAATGGTTTCACACATGCAAGCCCCAGACTTGCAAATATTAACCATCTACCTGATTTTGTGTTCTTAGCATATTTTGTGAAGGCAACGGAACTGTGAATAACCAGAAAGCCAATTGCCAACAAACCGGTTTTGTAAGGTTGGACATTATGATCCACAGATCCTTTCTTCTTCCTTAATTTGATTCAACTGTGCATCTCTGTACCTAATTTTCTTTTCATCCATTTATTTTTGTTTCCTGTCCAAGATGATCAGAATATATTGCAAGTTTTAAGTTCTCTGAGCTTAATTTGCAATTATTTTCATTTAAAATTACTCCCTACATGTTCACGTAGTTATTTCTGTGGTATTGAGTAAGAAAGAATTCTTGTATTTCCCCTTAGAAAAAACTATATTTCCAGATAAAGCTGATGAATTTAAAGATAATAGGCATGACACGGGGAGATATTACACTCATATTGCTTTCTGAATTGCAGCATTCAGAGTGTTTTACAAATATTAGTGAATTCAACCTTAAGCTTCCTATGGGGCATGGATTGTCATCACCATTTTACAGATATAGTAAAATGGCTGAATTACCTTAAATCTACACAGTAAATCAGAAAATAGATATGTCTGTAAATGAAATGTGATACCTTAAAGACCAATTATTCTAGATACAGGCTTTTAAGGGTATCCCGTCCTGCAAAATGTGTTCTGTTCTTTGCTGCAGTGGACTTGATGGCACAGCTCAAAACGCCAGTTTCTCTTGAAGTCACCAAAATCTGGAATGTTTGTTTTGAAGGAAGAAAAAACAGTACTAGTGGTTTAACTTTCTTTTGATGATTGCCAGCAGCAATCTCAGACCACTTGCAACGTAAGTTTAGAAAAATAAATTTATTTCTGAGTAGACATACCCCATGATTTGGTCAGGTTTGGGGCGGTGTTGGCTGCCTTGCATTTCTACTTGCATTCTGCTTTCAAAATATTGATTCCCTTTCTCACCAAGGTCCCGTGCTGGGCATATTGGATCTCTCTAGGAGTTGGTCACTTCCGTTTAATGTCAACTGTTGCAAAGAATAGCCTGCTTTTTCTTTTCTTTTCTTTTTTTCTTTCTTAAACTTGTGTTATTAAGTTCCATATATTCTATGTTAAACATGCAATTTCAAGTCTTAATCCGAGAGACAGCATTGGGAATTGCTGAGTGCTCTCCTCAAAGGGGGTGGGATCAGTACATCAGCCCCGTGGTGTGTTCGAGCATTGCATCAGCTACTTATCAACAGCATTTTTGTACTGTTTGTATTCAGATGAGATTAAGTCCAAGTATGATTTTATTCTGGCCTCCTCTAAATGAGATTAGTGCAAAGCAATTGAATCCTTCTTTCAAAGAGGTAATTTGTTGCAGATATCTTGCAGGATCTACCTCTGAAACAGGATCGGTTGATAGAGCATTCAACACGGTTGATCAGCTGTGCTGAAATGAAGTGGTTCGGTATTCATTAAAAAATATATTGCTTCTATGGCTGATGGAACTCCTTTTTGAGTAAGACACTATGCTTGACAGGGGAAGTCCACAGCAACACTTTTTATTTACTGGTGTTGGGTATTCGTTTTGGAAAAGAGCTTGGTTGGAAATCACGCAAGCAGCTGTTACATAGTTAGATTAGATAATGTAAATGTTTAGAAAATGCAAATTAAGCTCACGATAATTAGTAATGATGCTTTTCTACTCTTATTAATAAGGTAATGCTTCTGGCAATTACATTTAAATTTCATATGAAGGTTCAAAGCACTGGAACAGTTTCCTGTTTAGAATAGCAGAACTCGGTGTGAACTGTACCATGGGCTCCTACAGAACCAGAAACTTCTCCCCTCTGTTTCCCGTCGTAGAACCACTGCCTTTTCTTGATACATCTGATGCTGGGAAGAAGGAGAACCATGTATAATTGTGAATGATTGCGTTAGTTTTTATACAAAGGCTGCTGTAATAACATTTTGAAATAAAAGACAGCCCTCTGTGTGTTACTTTTAGGATATGCAAACATATAAAGCGACATCTGTCCTGTGTAGGGGAGAAGAACTGAACAGCCGTCAATTTAAAGCAACCTTGATGTGGCATGCTTCTTAATTTAAATGCACATTTGCAAAAACAAGCCCTTTCTGAAATGTCTGGGACCTGCTCAGGGTTGACATGTAAGTCTGCGCTGTTGGCATAAACCAGTCCAAAATCCTGGCAGAGACACAGAAAGGAAAGAACACGGAATGTTAACAAAGGCTTCATTAATATTGATGTGTAATTCACATGGCAGCGAAAAGCTGCATTATTAGCCACTATTGTAAGGGTTCTGGCATTAATATTCAATGAAGCTGTGTGGGTATTGAGATTCCCTGACTTCTGGGTACCCCAGTGGTCCAATAACAATGACAAAAACGATGCTAGAATTAGTGGGAACCTCATGCTATCTACATGGCAATCAAGCTCTGCTTTGTTTTATGAAGGTTTCTGAGCTTGTACTGATCTCTCTTGTGGAATGGAGGGCACCCATACTTTGTTCTCCATTCAGAAAGCTCCTGCATCTACAGATGGAGGTAGCACTACTCCTCTACAGCTCCATGCTGGATCTTGGTTGGAGAGAATTTTCACAGGAGGTAATTTCATACCTGGTCAAATGAAAACAACCCATCCTCACTTCTCCTAGGAAACCATTTATAGGCTACCAAATAAAATAACAGTCCTTTTTCCAGCTTCAATTATAAATAAGGGTTTTTTTGAAGATGTGTGTGAGTAAAAGACTTTATTCACATAAGACTGTGGTTGAATAAAGTCAATAAAGTATGTGCTCATCAGGGTTGGCCAGCTAAATATGTGAACAGGGAATCCCTTTACCATTTGTGTATATAACTGATATTGTGATACAGTATTTGCAGTGTCTACTGAGACCCATGGAATATAAGTTTATCCATGAAGGCAAGTGCATTGGCATCAGTGGGACTAACTGCAATGCTTAAAGGCGAGTAACAACATGAAGCCTTTGCAGGCTGAAGGCCTCAGTGTGTAACTTAAAAGCTCCATTTTTAAAAGTCTTTACTAGGGCTGTGTTCTGACTGTATCAATACAGTGCTTTTCCACTGAATCCTCACCATCTTTCTAAAACAGAATTTCATTTCAAAAAAGAAACAAATATCTCTATGTATCTTGAAAAGCCCATTATCCAGGAACAAACCATACATTTCTTGAGATCTCAATTCGTTTATGTATTTCTTTATAAAATAAAAATATAGGATCTTTCCAAGAAGTCACCAGGTGCATTGGCCTTACAGATGCTGTCCTATATATTTAGCTTCCCCCAAGTATCTTTGGTAGACACAGACATTATTTCATCCTTATTTCAACAATATATTGAGACAAGGATTTCTTGTCTCCTCCCTATGGCAGTTGTCAGCACTAAAACAGCCAGTCCTCTTCCCTTCCTCACACCACCATTTTTACAGCTGAACACCGAGCTTTGTGCCTTCCAGTGAATCCCAGCATAGAAACCAAACCTCTGCTGAAGCCACAGTCTGAGAGATGAATTGTGACTATACTGCAGCCTGCCTGTCATGTCCCATGCCTATTCCATGCTGACGATAGATTCAGATTTGTCTTTTCATCCTTCCCCAAAACCACTGCTTCAAATTCTATCAGTGTTTCCCTGGTAGGGCAGTTTGTGTAGGGCAGCCCTGAATGGTTCACTTGTTGCTGCAGAATAGTCCAGGCACTCCACGGTGTTAGGTCCAGATCTCTCCTTACACTTCTATCTACTCCCAAGCAGGTACTCACCCTGGTATGTGTGATAACCTGATAACTACATAACCTGTGGTGAGGCATCCAAACCAAACCAGAGCTCTGTGCTGGCCCCTTCCCTTGCTTAAGCAGCATTCAGAGATGAGTTGGCAGCTGGGGATGGGAGAAGAGTTGGGACACAATATGACATGTATTTTGTAAAGTTTTTTTAGTACTTCCATGCCATTCATAATTCATGTTGAATAATACTTATTTGTGCTGTGCCACCAGCTGCTTGTTGCTTTACAGCAGTGCCATTAGCTCACTACTAGAAAATGACAATGAACACCGAATACAGCTGGGCTGTTAGTGCAGGAACATAATGCATAGAAAGAGATTGAGTATGAAGTATGAAGTGAGTATGAAGAAGCACTTGCTCCAGGATATCCTAAACATTTAATGGCATCATGGAGAGCATTATTCTACCCCTGACCAATAAAACACTTAAGTCCTGTTGCAAGTACTGAAAATTTAAGAAGACAATCTGCATTTCTTCTTACCTTCAAGACCTTGTGTAGGAATTCAGTATTTACTTTTCTTATCCTCCACTTCAGTCGTTACCAACACTTCTCTGTAACAGTCTTGGTTTCATTTTTTGCCCCAGCTCATTTGGCTAATAAATTTTTCCATGTAAACATGGAAGATTTGCTCTTCTGTCTCTGCAGATAGTTGATGAAAACCATCTGAAAATGAAAAATGGGAGGTAGTCCATTCACACTGATTATTAGCATGACCATGTCCTACCTTAGTCTGTTTTGTCCCCAGCTCGTCCTCCACTCTGCTTTAGCCTCTAATTCTAGGCTCTAACGAGATATTTTCAAAATCGTGCCAAGGCAGGACTCACCATGTCCTCCTGATTTTAGCCCTACAGTACTGACTACCCTTCTAAGTTTCCCTTGTGTGTTTTATTTTCCCATCTCCAAGGTTATAAATAAAGCTGTCCCTACAGCTCTATGTCAAGAACATTAGTTTTACATAGAGGACTTATATTTGCATGAGCGGCGGTTTGCCTTAAAAAAACAATTTTGCAATGTTTTGTTGCAAATGATGCAATGTGAGACCATATGCTCACATCTGGATAGTGGTGGTCCTAGTAGTTTGCTCTGAAATGAATGCTGCTCACCCTGGTAGTTTGTGCATTTAGCTGATGATAAGTTCATTTATCCTTTTGCATTCCCAGCTGGGATTCTCAATGCCTTCTTCTAATCAGAATTTAAAGTGAGTGATATGCAATCAGGAGGGTTTTTAGAGAACAGTAAGGTGCCTGTCGTTTTACCTGTGCACTTAACAGGCTTTCATTTTTCTCACGAAATAGCAGTGGCACTCACAGGCGTAAGGAGCTCCCAGGAAACACCCAGCCAGGCTCTCTAATGTTGAGCCGGACATTTTGCTGGAGCAAATTTGCAGCATTTCTCTATAGCTGCAGATTGGCTATAAATTGGTGTAGTCACCTGGCACTCTGGGGCCAATGAGAGCTCATGGCTATCTATATGTCCTTTTGTTACCAAAAGATTAAAAGCTTTTTACAGGATAATGACTACTTCTGTTGCCACGTGACTGATTTTTAAGCCCTTTTGGGATTCAGTACCAAGAAGTGTGTGTGTGCTATTACCCTGCATTTGAACTGTGAAAGGAACGGGATCGCTGGGATAGAAAGACTTTCAGCACTGTCCTGTGCAAAGTAACCAACCTTCAAGGTAACCAATCTTCAGACCTGCGAACTTAAATCCTCTGAAGGGTTAGAGGTGCAAAATGTGTGTTACAGACATTAGAGAGGAAAAGGGGAAAGGGGAGGTTTGGACAGAGGTTTCAGGAAACCATAGTTTCACTTAGTGAAAGGCCAAAGGTTGGACTCAATGGTCTTAGAGATCTTTTCCAACCTAAATGATTCTGTGATTCTGGAAAGAGATACCAACGACTTGGCTGGAGTCTCCTACACTGGATGGGCTCCTGTGGTGGTTGAGGGTCACTGAGCAGTGCAACAGTTTTCATAGTATCTGTACAACAGTTTTCATAGTATCTGTACATTTGTTTCATCCCAGTGGAATTTAAGTTGCCCAAAATCCATACCGAGGCCCTGGCATGGCAGCTGCATGATCCTTGTTGGATAAATTTGGTTTTTCTACTGCTGTGGTCTGCTTGTCCTTGCTGTGAGATGGGTAATGTTTTTTGGTGATAAAAGCAACAAAATGGCAACAAAGGGAAATTTGCAGTGGATGGCACAGCACATATCAGCAAATCTGTCTTGAAAAGTGGCAGGCATGTCTCAGACTTTTAAAGATACAGTGCACAGTAAGGAAAATCACAGCAATTTCATGCGCCACATGAGCTGCAGTCTGAATTCATGGAAGCAATTTTTGTGTTGTGTTTCCTTCTAAACTTCTTTTAAATGTCTTTCAAGACTACTGTGTAATTTTAGTCTATGCTGCTCATTTTCCCCATCGACCAAACTGTAGATGTATAAAACAGCATATTACAAGGAATCATACTTAAATCTATCAATATTTCCCAGTGAACCTGTATATTAATTCAGATTAGACTTCCTACTGTTTTAATTCTGCAACCTGAGTAAACCACACTCCCAATACATCATGTATTATAAAAGATACATACCCAAGATGCTCTTAAGCTAATCACTGTTATTTTTCACTTGACACACTGCATTTATATTTTTGATAAGACTGTATCATCTGCCTGTTTTCTAGACCTTTGAGAAATACATACATGCAATGCATATTATCTCAGAAATCTATATTTTCATACACAATTTTAAACTTCTAAAATATTTCAAGGTTCTGATTAACTTTTCGGGTCTTTTTGAATCTTGATATATGTGTGAAGATCTGATAAGCAGAAAATTAAAATAATTTCCTTAGAACTAATACTTCTTTAGGTATCTGGAGACGGACATTATTTTTAAAATTATGGTTCCCTCCTAGAAAAAAGCCAGTAGAACACAGAGTTCCTGATTTCTGTGTATAATGGAAAACTAGTCCCTTTCCTTATTGGCCAAGTGACTTTGGAGCCCAAAAAATTAATTTAAAATTAACCGAATTCAGTTAGTATTCAACAAGTAGTATATCTCAGATAAGGATTTGCAAAGGGTTTAAGAGGACTCAGTATTTATCTTTAACTCTTCTGCATGTGAGTACATTGGGATGTCTTCCAGCAGCAGTTTTGAAGGAAGTGTCTGCTTGATACATTTCTGCAGAAACTTTGCCTGCATTGGCATTTATAAGGAGAGAAACACGATCCAGGTAAGGTCATGGAATGAAGACAAAATCAGATGAAAAAATATGCACATAATGCTGCATGAAACTCCCAACATTATTTTTTTCAGCATTATTTTCCCCCGGCAAAGTCAATCTCTACCCTTCATTTCCAGTATTTTACCTCTCACAGCTATTTGTGTCCTTGCTCCCTCTGATGTGAAATACCTTCTTTTACTTCCCTGATGTTTAGAGGTTGGAAATGTGCTGAGGATCGAACTGAGATCTCACCAGTTGTAAGGCAGCTCTGTACTCTTACAAGAGCAGCTAATGAGCAGGTGGAGGGAGTGTCTCTGCCTGGATCTCTGCCGAGGTGGGACAGTACCTCCCTGTGTCGTTACACTGCCAGTCCTGTTAAACCGTATGAAAAGGGTTGTGACAACGTCAGATGAGTATCACAGATTTTCTGAACTTGATCTGGCTTTTTGTCTTTTGCTAAAGGAAAGTGGAGGGGCGGGACGATGAAGGGCCAAGGAGGACAAAAATGGTGGATTTGAATTGCAGGCAGGAACTGAAAAGCCCATAAAAGCTGTTTAAAAATCCAGAGACAGAGAAGACATCAAGTGACGAGTTTTTAACAGTAGACAGATTTTATGGCAAAGAAGCAAAGCATTTCTGTGTTTAACTGTGCTTACAATTAATCAACTTTTAATTCTGTTCATTAAGCTTCATTATTATGAAGCAGTGTATTATCTTCACAAAGGAGTGGATTTGATTAAATTTTGAAGTGGAGCAATTCAAAAACAGTACTGCAACCTAACAGAGCTTGGTAAAATCCACACGCAGGGGTTCTCCCACATTAAATCAAGTAGAGATGGTCCCTTTTTATCAGATAAGAATTTGGCTGTAGGTCCTGGGACCTTCTTATTTGTCTCCATGTATTTATGGTATATGGGTGTGTGTGTGTTTACAAAACTACTTAGCACAGCTCCATATGCAACTACAAGATTGATTTTCCCTGTTGCATATCAGCTCAGGTGCCAGTGTGATGGTGTTAATGTTCTGATGTGTGAATGATTTTAGTTACCCCAACACAGATGTATAATGGGACAATAATCTCAAGGGTTTTTTTTTTCCAGTAGGAAATTTCCTACTTCAAGGAGTAATTTCTGAAGCACTCCCTTTTAATTAAAGCCAGTTGGCATGTGATTTTTTTCTTAATGCATAATTCGGTTTTCACTAGACCAAAAAAACCAAAGAAGTCTGGACTGACTGTATTTGTTGACTTTCCCCACCCAAAGATGTGACTAGCTACCTTTGAGCACCATTTTTGACCTGTGATAAAGAGTTTGCTGCAATGTTAAGACAAGGAATTTTGTTGATTCTTGATCTCATGAAGAATCT
>VZTA01014342.1:616759-721099 GCA_013398855.1 Mohoua ochrocephala | reverse complement strand
AATAGAGAAAGAAATCAGGCTTTGAGTGGAGAACCTCTCCAAACAGTAGAAAGGACGACAGTGAAATGGCCAGAGGAAAATACAATGCAGGTCTTCAATAAACATAATTGTGACCTTGGGTCCAGAGAAGGTGAACAATGCGATGTCCAGTGCCTTTGACATCCCCATCCACGCCACGTGCTGCAGTGCCCTGCTAATGAGACCCGTTTTAGGGTGCAACAGGAGAGCCTTTCAAAGCCTCACACATGTCCCCTTTGACACTGCTGATCATGAGGTACTGCTGGCCTGATGGTGGGGCCATGAAGAATAATGGGCAGCTGCTCCTCCCCTTCCCCAAGGTCCCTGACACGAGAAATCCCACAGGACTCGCCACTCCTGTTTGATGTCTGTGCTCAACGATTAAGGGGCACTGAGAGCAAGGGACATGGCAAAGTAAGTGATATCTTGTGTCATCAAGTGTGGTCCTTTGCTACTAAGGTGTTATTCCTTTTAGAGGCTGAGCAAGGAGCAGCTCAAAACTGCATGTTTTCCTCCTCCTGCTCCAAACAGAAAGCTCTTCCCGAATTGAAATCTTCTGAAAATTAGCAAGTCCACCCTGAGGACATTTCTGGTTAGTCTCTGCTCATTAATTCTTGTGACAACATTTTCCTTTAGCTTAATTACCTCATCTTCCTCCTCTGACATTTACCTCACTAATACATTTAGAGAGAACAAATTATCTTTCCTCTCAGGCTTTCTTTGGCTGGGCTGACCAGCACACACTTTTTTAGTTTCACCTTCTAATTTAGACTCTCCATTCCCTGGAGAGTTGCTTTTTTTTTGACTAAGATTGAAGAGAGCTGTATGTAGGTCTCACCAGTGCTTTACATGGTAGCCCTGTGTCTTCTGGAAATATTGTCCTTTATACAGGCTTTATATGTCCTACCCTTTTGTGGCTGACATAGTAATTCTCAGTCCCAGCTGCAGCATTTTTAACTTCTATTTTGTTTCTTTGTTGTTTTTGTTGGGAATAACAAGAATATTTTGTTTTCCTTTGCATTTCCAGCTCTGACTCACACTGGCTTTGGCAGTTACCGCTCCATCTCCACGACACCACAGACTGTTCTTGTGTCTTTTTAGTTGATTTTTAAGTACCTAAGAAATAGATCTGAGCTGCAGTTTATCTCACTTGAGGCTGTTTCTCCAGCAGTGGAGGTTGAAGATTCTGTTAGGGTGAGCACTGGAGCATGTCACATTCTGCATTCTTCCCCCCGTTTCTCCTCTTCCAGATTTAATCTGTTAGGGAGATTAGGAAGTATGTCCTTGCCTAGACATTTTTGTATCCACTCATGGACCTGTCTGTAGTCCATAAATTCTTGTAATCTCTCTCTGACCCTGCTGACACCTCTGTGTCCACAACGTCCTATGTAGCAGGTTTGATGAGTTCCCTGCCACAATGCAAAGATGTACTCACTGCATTTCATCCCTGTGGTACTGATTCGCTGTTATTTTCACTGAATGTCCCCTCGCCTTCATTCTGCAGGACCAGTGAACGGGGTCTGCATTTGGCTTGCCCACCTCTTTCATGACTGAAATCCTTGATTATGTCCCCCTCAGCCTTCTCCTGCATAAATTCTGAGTCCCAGACTTTTTCCCCTCTCCCTCCTCCATTTACCAGCCTCTTTCCTTTTCTCTAACTTCATCACATCTTTCTGGAGATGCAGGACTACACCCGTTGTATCACCAGGCACTTGGTATGAGCATTCACCATGGGTCTCTGTAGCATTACAATTACTCCCTTTGTCTTTTCTCAATAACTTGCTTCATGATGCCCGCTATTTGCTTGGTATTTTTGGCTGCTGCAGCACACTGAGATGATGATTTTGAAGATTAATCTTAAACTGATTCATGCTGTCTTCTTTACTTGCCTGTTCCAGGTAGACTTTGCGTATTTCATATGTTCCCTGAGCCTGCAAATTTTCGAACCTGCCTATATAATTAGTTTAGGTCACTGTTTTCCCTTTTATCCTCCTCAGCGTTAAGTGGAAAATAAGACCTTGGCAGCCTTATTTGGTTCAGCTGCCCATTGACTTAAAATGAGTTATGTCTCAGCTAATCCATGTACCATTGTTATTTGCAGAGGAGAAAGCACTGCACCTGCCCACCTGGTTGTCTGGTGTTTAGTACATTTTGGTTCTCTTAGAATTTGGCACTGAACTGTTTCTTGGGCAAAGCTAAGGAGTGCAGAAGACAACCTCAAAGTAAGAAAATGTGTATCAAGAGGACAAGTACAAATGTACATCAGAGTAAAAGTGCCAGAGCTCCAGCACAACAGGAGCATAATGAGAGAAAAGAGTTCACCACAACAAGCCCTATATTTTGGAATACCCAGGGAAGGTAGTTACCCTGCAGACAAGGACTAAACCCCAGCAGAATACTTATGACTTTTCTATCGGTTATGAAGCCAATTCTGCATGACCTGGTCTGTACCATCCTCTTTAATGTGAATAGGTCAACTGAATTTAAATGCACATGAAGAAGCTCTTGCGGGACTCAGGACTCAGTTCAACTGTTTGTTACATAAAGCAGCTTTTATTCGCTCTAGGTTGGAATAACAAGTCTGTAACAGAGATCAAAATTAATTTCCTTGTATGTGTGCAAATTAGGCATTTCAGCAACAAGCTTTGCTAACTGTGCAAAGCAGAACAAATTATGGTGGGAGCAGAGACCTTATTCTTCTGTCTCTTCAGTGTTTCTTTAGAAAATGATTATACAAGCCCTAGTCTTTGACCCATGTGCTGAAGTGGCAACTTTTAATTACAATAAATTGGCCTGTATGAAGAAGGGTAAATCAGTCACTTAGTACAACACGTTACCATCTTCCTGCTATTTTGCTATTAGGAGTCCAGTTTTGCTAGCAATAAAGATCACTAATTGTTCTCATATTAAAGAAAAACAAACAACCCACACAATAAAAAAATCTAATGATAATAATTTCACTTAAACCAACAAGTGCAGCAAAATCAACCCACAAATTCTGAAAATCATTTTCGGATTTCAGTCTTCCCTAAAGCCAGTCTAATATCCTTGTATTTATGCCACAGACATAGGCTCTTCTTCAGTAAGTCCTTGTTGCCTAGCACAAACAGATTAAATCTGCAAGCACAAGCCTCATTACTATAACAATGATCAATAGTGCCTTTCCCCTCCCTACTTTTTGAAACATAAATCTTATTTCCATGTGTCTCAAAATGAACCGCAAAAACTTCCCTGACATACTTATTATGTAATGTCTCAAGGCAGGAATATTATTTATTATTACTAGATTTGGGTTCCTAGCACGTTAAATTTTTTTGAAAAAAAAAATCCCTAAAAAACCCAAACCAGAAAAGATCTTTCAAGATCTTCCTCAAAAGAACCTACCTGTTTTCTTGGTATATATGTCTCACACAAAAGTCTTCTAGTCGTTAAATTGTCATTTTAGTCCTTATGTGTATTTGAACCGTTTCCATCCATTGCTATAGACGGAGAGAGGCAGCTATGGAGCTGCTCCCTATTTTGCTGCAGCCCTATAGGGGAACCTGTACTCAGTTTCTGGTCCTCAGTCTTTTACTGGCCCTCTCCTGGCCTTCCTACTCTTTGCTTACATTTGGGTTGAAGTTCCCCTTTCCTCTTGGACACCAATAAGCAAACCTGTTGTTAGGAGCGGTGGAAGAGGGACACAGCTGGGAGGACAGCTTGGTAGAGGTGTATCAGCTGGAGCTGCATTAATCCCCAATCTGTAGGCTCTGAGTATGGGATCAGCTGGATCTGGACAGTGACAACACAGCTGCAGCAGTTTGGGGAATCAATAAACAATCCTGCAACATAAACAATGAAGTGAGGAGTTCAGAGGAAAAGGAGGAGCTGGAGAGTGACTGGTAACAAGATCATCCAGAAGGTCTGACACGCAAACTGATACTGGGATGAGAGACACTCTGAAGGAATAGGAGAAAAAGGCAGAACTCAGACAAAAGCCTTTATTGAGATGCTCAAGAAGTCCTTCCAGTGGAAACCAAGTTCATTCCTGGCAACTTTTCTAGACAGGGTGAACCTAGACAGGGTGAACATGGACATATACTGAAGAGTTTTGCTGAATTTGGGATCATGTCATCTATGGCCAAATAAAAAAAAATCAGCGCCAAGAAGGAAAGATAGTGGAAATGACAGAAATGTAAAGTGGGAAGGAACCTCAAGACATATTCCCCAACTTCCTTCCCGAGCCAGCAGCAGAGGCATCCAGACTCCCTCAGGTGGTTGCTGCCATCTCATCAGCCTGGGTAGGCAGCTGAAGGGAAAGTTAAATGACCCTTATAAAAGCAATGAATTCTTCAAGATATAGAAGGCAAGAAAAAGAAAAATGTGTCAAAGGGGAAAGAAGGTTTAAAAACAATGGAAAACCAGGCATCTGTGTTGAATCAAAACTTGAAGAAAATGCACATAAGGAGTTGATTCTCAGTTGCTGCAAGAAGCTGTTGAGGAGAAACTAAGGTTTAGGACGACCATCACCTTTGTCCCTAGGAGAAGATACTAGGAGAAGCAGAATGCAAAATATTTTCTCGATACTTTTGCAGCAATGTGGGGTTCTCTTATTTGTTTTCTTTTTTTTTTTTTCCCTCTTTTCATTTTTAGGGTGGGCGTTCTTAGTTTTTTAGTCATAATTTTTAAAGCAAAAGAAGTCATTAATACTGAGTTCCAGCAGGTCAGGGATCTTCTGCTCATACTGTTCCATGGATTTCTTGCAAAATATCTCAAACTAAAGGCCTTGCTTAATACCGTCAAGTGGAGTTATACCAATTTTCTTGAAGCTGTGCTGGTTTGCACCAAGGGGGGCTATGGTAAGCTTTACATCTGAATACTGCCAGCCAACACTAAAGCTGAAGAGCAGTTTGTGAATAGCATCCTGTGGCTTTTGTGTTTCCCAACTGTGCTATTGTTTCAGTAGATGGAAACTTGCAAAATGATTCCCTTGTGCAATATTCTAAATTAGTATAAGGAATGTATTATTTTGCTGGAATCCTTTATTTCTGCCATTTCTTTGCGTAGACAATAAGCAGTTTCTTGAGAAGAAGTGATAAAGCATGGTTTCCTGCAGCTTTATGATGAGTTCTCTGCTGTTTTTCAGATGATCACCTAGAGAAAAATCCTTTGTTGTAGGAAAATATCAAAAGCTGTTTTCGCTTCAGTATTCTCGACGGTTTAGTAAGAATTTAACTATTATTTCTGTCATTTTTTCAGTGAATGCATGAAAGGGATCTTTCCTTATGTCTACCTTTTCTCATCATGCATGTGGAAGCACATTCTTGAAGTCCCTACACCTTGGCAAATTTGCTCAAATTTTGAGTCTGATAGGTTCAATGTGGGGAAAAGACAAATTCATACACATACAGATGACATGATTAAATAAGCCTCCATTCTCATAGAAATCAGATTAAAGTAATTCTGGTTTTTATGACATCTCTGGTTTTAGAAGATTTTTCTGCAGTGTTTCTTGAACTTCACTGTTGCGCACTGCATTAGAGATGAAAAAAAAGCCCTCTTTATCAGAACGCCCCTGTAAATTTTTCTTGTAATGGAAGGAAGTTTTTCTGCTTACGATCAGTCCTGAAGGGGCTGAAGAAAGATAGTGACTCACAGTCTGCAGCCTGGCAAGTAGGGCAGCACTAAACAGTGTCTGACTGGTACCAAATACAACCAAGCAAATTGGGGAGAGGTCCAGGAACAGAGTGTGGGTAGGTGGACATGTGCTCCGCAGCAACATACCTCAGAATGATTTACCAAATAGCTCTTGGGCAGGGTGCAGCCATGAAGAGGGCAGTCTCTTCTGCTGTGAGTGTGCAGCAAGTGGTGCTTATATGGGGTATGCATGGAGACAAGGGATGGGAGAAGAAAATCGCTCCATGTGCCTTCATGTAGCCCAGTAAAGCTCGAACGTGAATGGATACGCAATGCACACACAAATAATGCTCTCTTGAGACCATTTAGCATAAGGGCCTACTGTGCACAGGCAGCAGAGCACACAGACTGCACAAAGCATTGAGTTTCTATATGGGCACTGCTCAGCTGCATCAGGAGTTGGGGGAAGAAAGATCTTCAGCAGCCACTGGCACTGCTCGGGGCTGTTTGCCTCTGTCCTGCCAATGGCCTCTGGTTTCTAAGATTGCCCTAAGTACTTCTCATGGTGCTGTTTCTCCTTTCCTTAAAGCCCAAGGATGAGCAAAACCACAAAATCCCACAGATATTTAGAGGAGAAATTCGTTTTAATGTGCCCTGAAATCACAAGAAGGATGTAATGCTACTCAGCGGAACTAGAAACTTGTGACAAGGTTTCTGATCACTTCTTTTCCTGATGTGAGGATACATTACTGCCAGGCATTTGTGGATTTTAAATCAAACCATTCATGTTACTTTAATGTAGTTTGATGTATGTTAATAATGTATCATGCCTAATTCAATGGGAACAGTACCATGTCTAAACTTGGAGAACATTAAATATGTGCATGTTATTAATTTCTGGTGAAGGGAACAAAGAACTAGCTATTTTTTCTAATTTTTCTTCCTATCTCTAGTATTCCATTTCTCCTTGGTTCATTTTATAATGAATTTTATAGGATTCCTGTTCTTTATTCCGTTGCATTTTTATCTTATTATTTCCTCCTGTTACAAGATGCTCTGACATTTTTGGGTTTTTGTTCTACATAAAACCAACACATTTTCCTAAAGCCACAGCTCTTCTGTTGGCGGAATGCCATGGTTATTTAGCCTGTAACTACAATCTAAATGAAAACCAAGGCTTCAAACAGCTTACAATGTACCCTTTATTTCTTACCAGGTTTGTTTTCTGCTTCTTAATTCCTTAAACAATTCACATTTATGTTAACTGCTGCCATCTTTGAACACCGTATTTGGGGCAGCCAAGGTTAATTGAAGCCTTAAAAATGCTGATTTGGAAGTTTTGACCAGACCATCAGCTGCTCTAAATCAGCTGAAATGGGTTTGGCTTACAGATGCTGAAGATCTGGCTTATTGGATCCAGAAGTGGAAGGGATAAAAGAAATGGTTGAAAGAAAACTCTTTTCTTTAGAGTCTGCTCTTCGGAGCATTGACTCCCCTCCCGCACAAACCTGTTCCCTCTCCTTGCAAGGACCATGGATGATCTTAGCAAAACTTCACTTTCAGAGTGTTCAAGTTGGGTGAGATAAAATGTGTGCCCTAAGTAAGACGGGCCTGGTCCACCAGGATGTTTCCTACCGTTTCTCAGTCATGAAGTCCTAAATTCGTATTGGTTATACCTGAGACTCAGTGGGAAATAGAAGAAGCCTGGAACTTGTTGCAGGAAATATTTAGCATTTTGTTACATCAGGCTCAAATGGGTATAAATTTGTTCTATTAAACCCAGATTTTGGAGGTGGGGAAGGACCACTAAAGGAGGTTCGTTAGCTGGGATCTATGGATCCAAAGCCACCACGGGGTGTATTTGTGAACCCGCTCAAGAGAAACAGCTTGGACACGCTTGGACTGTATTGTGGATTGAGTTTATGACAGGCTACAGGCAGTAAGGTGATTCATGGGCACCCGCATATTTCTTCTGACTCCCACACCTCCTCTCTGTTAAGTTGTGTGGTTGCACGTGAAGCAGATCAGATGCAACAATGCGGGTGTTTGTTACTAAAGGTGTCTTTGACACACAATCCTTCCTTGTCATGGGCATTTCTAACAAATGTAAATTAAAACCCTGCCTCTTCAAGCAGAATGCGCCGTGCATAAAATGCATTTGCCAAATACTTTCAGCACTGCAATAATCCATTTCATGATTTAAAAGCCTTGTAAACATGTCAAAATGGTTGGTTGGTTCTACCATCTTTGTGCCATCTATTGCACTGAATAAATAAAGGAAAATGCAATTTATTCAGTGCTTTGGAAGCACAACATTTCTCTCACTGATGTGTGACAACTATTATCATATTTATTGTCAGCATTACACTCCTAAGCATGCAGGTGATGCATTGTGAGTGTTTCATACTGATAAAGCCATCAATATCTTCCTACTGGACCTTATTTGCTCAACGGAATCTGCAGAGTGGGCTGGGATGATGGGAGCTAACTGACGAGACATTCAAACAAGACAAATTAAGGATAAAGCAGGAAATGTCATGTTGTCGGATAGGATCTGAACTGAAAAACAAACAAAACTTTTTGGGGGCTTTTGAGGGGCTGGCCAAAGCTAAAGTTTGCAAGTCCTCCATCGTCACTGCCCCTTGGGAATTCATCAGCCTCCAGAAGGACAAGATCAGGACACAGATGACACCATGTAATTCCAAAATACCCAAGGTATTAAAAAAATATCTTGCTGCGTCTAATATAAACCATTTACCACCTAATCTTTCTGACTTATTTACATTTTCAAAGGCACCACTGAAACGAAAATGAAATTAAAAAAGGCCTCCCTCGCAGGGTATCGTCTAGGGAAGGAAGCAGCTCTGCAAAGTCCCAGGGGTTTACTGAGTCACTTTTCTCTGAGACATAGAGGAAGAAGCTCTGCTTTTGCAGCCTGTCAGCTTTATATTGAATGTTTGTACAGGATCTTTGATCTCTTATTTATACATATTTCTCCAGGACAGGGAAGCAAGCAGAAAGAGGAATTCTATTTATATAAATCTTTCTATATCCCAGAGGTCAAGAAAACAGCGTTTCAAACAAAGTGGGGGAATTTATCTTTGCCTCTTAGTTTACAGGAGAGATGCATATTTTAGATCATGCCTCCAGATGAGGCTCAGGTATATCAATGCCTGACTGAACATGTTTAGTAGGTGGCACTGCCATAGTTTCGCCGGATGGGCTCATGAGTATGCGACACTGGGGATACATTTTCGGGTTGACTCCAGACTCTCCTGGTTGTCTCAGCTCTCTTTAAGCAAGTTACAGCTGCTTTTCTCACCTGGCAAGGAGATGAGGTAATGAACCCAATTTTATGATAGGTAAATATAAAATTGTACACTGTTTTATTTTTAAGATACCCATAGATTTCAAAGAAGCTCTTGGGAAGTGTTGTTTGGTTTTTTAACTGGTATTGGAAATGTCTATATTGATGTGCATTAACTTTTTTTCTTTTCAGAGTATCAGATCTTCTCTCAAATTTTGAGCTGAACTGTTGCTTTTTAAAAAGTTAACAAATGCTGGATTACTTCTCCTTACAAAGACTCTTCGTGTTTTCTTGCAAGCTGGATGTTTTAGTAAGATTCTTTCTCATTTGAAAAATCTTTTTAATAAAAATAAGAAAGAAAAATGTTTGGATGCAATTTCTTTAAGGCTGCCTAGCTTGTAGTAGAAATAGTTCATGGATATGAGACAATATTCAATCCTAACAGTTATGATCACATGATGATAATTGAAGTGTCATGTATACAAATATATAATAATTAGCAATTAATACACTGAAAAATTGGCAGTTAAAACAAAATGGACTAGAATCACTAAAGACCATAAAAAGACACCATCACATGATCACATAATGCCTTTGTTTTTAGACAATAAAATAATCCATGAGGAGCATATTTCTATCATTTATGTGAAATCAAGTAGGTTAATCATTTATGATTTTTATGCTTCAAAGCTTATGTGTGCTACATGCTGTAGAGAGATCTAAACCATTACTCTAAAGCCCAATGTACCATGCACGCTCCCTGCTGCTGCAGAGTCAGCCTCATCAGATTGGGCTTTGTCTAAAAGACATTTTAAATATATTATAGGATGAAAGGTGCTGCTTGATTATGCAAAACCAGCAGAAGAATGCTAGTTAGCAAAGGTACATAGCTCTTGGCATTTATTTCCTCCGAGAGCTCAGATAATCAAACCTGGGAATACACACACAGAGACGTGATGCAAACCATGTATTCCAGACGAGGTGTCACCAAGGTTCTGGGAAGATGAAACATGAAGCTGCACTAAACATTTCCTCTGAAATTGCTCATCTGAAGCAATCACTAGCTACTACATGCAGCCCTAGATGAGTAGCAAGACCAGGAAAAATTTCACAAAGGTGGAGGAGGAGAACATAAATTGTGTTAATGCATCAAACATAAACAAAACACATGGAATAAGTAGAAATATTGGGAAAATAGCATTCTACTCTATTTAGCTGGTGAATTTAGAGTTTCCTTCACTGAGCTGACAGTCAGGAATTGCCTGTAGGTGAACTTTGGTCTGTGACTCAAATTGAGCCAATGTCCCCACGTGAAGAGGCTCATGATTCACTGAACCGGACTCTCTCTTTCACATCTGTGTACCTGTCAACAAAATTATTCCTGGTTAATGTCTGCCTAACATTTTATGGAGGTTCAGTGCTGCAAATTTCTTGCCAGTTGGGAAAACTATTCCATCATCAGTCTTCCCCTCTGACAGGAAAACTTCCTATTGACTTGACTAAGGTTTGATCAAAACATGAGGTAGATTTTAATTTTCCCTCAGCTCCACGCTCACTATAGATACCAGCAAAAGAAGAAGGACTTTTGCCTGAGTGGAGGGGGGTGAGACAGAGAGAAAAGGAGGCTGGAATCAAGCATAAACTAACTCAAAAGTCAAGTAAAACCAGGTAGCTACTGTTCTTTCCAGGAGCGACCTTGCCTCCGGAGCAACCTCCCTACAGAATGCAACTGCATACTGTGACACACAGATGCCATAAATAATAATGGATCTTAAAAACATAATTTTCTATCAGGAGCTTGCATGCTTGCAAAAGCTCATAAATAACTGGCGTTTATTCTCCACACAGCACTTTTGCAGTAGCTGAAAATGGCTGAGTAAATGGTAGATGGGATGAATTCCTCCACTGATTTCAAATAAACCTTATGAGTTTGAGCAATAAAGAATGTTAAACAGTGTGCACAAAATAACATGCTGTTAGATCCCATATATGCTGCTTCAGTAAACACTAAAGCATTTTAATCTCGGTTCCAACATAGTAAATAGTAAGATAATAAGCTAAGGAAGAATACTCTTCTTTAAAAGTCTTCCAAATGCTTGCGCATACTGTTGCCCTGTGCTTGAGACTGTTGGCAGATGCTTCAGTCACTTTATTTCTGTGCCACTACAATGAAATTGGCCTGAAGTTCAGATGAACATGTTAATTTGTGCTGAAATGTATTAGCGTAACTTAAATCCTGGGTGGGTGAGCACGGTTTCAAGCGTAGCTCACACTACACTCAGTTTCGGCCATGAACAAATGATAAAGGGGCCCGTGTCAGCAGCAAGTAGAAATTTTTGTTGTCTCACTTATGCAACTCGTTTTCATAAGCAACTCCCCTGCCCCAAGTACTCTTGCACAAACAGCCCATAGACAAAACCACTCCAAAGCAGCAAACAGCCATAACCAATATCCTGAAAAAACAATGCCCACCTAAAATGCCATGCCTGCTAGTCAGCCCATGGAATAGCTAACTCATATGATGACAGAATGGTTTGGGTCTGAAGGGACCTCAAAGATCATCTTGTTACAATTGCCTACCAGGGTCAGGGACACCTTTCACCAAACCAAGTTGCTCAAAGCTCCATCCAGCCTTACCCTAAACACCTCCAGGGAGGGGGCATCCACAGCTTCTCTGGGCAACCCATGGCAGTGCCTCACCATTGTCACGGCAATTAACCGAGAAATTGTGCTGGAAATTGAGGCAGGCCTGGGTCCACCCAGCTGTAGAAATTTCAACGTTAATGTGGCAGCATGTGCCCTCCTTCCTGGTGCATCCTTTTACATAAACCACTGTCAGGAAAACTAAGGGCCTCATCTTCCCTAGTGGCAAATTTCCACCACTCGAGTGAGGCCAGGCCGGGTGTTGGCAGTCAGGATGCCATCATTCTGAAGAGAAACAGTAGGAAAGTTTCTTCCCTCAGCTTGTTCTAGTTTCCTCCTGCAGAAAGTGTCTCCTTACAAATTTCTACCATTTTTCCTCTCTGCTTCTACTACACATGTGGGAGGCACCCCCAAACCCCTGTTTTCCTCTTCTCTAACACACACACAACATGAGTGTGATGGAAGAGCCAAGCCTCTTCCTCATCTCAGATGAGGCTGAAGACCTCTACATGTCATGCTCTTGCCTTGCTCTGTGGATTAGACGTGCCTGCTTTGCACTGTACCGGAGGGGTGATGCAGGGAATAGGACCTTCTGTTCCTCAGTCTTTAACTGGTGAAGACTGAGATCCAACCAGGCCAACAGCAGCTTTGGCTCCAGCACAGGGACAGCAGTAAGCATTGCCATGATGTAGGAATAGACATTACTGCCCAGATGAAAGGGAGGGTGAGCTTTGTGGTTAGAATGTTGCTCTGGCAGGAAGAAGCCCATGTCTTCTCTCTGTGATAAAATCCAGCATGGCAACAAAGTCCAGAGCTTCCCACATGCAACCCCAAAATTACAGCCCAGGAAAGCTGTCGGAGCTGAAAAGCTGGATGGAAGCTCCTCAGCCTGATAAGAAAGCAGCTGGGAACACTGTGCCTGCTGCAGTCAGGAAGATGTTCCTCAGTCCCTCACGTACCAATACACACTCAGCTCTCATGCCTGTGTCCTGTAGAGGGGAGTGATAAAGGAGATATCTTTTGCCCCCTGGGCTCCACTGGTAGTTCTGACTGAGCAGTGATTGGGTCCCCTACATAGAAAGTTAAATGGAAAACATTTGGACCATTATACACAAGACCCATGGGTGGTGTTTGTAACTCAAAGCAAAGCTGCTGTGTGCTATAGTTTTTAACAGAGGGAGAGAAGAGGGAGGGGAGGTGTTAAAGTCATTAAGTGCTACTCGTTCTAGAGGTTGCAATACTTACAAATTGAAATGGAGTAGTGACACTGTTAGCCTTGTGATATGATGTGAGTGAGGTTCAAAGAATTGAGAGTGTTTTCTGGGTCTTTGCCATTCTCATTAGCACGAGTTCTTGAAGGCACTTGTGTTAATAAAGGAGAAATAGCGGTAGATGCATAAGGCTAATGACCATAGAAGTGAATGAACCAAAACTCTTATTGAGTCAAAAGTACCTGGTAAATACACTTATATCAAAGCAGAGTGAAACGCTTCGAAGCATTAAGGCAACTCAAGGTGTAGTGAAAAAAATATCTTGAAAATGTGGAGGATGAGTCCTCCCCTACAAAGTCTGTGAGGTCTTGTACATCGCTGAGTTTATTGCAGGTTCTCAGATCAGCTGGGCTTTACAGCAGCATGGTTTGGCAGCAGATTTAAAAATAATTTAAAGAGCAAACTACGTGAGCTTTGTGCAGCATACTACTGAGCGAATGCACTGACCTGCTGTGACATGCATTGAAATCTGTTCCTCTCCTTGATTTCATTATGCTGAGGGGATGCAGTGTGTTCCCGGGTCTGAACCGAGACATGTGGTAGCCCCTCGCTCACTGAAGTGGTGAAGGGTTGCCCTCTGTAGGGAAGGAAAATTATAATTCAGGTACCTTCTGTTTACATCAGGTTTCTTTTGCTGGTGTCTGGGTGGAGCCTGGCAGGGGCTGAGCTTGGGAGTCCCTGGAGTAGCCTGTTGTAGGAGTGTGCTTCCTAGGATCCACCTGGCAGGGAGAAGGGGGGAACAGACAGCGAAAAATTATTTCAGTGTCCTAGATTTCTTTTTATGGTCATCCATAATAAATGAGGAACTTTTTATTAATTTAAGGTGCAGGATAAATTTGTAGATTGAAGATGTTTGCAGAGGCAGTGTAACATCTTCAGTCAGAATAGCATGACTTGACAAAAATCTGGACCTTGGATTTAAGTGTCGAGTATTATAGGGAAGATTAGATTTCAACTTCAGCAATGCTACATCCTACTTTAAAGGAGGTTTTATCCAAAGAAATGGTCTTTCCAGCTCAGCTGTCCCTCTTCCTTTTTTGTGATATTTGGCTAGAAAAGGGTTTCAATGATTCACTTTCATGACAGCTCTTTGAGCGAACCAGTCTGTGGGAGCAATGTCTTTTAATCCCCAACAGTAAGATGACCCTAAGTGTTTTAACCACATTCATGTGTTGCCAGCAATTTTTATGCTATTGATACAGATGGTATGGATAAGACTCTCTTTATCCTTCCTTTAGAGCTAAAACCTGTACTGGTATCCAGAGTGTTTGAATAGTCTGGTTTTAATAGAAACATGAAAACACCATATGGAGCCAGACAACCATTTCCTTTCCTTAGTGCGTTTGGTGAGTCTGAGTTTACTTTAACATGATATCTTATAAATCATGTATCATGTAGTGACCATATAAGGTTACCTTTTATTGAAAGGATATTGGTGTTGAGAGCTTGCTGTGGTTGGGTATTTATTAAGGAAATGAAAGATCTTTAGAACATATGATACATCTTGTGTTACTAAACATTATTAGTTTACCAATAGAAAAGTGTTTCTTTCTCTCGCCTCTCTGAGCCTTCAAGATAAAACACTGAAATAAAATTTGCCCTTGGATTAAAGTCTGATACTGCGTACATCCTGTTGGAGTCACAGACTATTTGACAGTGTGTTTTGAAATCACTCCCGGGTTCATGTTTTATGCAGGAAGGAAACATACCTGTGGAGATAGCCTCAGGCAGGGGTAATTAAAATATGACCGTGTGCCACATGACCTTAAGGCATATTACTGCTTCAACCCTTCACCTCACAGTTGTTAAAATACTGGGCTTGCCTTATTAACAAAGCACCATCTCTGTGTAAGAAACGTGCTGGGGAAAACAGGTCTGTCATCTTCCCCTGTGCGGGAAGGAAGCAGTAAGCGCAGCTCAGTTAGTTCAGTGACAATGTAATATACGTACATTTTCTGCCATGGCAGCTGCAAAATGCCTAAAGCAGGTGTTGCAGCATAATGAATCCATCAGTTTTGGAGAGAAAGCACAAATATAACGGTAGTAGCAGAATGGAAACATCAAAGTGTTGGTTCCCATGCACCCAGTGTCCTAGTCCCCACAATTTTCCCTGAGCTCTCACGAAAATCAAATCTAAAAAATGTGTCCCTGACCTTACCTGTGTGTGAGGGGCTGTTAAGCAGAGAGATCCACTAACTGTTTCAGGAAGAAAATCCTGATTATCTCCTGGGAGAATATGCTGCCTTGCAGGGAAAGGGGCTACTTTCATGTGTGACCCTCTTACCACCATGAAACCCTTTAGACACAGATCTCTCAACCTGTATCTCATCAGGGTGTGTAATGTGAAGTGACAAGGCTTTTGCAACATGTTGGGATTGACTGTACCACCGCAGCAACACTTGATTTCCTCCACCCACTTTTTAAAGAAAACAGGATTTCCAAGCACTCCTCACAGATACTAAACTCCTCACAAAAGGAGAAAAAAAACCAAGCCAACAAAAAAGAAGTAAGATTTTTTTGGTATCACTTAAAAAATGTTCTTTTCTCGATCACTGCTGTGTACAAATAATCCTTGTGGTAGCTCCTAATGCTCAGGTGTTATTAAATAATAGCTTTCTTTAAAAATGGGGAAGTAAAAGCTAGGAGAACTCCCCAGGTGTGTATCCCAACCATCTCAAAGCCACAATATCAGGCACCGAGCCCAGACTTTTCAAAAGACCCAAAGACTTACAGAACTTGGTAGCTTCCATTGGCAGGGTTTTAGGCAGATCTTCCCCGATTCCCCCTGCAGCTTGGTGGATGCTCGTGAGGAATGGTCTCAGTGGACACGTGGGTGAAGCAGGAGTTGGTGCTGATGATCAGCACCTGGGATTTGTCATTGCTGGGTCTGCGGGGTTTGCACGGTGCCAGTGCTGGGTGTGGGGGCTCCTTGTGTGAGCTGTGCAGACAGAGCACGTTTGCTTATGAATGGGCCTGCTCTGGAAAAGTCCTGGTTTGATTCCACATCTATACACACACGCCAGAGCACACTACATCCATAAGGAGTGTAAATAGACTTGACACTGCAGAAGGATAAGCAGAGACAAAAGTGACAGCAGAATAAATAAATCATCTACTGCCACAGCCTCTCTGTAGACAAATCCTTAATGTTTGCAGACTCTGAGGCCAGCAAATAAAGGGCATTCAGAAGTACAAAGCATGGTTAATGACCGTATTACAAATGCTGACTGTGCTTTCCTTGCATTCCTGTTTGTTTGCTTTGTCTTCTTTGTTTTCTTGCGATTTCATGGAAGCTCATCTTGTTTCATTTGCATTTGATTTCCAACGAATAGCCGTGCTCTGTTTTATGTATTCATGTTTAAAGTCATGTTTACTTCAAAGGCAGAGGAGCTCCAGATACTCTTAGTTTACTTCTGGCAGGATACTTCAGACATCTGGTTTGCTCTTGTCCCATGTAGAGAGGAGCTCCCAGGCATTAACTCAGACCACTGAATGTCCTGCTTAAAGCTCACACCTCTTTCTGACATTACTTTCCTCCTCAATCTCTACCTCATGCACTTTCTTTCCTTCACCTTGCAAGGACTGCAGCCTGTGTAGGGGCTCCGTTGTTTGACACAGAGGAGCTACCAGTCCAGTCACTTCTTCCGTGGCATCCTTTAAACATAGTTTCTCCACCTATACCTTATTCGAGTATGGATGAATCATGGACTTTTCCTATGATTTTTGAGCTTTTAAAATATCCCAATAGAGGTACCTTCAACAGACTGTAAACTTAGACAAGGAACACCATCTTCTTAGCAGCTGATGTAATAATATACTTTTGCACCTGGGGAGATGCTAAGTGATTGTAAGTGCAGGGCCCAATTTTGCCTTCATGCAGTTGTCATACTTTTTGCTTTAAAATCACTTTTGGAAATGAAGTCAGACTTCATTTGGGCTGAAAACAAGTGAAGCCGTTTCCTGCAGAAGCTGAATTAAATGACATGAGGCTTCTTCAATCAGTGTAATTTTTGAGCACCCATTAGAACAGTGACCATTGGAGGGCAATGGCCAAAGTTTATGGTCTAGAGCCATGATTAGGTCTGGCCTGACATACAGGTATGTAAACTGAAACTCAGGATTTCCCTGTTAAAAAAATCTACACTGGCTGAGGATCAAGCCTCCTTCTTCCTAGAGTCATAGAATCACAGAAGGGCTTGTGTTGGAAGGGACCTTAAAGATCATCTCGTTCCAATGCCCCTGACATGGGCAGGGACACCTTCCACCAAACCAAGTTGCTCCGGGTCCCATCCAACCTGCCTTGAATTCTTCCAGTGTTGGAGATGGAGCATCTACAGCTTCTCTGGGCAACTTGTTCCAGTGTTTCATCACCGTCACGGTAAAGAATTTCTTCCTAATATCTAATCTAAACCTGCCCTCTTTTAGTTTAAAACCATTATCCCTTGTCCTTGTTCTTTTTTTGCCATAACTGCCACATCTGAAACATAGCAGATAACTCTAAAAAAGTTTGAAGAGCAAAAATATCAATCCATGCACCTCTTTCTGTCTATTAGATTTACTAAATCTGTCGTTCCAACAGTATGATTTTTGCCCATGTGAGATAGCAAGATCGCATAGTCCATGGGAAACAAAGTGTTAAATGTGCAAAATTTTTCCCTCTTACTCCTCATAATCTAATAGAGCAAAAGGGCAGTGAAGAGAAGATTGAAAAATAAGAGCCAATCCTTAAACCAGAGTTGTGATCAGCAGAGCATAAGCAGTGGTTCAGAGTAAATTTTATAGAATTACAGGCAAAAATTCCATTCAGATATGCATCACAGATTAAACAGAAAACAAAAAAGCACACAATGAGTGCAGAGTTTTATTTTCCCAGGGAAAATATATTACCACAGCTTAGAATGACAAAATATCAGAAAGATTTCCACTTCATGGTATATTATTTTATATTAGAAAACTTTTAAAGTGCTTTGGGCTGAGTTCAGAAGGGAAATACTTGGATTCATTATTTGATACCACTTTATTCCGTGTGGTAGTAAAAGGGCTTGCATTGTCCCCTTGGGACTGCTCTGAGCAAATGTGGCTTGTGTGAACCCCATGAACTGCTGGGGTACAGGCTTAGACAAAGGCTGTTTGTCATTCAGGCCTTATTTTCTCTGAAGCTCAAAGTCATTGCGTGAATTGCTTACTTTCACTCCAGACAGAAAGTAGTTGGTGGCTTTTGTTTCCCTCCACCAGGTTTTGCTCATCAAAATGAGCAAGAGGACTCATTCCCCTATAACACCGCAGTGAACCCGAGTGAAAAAGAACGAAACCTAGGCATTTATATGAAAATGTATTATGGAATCTGCTCAGTGATGCAAAAAGAAAATTAAAACCCTAGTTGATAACTTGGATTGCTTTACTGGTATGACATTTTACAGCAATAATTATTCCTTTCCTTGAAACCACACATTCTTAGGAAGATTTTAATTAGAAAGTTTCTCTTTCTCTCTGTTGTACTCATGGTATAGAAAGGAAACCCCTCGGGGTCCCTTCCATCAACTTACAGATAAAGTGCTTTCTGCTTTACATAAGATATGGATGTCTGGCACAGTTTGTGTTGTTCTCTGACTAGTGATGAGGTCACATGCAACTTGCCTGCATCATCTCTGTCTTCATTCTTGTAGTAGGATACTTAAATGTTATTGTGAGAAGCAGTGAGCACAGGAATAGGGCAAAAATAACTCAAAGTGCCCTTTAATACTAGTCTGGAGTTGTGGTTTTCCTTTTTTATACGTATGAGGATTTAGAGACATTTTGGAGACATGCAGAGCTCAGAAGATTGACCTAACCTGTATTTCTGATGCAACTAATTTTTTTTCTATAAACATAAGCAACTTCTTCCAGGATACGAATCAAGAACCTGCCAGTGTGTTGTAGTTGCTTAACTATTAGAAGAGGCTTCTGGTGTGTTAGTCTTTGTGATAATACAATTTCTTTAGGGAGTGAAAGTAAATTTATGGCCTATTACTACATTTAAGTGTTTTCAGACCTAGCTCTGGGTTTAGGGTTTTTTTTTTCTCCCTTACAGTTCAATTTATTAAACATGACTAGATTGTGGTATTTCTAGAATTCATGGGATTATGTAAAAGTGGATTGGAAGGAAGTCTCTAGAGGTCACTTAGTCCATTCCCTACTCTAGAACAACATCAAGTTGTACATGGATCTTCTCTCAGTGGTGGAGACTCCACAGCATCCCCAAGGAACCTATTCCATTGTTTAAATCTCTAACACTGGAATTTTTTTCTGAATGTCTAAAATGAAACTCTCTTCCTCAATTAGGAAGAGAAATTTATTTCTTGTCCCCTTCACTGTGGTCCCAGGGAAGAGACTGTCTTCTTTACAACGATCGCTTACAAAGACCACTGCTGTGTTTCGCATCAATCTTTTTCTCTCTAGACTATACAGGCTCAGCTCTTTCTGCCAGATGCCCAGATTTTTGGTTTTTTCTGTTGCTCTTGTTTGGACCTCATTGGCCTACACATTCCTTAGAGTTAAGTGGCCAAAACCTAGTTGGATGAAACTACCTGAGGGCTCACGCATGTTGAGGGAAAAAAAGGGAAAAAAAGTTATTCTTGAGTTTTCATGCTTATCTTCTGACTAACTGTAACACAGACATCCTTACCTAGAAAGCTGCAGTACAAAGTCAATTATTCCTAGCTTCTACTGCTGGGTCATTGTATAATATAACAGTTGCTTTGCTTGATTTGCATCCTATTTTTCCTATTCTGGATCATTAGTCATTTCCTGGAGCAGACAATGTGCAATTTGATAGCGCCACAATCCCTTGTATCATCCAGTTCATTTGCAGTGAATGGTATCAGGCCAAGAGAGACCTCTGTGGAACCCGCTCGATGCAGCCTTTGACAGTAAACCATGAACAATTATTCTCTTCAATATGGTTTTCTAACCAGTTTTGCACTCACTTTCTAGTAGGTTTCCCCTAGTCCACATTTTCTTCTCTTATTTATCAGAATGTTAGATGAGACAGTGTCAGAAAACTTACTGGGCTCAAGATATATCACATATCCTGCTTCTTCCATGTCTGCGAGGTCTATTATCCTGTGGGGGAGCGAAATTACATCAGTGTGACACAATTTGTTCTTGACAAATCCACACTGGCTGTAACTCGTCTTCTCCTTATCTTCTAGATCCTAATAAATAGTTTCTTTGATTATTTGTTCTGGCATTTAAAGTAATGTAATTAGAAGAGTTGTCAATTAAACCCCATTTTCCAGCACATTCGTTACCAAAACTGCAGTAAGATGTGAATTTTGTCAATTTGCCCTTAACCTAATAATGGTAGAAATAAAGCTGCAGATCTATTTGGAAAGACTGTGCTCTGGTATGAAGTCCATGCTCTGATTCCAACCTCTTTTACTGAACACATTTCTCTTTTTTCTTCCTCTTTTTGTTTTAACAGGGAAATTAAATCAGGGAAATAGAAATCCCAAAAGCTTAATTTTCTCTTTCAGGTCCGGCTGCAGCGGCCAGGTTTTGCGCTGTGGGGAAGAATGTGCAAGACTCCTTTCACCTGGCACGTGGGACTGAAGGGAGTCTCTCTGTCCCCTCCTGGCAGAGGTGGCACCGCCCTGCACTCCCACTGGGAAAGCACCGATTCCAGCGGGGAGAAAAACCAGTTATTGCTGGTGGGGGACCTGGCAGTTTGGTTCCAGGAACAGGGCTACTGGGAACCAAAAGGGGAGGGAAAACTAAGGCCCTAAATCAGATAAAGCTCTTAAATAATTTCATTTTCTTTGCAACGCAGCTAGGAATGAAACAGATGAGATTTCGTCTGGCAGAGTCATTCTTTCCTAGCCCTGCTTTTCTTTAGTTATCTAACAAGATACAGACAAGCTGTAAGGCTTGCAAGAACTCTTTGTATTCAATAATCATCTCCAGTTAATATTGCATGATGTGGCAGGCAGAACGGAGTGACCTTCCCACTGCCCCCTCTGCCCTCAGCCTCCCCTTGGAAAGAGGCAGGCGTGGTGTGTGCCCTGACGAAGAACTTTTCTCCAGCCCCCAGCCAACTTCAAAAGCCACTTGCTGTGATCTAAGAGGTTAATAACAAATACACAGTGCAACCCATGGCAATAAATCTCCACTAACGGGTCTTAATCAAGTACAGGAACATTCCACCTTCTCTCTGCACTAAAAAAAATCCAAACAAACAAACAAACCAACCAACCAAAAAAAACCCAACAAAGAAACAAAGCCAAAAAAATACAGGCAACAGAGAAATTGTAAAATGTACAACTTTATTGGTTTTTGGGGAGTTTTATTGGGTGCTACCCTATATACAAACTATTAAATTTAATACACTGGGATGCCTCCCAGCATTTCAAGTTGATGAGCATCAAGCCAATTACATGTAATTTTTTGGTGTAGGGCATATTAGGCTTTTTGAACACAAACACTCACAGAAGAGTAAACGTAAATAAAAAGGTAATGCACGTGGCCTACTCCACGGCCAGGCAAAGTAAATGAAGATTTCTCTTTACTGCCACTCCCATGTAGTCCCCAAACCAACCTCCCCCAAATTAGATTCTAGGTTGTGTAAGGCTTAAGGTGTGTGCCTGGGCAAAGGGAGAGTAAGGAGCATCCTTCACTGCCGAGTGTCTGAAGCTTTCTATTATTTAGCAGAAATCATTAACCATTCCTTTGTTAGACCATGCTGCCTGTGAAAGCGAGTTCAAGCAAATTCACTGCTGTATCGTGTGTTTTACACAAGGGAACTACAGCTGTTTGTGCAGATGCCATTGTACAAGCTCTGAATTGCTAAGGTTAAAGCTATAGCCAGTTGTAAAAATAAGAAGAAACTGTATCCAGTGTTTCTTTTATGTTTTAATTTGTCTGACTAATTAAAAAAATTCCTATGCTGTTCTTGCAACTCCTTGTAAATTTTATCTTCCTATTCCTCCACTTCCCCTGATTTTCCTCCAAGGCTTTGCAGATGACATGAAGCAGAGCTATTTCTCTGTTCAGATACCTGAGGTGTCCCAGGAACAAACACATTCTCAAACAAGAATGTTGGAGACGTATCAACTACTTCAAATTTTTGCAAAAAATTACCTTCCTGCACAGGACATCATATGTGGGGTTTTTTAGGTTTAAGTTGAGGTGCAGATTTGTATCTTCTAAAGGAAGCTAATGAGCTTCCTGGTTTCCTCTGGAAAAATAAGTCAGACCATTTTTGGGGCATAGATGGATCATGATGAGAGTTGTGAATGAATATAAGAGTGGAGAACAAAAAACAGATACAATACATGGTCGTTTTGGCATGTTTGTTGTTGTGCTGGGTTTCTCCATCTGTGTGGGACACAGAAGCACTTCTCTGACTCACATCTTGTTGCTGTGCTGGACATTTCAAGGAATGGGATAGTGTCTGTAATGGTCTTTGATAAGCATTGATTTCAGTAGCTTGCTGTTTGCAAAGGGCTTTACAGACAGCCCCTTGCAGCTGGTAAGGGGTTTCCCATGGCATAAGCAGGTTTTTCTGGCTTAAGTCTTGGTGCATGAGTTGCAAGGAATCGCTCCTTGAAGAAAAACATCGCCTCTTACTTTGAAAGCAAGCTGCTGTGAGCAACTCGCTGTTTGAAAGTATTTGTTGTGTCATGCTTTAAATAGCTGTGGCCTGCACGTCACTTGTGAGGAGATAACGGGACCACGATCACCAGTTAAACACGACCTAACTGTAACTGACAGGGGATTTGCACCACTCCTTCCCCCTCTACTCTGCTGTCTGAAATGCATTGGTATCTGGCCCAGATGCACTGATACACCACAGCTCATGAGCAAACAGAAGGGCGAGGCAGATCTTTTCATGAGATCATCAGCACTGTTGTGTCCAGGTGCCATCTGGGCTTCTTCAGGGAGCCAAAAACCTACTGACTGCCAAAAGCTGTGAGGTTGCAGTAGGAAAAGACCATCCTTAACTTCCCTAGTCTTTTACTTGCTTCCTTAATCATTGGTCTCTCTGGCACAGGAAAGGAGCTCTCTCCTTGAACCCTCGTCTCACTCAGGGTAGTGGAGTTCTCATTGGCATATGAATCACTCAATTTATGTGCTCATCCTTCCCTTCCTCCTGTATTTCCATGAGGAATTCATGACCTTGCCTGCATGCTTGCAGGAAGACAGTGTTCCTTGGGATAAAATGCATAGCAAATTTAAATAATTTTTAAATTGGAGTTAATGATAGTAGAGATTTTTTTGCCAAGCTCATCATGTTCTGTTTCACATGCAAATCTCTCCTCTCATTTGATGAAAAGCACCAGTTTCTTTAAACTTATTTTTAAGTAGGTATTTTCTCTCATTTCCCGTATATATGCCATACCTGACCACAGTTCCTCGTTATTACTAATGAAACATAATCATGATCATAGTAATAACCATCTTCTTCATTTAAACAGCACCACTGGCCAAGCCTCCCAAACAGTCAGGGAAGGAATTAGGTCTTCTCATTAGGAGTCTAACAAGCTGAAGGCGTGACAGGACACAGCATAATAACTATAATATCACCAGCCTGGAAAGTGAATAGGTAAGCAGTGTATGGTGATTAGTTCTGGAGAGCTCATCAAGAGGCATTTTTCAGATAATGCCCAGGAAAAGAGAGAGGCCATCGAGAAACATTGTCTGGCACACTTGTGTGGGGGCCTTCAATACAGAGAGAAGCTAAATGGCCAGCACCCCTGAATTTCAGTGAAAGTTAGATACCTAACTGCTCTTCAACTGTTTTCAGGCTGCCTCTTTGGGTGATTAAAGAACACAGCCACTGCTCTGGCGGGTAAATTCAAGAGCATGTGAAACAGTTCTATTTATTTGTTTGGCTATTTATTAGTGCCCAGATAGGCTCAGTGTCCAGACATGACAGTGTAGAAGCTTTGTTCAGTGAATATGAATGCTTCTCTCTGCTTTCATTCCCTCCTCTTCACGGGGTGACCTCTTTGTTCCTACACGACACCTTGTGTACTCTTTGGGTGTTCAGTGATTACATTGCAGGCTTTACACGGACAGCCCAATCTTTGTTACTGTCATTAAAAAGAAATTGCCATGCTGTTTTCTGCAATGCTTTAAGGCTATTTGCAAATTCAGAGGAGAATGCAACAGGCTGCTTGCTCTGCAGCCTTAGTGGCGGGAAGCAAAGTGGAGGCCTCCTCTGCCCTGTCTGTGCCTCCTCTGCACAAAAGTATTTGCCCGGGGTGTGAGGCTGGGAGCCAGTCCACTTCCAGATTTCCATGGGGTCTGTGTCTCCTCCTTCTCTGCTTTGGCAGCTCTGGTGGTGCTCCTTCGTGCCCTCTGGGCACATGTAGCCGTGGGACAGGAGCTATGGAGACAATTAAGAATGACACGGTAAATGAATAATGGGAATATGCTGCACCAAGGTCGGGGCCAGCTTCCCTTCTGTTCTTCAAAAGGGACGTTTTCCACCAGCCAGAGAAATAACTGCAGCACTTCTGTCTTTCTTCCTCTAAGTCACCCCTTACCTCTCTGTTCTTCCTGTGCCTTCCTGAACCCATCCCTTTCCTAGAATTACTGGCTCCCAGTTTTGCTCCCTGTCAGCATATTGCCAGTCTGCACATTTCTCTCTAGCTGGAGCTAAACTTATTATTCAATCAAAACTCAGCAGGAGTTGTGTTGAATTATTTTAAACTCACTGGGGCAAAAGCTGTGCCTTCCTATTCAACATCGAGATACCATGCATATTGATTGTGGTTGAGAGAGAATAAATGAATACATTCATATTGATTACATTTGTTCTTACTGACTATTAGACTCACTACAGGGTCCTGGTAGATTTATGGTTTCCTTTTATGACTATTAGCAACAAATCCTTTTTTTTTTTCTTCCTTCTCCTCTTTCTTTAAGTAAGCTCATGTTCTGCAGAATGAATTTGAATGAAAAGAGTGGATTGTAAAATGACTTGTAGGAAAGTTTGTTGAGCTGCCTTTAATTTCCCACTCACTTTGAAAAATCTCTTCTTGTCACATGTGAAATCCAAACATTCTTCCCTCGTGCAGTTCAGATGCTCTGGGCCCCCCAGACAAAAGTTTTGTGCACCACTGTGCTTTTTCTAATGAGCATGCAATTTCTTCCCTGATATAATTATGACAGATATTACGACTGGGGACCAGACATGCAGAGCGATGCCACTCTTCGAACCTGGGAAACCACAGAAAATTTGCATAATTCCAGGTACATATTGGAAAATTCAGAATTTTAAGCAATATGAGCTTGCTTATTATTTTCTTTTCCAGGGATCTATTCCATATCACATCTTTACTGCAGGGAATGCCATTGTGAAGCTTAGGCATACTGTGCAGACTTAATTTCCAGCCCTTTGGAGAGTGCGATTTTGGTTCATGAGCAGTAATTGAACAATCCAAGTGTATTGTACCTGTACTGCAGCATTAAATTGATGGCATAGAGCTCTGAGACCTAAGCAAGGCTGACATTTCTGTCTGTCAGCCACACACAACAGATTTGAACAGAATTGGCAAACTGGGGGGAGGCAGAAAAGGGTGAGAAATGTGCCCTCCTAAAGCAGAAAGGAGGCAGATGGAGCGACACCAAAAATAGAATGAAAGAGCTACAGTTTGTCGGATTGAGCAATGGCTCTGGAGAAAGAAAACAGAAATATTACAGGGTGTAAATATTGATGGATGTACACAAGTGAAAAAAAATAATGAAGAGAAATGGACAAGGTGAAGAGAAAGTTCATACCCAGTACACACAGAAGATATCCTGCTGTTGACATCTGCTAGGCTCAGGAGGAGTCTCCCACAGAAAGATGGTAAAATCCCCTCACTCAACACATTTAAAAATAGACTAAACAAACCTCAGTGATCCAGACTCTCACCCCCTTACTCACATGGGCTGTAACTCACTCCAGCAGTCATTCTTCCAAAGCCTGGGAACACTTGCAGAATGAGAGGGTCTGAGCTGGATGCAAGGCAGAAATCCAGTCCTGGGCATCACAGCAGACATGGATTTCGATGAATTATCAGCTCTTTTCATGACCAGAGCGCTGCCTGGGCACACTGGCTGGGCGTATCCCTTCTTGCACAGGCATGAACTCTAGGCAAAGACTTAAAGCAAAGCTTGTACTAAAAGGCGTTGCGAGATCAGGACCTGGTGGCTGCATAGAGCAAAATGCAAGAATGCTCTGTCTCCCTTCATTCAACCTCAGCTGAGCTCTGACAAATGCATGAACTAACTTTCCTCCCCACACAGCTCTGAGTGATGACAGTATCTTTATGATCTTCAAGAGGAAGTTACCATTTGCTGATAAATATCTCCTCTCCAAATGTGCTCAGTAAAAAGACACATTCTTTTGTATACATTTAATTACAGGAGAACAGATTTTGTCCAAATAATTAGGTAATTTAAACTGTGCAGTCTTTCTCAGAGAACTATATTTAACCTTCATTTGAATTTAATTTACACATCACAGTGCCCCTAAAGCAGTTCTGTAAGCCAAAACACTGATCAAATATTTTTTAAATGTCAAATGTTACTTAGTTGTGGATAGCGCTGAATTTGTTTTTAGAGATAACTTCTTTTGATCTGCTGCTATTTTTCGTCTTTCCCATTGTCATGTTCCTCTTCATCAGAGGTTTAATCCATACAACACTGGAGTTTGTAGACAACCGAAGAATTCAAAGAAGATATGTGGGGGAGCCCTTCAAAAGTTTCATAGTATTAAACAAGATACAGATTAGTGTCTTGTCACTACAGCAGTTGGAAGGAAAAAAAGAGGCATTTTTGAATTCAAGTATTATTAAAGGATTATAAAATATTTGCATGAAGTAAGAGGAGCTCTGTAAGGGATGATCTTACGGTACTGATATAAAACTGCATAGTTTTATTGGCTTTAATGCACCATGTGCCTATTCTGATTTACACAGCTCAGGATCTGGCTCTATATATCTAAATGTCTCTTACACCGCAGGGACATAGATCATTTTTCTCCTGACTTGCTCTTTCTTATTGTCTTGGACCTGTAAATTATATACATTAGGTTCACAAGCAGTGCAGTAAAAGTAAACAGCAAGAGACAGAGTCTCACAGTTTGACTGAATTATAACACAAACTATGGTAGGTCTGTCCCACACTAAACTACTTCACAAGCTTGAAGTGTCTTGTATTTCAAGGTTACCTCTAAGGTTGATTCTTAGTCTTTAAAAAAATAGGAATAATTCTAAATGATCACCAAAGTGTTATCAGTCTCTTTGGAACAAGCAAAAGCTGAGAGAGCTCCACAGCTCAGCCATAAAAACAATAGAGCTGGAAGACTTTTCCTGTAGCAGCATCTCCCACTGGGTGACAGCAGTTGAAAGTACTTACGATGATTATGATTAATTTCATTAGTGCTCAATTCACTTTAATACTTTTCTCCCTCTATCTCTGAATGCAGATAATTTTTCCCTGCAAGTAAATCCAGGGTGACAGTTTAATAGGCTCAGACATGCTTAGATCCAAAATGAGACTGTAATATTAATATACTATTGACCAGTTATGGATTAAGCAAACTGAGGGCACACTTAAGTAAATGATTTCAGAGGGACAAGTTAATGTGCTAAGTGGTTCACAGGCAATGATTAAAAATATTTTTCATTTACTTGGAAATTAATAGGTTTCTTTAATTAATCTAATAAAGTCAGCCTATGGTCTGTTACAAATTTGTTGTATGCTAAAAAGGAAGATGATGACTTGGTGAATCTGGAAATCCCGGTGTTGCTTACAAAGGAAAGGAATCAGTCACAGATAAAGCCAGCATTGCAGATGGCCAGAGCTTCCAACAGGCCATCTTTCACAAGTATTGTTGCCTTTATTCATTGTGTGAAGAACATTATGAATCTAGAAATTAAAAAGTCAACATCATCAAAATCCTATCTATGAATTTAAGATTAATCTAAGTGTCTTTGGGGATTATTAGTGCCTAGCCACAACTGTATCTACTCAGAGCTTTTTTTCCTCCATCGGACTTGCATCTTTCAAATCCAATTGAAAAAGCAATTAAAAAAATTGACTGCAAGAAAATTTTTGCAAGAAAAGCAGCCTATGTGCCAAGAAGTGTTAAAGCCTCACAGAAGGAAAAGAGGCTACGGGATGATGAAATCAGCTAAAAACTTTGCATGAGTTTGATTTGCCCAGAAGATGCTCAGATAATATGGTTATCTGAGATGTATTAATAGCCCACCGTCGCCAACTTTATGCTGGAGAGATTAATTTAAAAGATAGTGCCTCATTAATAGTCTTATGGTGGTTTGTATTGCAAAAGCACTGAGAGACTCCATCTGTTGAATATTTTACATGTGTCAACACGGGATCATCCTGGCCCCAGAGCTGTATAAACTCAGAAAATGGCTCTGTTTGTGCCCGTACCTGCGCGGTGATCAGGGAGTCACACAATGCTCAGAGACCACTGCTCTGAATTTGCAGTGGATGATGGAGTGACCAAAGTTCATGGTCTCTCCCTGAGCTCTGTGTTGCATGCTCACCTCACCGAGCCCAACTGCAATTCCTCTGGTGGAAAGCTGCGCTATTTCCAGAGCAAAGGTAGGGCTGGCCAACCTGACTTCATCAAATCCCACCCTGGTGATTACCTGCTCTTCAGCAAATAAAACCAGAAGGATTTGTTATCTTTTGACCCCTTTTCTCCCCATCCTATCATGCAATCATTCCCACTTTAATGGTGGTGTCTCACCTGAGAGGGCAGCCATTGTACAATTCTGAAAATCAGAAGCTCTTTGGTTTATCCACTTCAAGGCCCAACAAAAGGAAAAAACAAGGGCCAAAGATTTCACCTTCTTCATTCTCTCCGCTTTTACGTCCTTATCCTAATTACTGCAAGACAGGAACTTTTCTCTCTGGTTTTCCCAGCAGATTTGACACACCTATACCCAGGTGGGAGATGCTTCTTTTGACTGTCCCAGCTGTTCCTCAGTGAACCACATGAGTTAAGGAAAATGAGTATCTTCCCCCAACTTACTGTGGGAGAGTCAGCATCAACAATGTAAGTCCAGCACATTTCTACTTCCCTGGCAGAAGCTGCCACATCGTCAGCGACCTGGCAGCCATGAGGAGTGTCTGGCAGAAGGATGCACTGGTGTGTGCAACGCAGAGTAGCTGCAGGAGGGAAAGAAGAGGAGGAGAAATGGACGTTTGCCTTAGGTCTCCATGTAAGAAGTTCTTGCAGAACCAAGCTCCAGCTATTCTTTACACTCATCCCTCTTGCCCCAGGAACATTTGCTTTGGAGAGCTTTCAAAGTTTTCCTTCCAAGCTAGTTTGGGGGGAAAAAAAACCCATTGCTACTAGAGCCGAGAAAAACTTTTTGGACTCATTCCATTCACCGCGTATGTGGATGTGTCTGTGTATGTTTGTGTGGTAGGCGGGGAGGGAGGAGAGGGAAGTACTTTCAACTTGCCGACGGGTTTTCCAGTGGGTGGAAAAGGCATTTGAAATCCATGGAGCCAGGTTGGGTTACAACTGCTGAAGATCTGGGGCAGGCAGCTGCAATGCTGTGCAGGGCTGTGGTTTGGAGAAACCTGAACAGAGCTGCACAGAAGGAAAAGCTGAGAGAGATGTTTGGTAGCCAGACCTGTTTCTTTCATGTGTGAAGGACAGCTGTGCAGCTGCAAGGAGCAGTGCCTGGATGCCTGCAAAATCATCGGATATGTGCAGTTTCTCTCTCTTTTGTGGGTCAGATCAGAGTGATTGCCTTCTCTGAACGTTTGCGGTGAGTTTTATCTGAGGCGTGTCTGCTCCTTTGCACTTGCAGCTGAGGGTGGCAAATAAAATGGCTAAATATTGCTGTAGGCAGTTCTGTCACCAAGTCTGGATTGAGGCACCTTGTGAGAACCCTTGAAAAGCCACTCTTGTGAAGCAGACCACAGGTAGACAAGGTTTGCTGCAGGCAGACTTTGCAAGTTGCCTTCTGTTTCAGAAAAAGGAAAAAAGAGAGAATCACTGTATGCTATTTCCTTCATGTCTGAAATAAAGTGAAATTGGGCAGCTTTGCATTCCTGTGTGTACAAACAGGGCTACAGTGAAAAGGGATTATCATTAATGCTAGCTTCATGATAGTGATTCTTCAAGACTTTTACTCCAAATGGTTGCCTCCCAAATGCATTAAGGTTGAAAGACATCACTTGATTGCCAGAAGCACGGAAGTCAACAAATCAGTGGCATGGAAAAGACTCATGAATGGCAGACAACTCTCATTTCAAGTTTTCTGGAATGGAGAAAATTCTGGATTACAGCCCTAATGACAGCTGTGGGACTTTAGCAAAAAAAGTGATAATATGAAAACTGTGTTAAATATCATTTCTCATTCCTTGTCATCCCATTCACCTCTCCTGAAAGCCACGGTGGTATAATGGGGAGAGAGAAAAGGTGAGACTGGAGGTTTTGTTCACAGCTCTGCTACTGAGGTACATGTGGATTTCAGCAAATCTCTACGCCTAAGAGAATCTTTCCTTAGAATTGATATCTCTGTAAGACAGGGCTCTCCCTTTTTAGTATGACATTTATCTAGCATCATTTTGCATAACTATTCTTGGAAACATCACATTTCTTAGAATAAGTATGCTTCATTAAATATATCATGAAGCTTACTATTGTCTATAAAAGAAGTATGCAGACAATGAAAGCTGCAAATCCGGTGTAATTTACTTCAGGTGATGATTTGGCCTTAACCATAAACCCTATATCCTTTGTTCAAATTTGGTCAAAAAGAAGAGACATGGCTTGTCCAGCACCACCTGACATGGAAAGTCTCTCAGTTCCTCATCAGCCCAGGAATCCAGTCTTTAGTAATGCCTGGGATTTGATTATGCTCACATGACCAGTTTCTGAGAGGAGCTGGTAAACTTAGTTTTGCTTCAGTTATTGGTTTCTAAGGCTATGAAAGGTCAGGATAAACCATCCATAAATGCAGCAGCGATTAAAACCTCACTTAGCTTATTGCGCAGCACGGAGTTGTTCATCCTATGTCACATAATAAAATCTGATGGAGATAACTGCCTGGTGATCCTTTCATTTAAAGGCACAGTCATGCACTATACCTCCTGCTACCTACATGCACATCAGTGCTGTTTCTGTTAGCATAATAGCTCTGCATTAAAACAGGGGATATATTAACCTGAATGCTGTCGCAGTCTGGCACTCTGCTGTTGCTAACTTTGTCTTATAGTTCTCATCAGGACAAAATAGAAGAGCAAATAGTCTGTCTGATGATGATATCCTTAAAAGATGGCTGATGACACTGCCTTTGTGGCTTACAGGTTCTCCTGTAAGAGGAGAGAAATGTCATCCAGGCATTTAGAGCTCCCATTTTCCTAACAGCTCAGCTTTCGATTACTGCCAAAAAATGGGAGCCAATTTTCCAAAGAGCTCCATATAGAGAGTGTTCCTGACGTAACACTGGCTTGAAAATGTGGCTCTGGTAATTGTGTTAGGAGCTATGCTGAATGGATTTAGAAAAGCTGGGTGTGCCCAGAGCACTGTTAAAAGTCTGCCACTGTGATACTCCAGTGCTATCCCCTCTAAAGCAGGTGTCACTACTGTACAATTCATTGCCTCTCCATGCCCTGTGTGCTTCCATTAAAAGCTGGCACTGTATTTGCTCTCCACACACCCTCTGGAACTGTCTGCCCTCTCCCCGGTCAGCTGGAATCCAGCTTCCCTAAGCCTCAAATTGCTATACAGATTATCACAGCCATAATCTCTCTTCTCTTTGTGTCTTTAGCAAGACAGTCTGCAAATACAGAAGCTAAACGCTGCAGAAAGAAATCTGCTTCTTTTGTTCCCTGGACTCCTGACTTAGTCTGCCACTGCCAAAGCCGTGTTAACAGCATGGCAGCTGATAAATACAGAACAGGCTGCTTTTCTCTCCTCACTGTACGTACTCTGAACCTGTTAATGTATCCTTTGCTACTGAGGGCCCTCTCTTTAAATAAATTCTCTTAAATAGTCAGAGCTAACGTGGCTACTACTGTGTGCCCACCTTTTAAAAGTTCATTCCCACTGCTTACTTTGCAGTCACCACTTGTGCTGCCAAAAACCACAGGGCAGGGTACACCAGGGAAAGGAAGCCAAGAGGGAAGCTGCCAGCACTGCCAAAGCAGCTCTCAGCCAGCAGAAAAACTGCTCTCCTTCCTGGGGTTTGGAGCAGGGAAGCTGCTGTGTCAAACCCTATCTTATGATGTTAGTAAGTGGCTCATGAGTTGTAGGGCGGGGGAGTTTTCTGTCTAAAGTCTGACTTGGTTTGCTTTAAGCACTGTCCTCCTCAGAGTGTGCCACCTTTTATTCAGTATTCCCATGGAGATATCTGCCTAGACCCCCCTTTCCTCCCTCCTCGCAGGTGCGTACCAAGCCTGATATTCTGTGTAGTCTGGAAGAAGACCTTTTGTCATCCTCAATCAAACCCAATGAGCCAGACCTCTAAACAGCTCAGAACCCAAGATATACTCAAAGAGTGTAAATGTTCATGCAAAGTCTTTTGTAGGTTATTTCTGCTATACTCCAGAGTGTATATAAGTACCCACACCCTGGCCAAGAGGACGGTGTCTACCTCCTACCTGCGCCTGGTAGGAGTTATGAAAACACAGCCTTCTCAGTTCCAAAATCCCCTAGCCCGCAGGCCTTAGTTCAACTAAACACTCTCAAAACACACCTACCTCTCTACTACAGAGAGCTGGCAATTCAAAACCACCTTTTGCAGAATATGCTGAAGCCAGGAAACTTTTGCAGGAGGGTAGGAAACAGTTATGGGGCTCCTTGAAGAGCAAGCAAAGGAAAGTACAACTGTGGGCAAGTGAGTAAGGCTGTCATAAGGGAGAGCAAAGACTTCTGTCTTGGTCCTAGTCTCTAGAAAATTTAGGGAGCAGGAGCTGGAAGTCGGCTCCCCCTCTGCTTGCCCTAGCCCCACGTGCTGGGCTTGGGCTTCCTCTGGCTTACCCTCTGGTGCCATGGCTTAATCACAGGACAGGAAATGTTGTGAAATATCCATTCTGCTTCCTGTACCCCTAAATTCCTGACTTGGGCATTTAAACAGGAGGAGGATTGAAGGATTTAAGTCATAGAGATATCCAGACCTCAGCTCTGGGCAAGGTCTTTCTGCCTGGGAGAAATGTAGTGCCTTGCACACACCGCAGCTGACCTGGCTAATGTTTTCCCATGAATCCTGTTTCTCAGGGCATTTCATCATGAAGCCCAGGTTCCTACCTTAGGTTTAACCCAGAGTTACTGTTTCATGCTCTCTCTTTGCCTTCAATACCCCTTGATGAGTGCTGAGGTGAACAGCAGATGTGCACAGAGCACGGGGGCAGCTACAACTGTTATAAAAGGGTAGCTCAGGTGAGTGGCTGATGGCAAAGAGCAGCAGAGCATCTTTGAACTACAGCTGGAGCCTGAAGGAAAGGCAGACCTGGACTGGAAACAAAACCTGCAGTGGTGAACACACCACAGGAAAAGAACCTGCGAGATCTAATTAAGGCTTACGGGCCACAGAGAGATTCGAAGGAAGAATGGGCATCTGGGGACAGGGCGTGTCGAAAAGAAAGAAGATCAAGGAAATCATCAATTATCAGGAAGAAGCCTTGGCTCATTAGATCAATTGCGACTGTAGAACTTAAACATCCCTCTCCATCACAAAAACAATGCAGAAAACAGATCAGAGAGCCTAATATTTTGGCAGCACCTGCTGTCCTCTGAAGAGGCAGATGCTGCCAAAATATCAGCCTCTTATCCTCTTTCTTTTGTTATTCTGATGGATTGAATTAAATCTGAGGTTTAACAGAGAGTGCCTGTGCCAGGGTCCTCTGCTGACCATTTCATGCAGCCTGGGTTTGTAATCGCATTTTATACCAAACTCCTTATTGCATAACCTGGCAAGTGTCCTTTCCTTCCACAGCTGAGCTAAAGGATGGGTATGAACAACATTTCTGAAGTTCAAAGTTGACACGAGCAAAAGAGATTGGCAGAATGTACAGAACTGGCAGCAAACAACCTTTTTAACCCCAAACCCTCCCCAACACAGTGTGGGGTGCGTTCAGGATCTGCATTCAGTGTGAGCATGGGGGAGCCTCTTTGTTTGGGGATGTGTCCTTTTATGACTGACCTGAGGCTGCACAAGGAGCCCAGTCAGGGCTGATGTTGGTCAGAGGTTCCCCAGACTGCCTGAGCTGAGCTCCTCCTTCTGTGCTCGCTTCCCAGGCTTGAAAAGGATGCTGAAAACATAACTTTTCAAAGTAATGTAATTGTTGAAAGCTTGAGTTAGGATCTTCTCAAGTCCATGTCTTTAAACATTTAATATAAGATTTTGTTTATATGATGTACAGCAGCAGAGACCTTTTTTTTTCTCCTGCAAATGGGACTCAGGTGGAGTAGGTGAACAGGCTATAGTGCAATACTTAACCTCAAATACTCCTTTCTGTTGAGATGGGCTACACCCCCAGAATGGCCTTTTATGCAATTCAGAAATTTTCTGATGTTTGAATTTGCCATGAAAGAACCTGGGAGGGAGATCGTGGGGGGTGGGGATGGGCATCACTGTCATTAAAAAAAAAAGAAAAAAAAAGAAATCAATATTTACTGCTGTTCTGCAAAGACTAAGAAATTCCTTGTCCTTTTTAGGTACAAAAGAAATCCCACATACTTAATCTGAGACACTGTGGTATCATTTGAAACAGTGGATACTGAAGCAGATGTAATATTTGCACTAGGCTGTGAAATAAATAGGCATTTGAAACTGTGTTAGGATGTGAATTTCCATAGTGCCTTGAGGGATTTAATTTTTGCATTACGTGAACAGTTTGGATGAGAAGACCACGCAGTGAAGCTGAACAGCTGTATCCTGCCCACACATTGTGAAGTGAGGGAGAGGCTGGGAGCCCCAGGGAATCCTTGTAAGACACCGTGTCCCTGAAGTTTTTCGACAAAGAAGTTGTGCAGAGTTGTGCTGTCTAGAAACGAGCTGGTGGGACTGTTCCCCCTCCCTGCACCACACAATGTAGCATAAACATCAGCTTCTGTCTACATGCATTTGTTTATTTATTTTGACATAAAATACCGCCTGTTGCTTTGAAGTCCTGGGAGCGATGGGTTTCACGCCTGTTTCATACCCAGCTCGGGTTTTACTGCTCAAGGTGTGACACCAGGCCAGGAGGCAGCAACAGGTTAATGGAGCTGTGCAGTGGCACCGGGTCCCTCCTGCCCCTCCTGAGGTGAGCTGAGGGGCTGGTGAGGAGCCAGCTCCCTGAGCCCCACTCTATCAAACTCTACTGACTTTTCTTAGTGGAGAGTGTAGAAAACCTCATGAAAAGGGAAGCAAAGTTTTAACAATCCTGGCACTTCTCAAGGCTTGGGATAGATTTGTCACTGTGCATCTGGCAGCTGATTTGGGTTTAAGACTGAGCAGACCACAGTGCCCTGCTTGTGTGCTGTTTGTGTAATTGAAGGATCATTTTTAATCTAGGTGATAGATAAGCTTCCTGCCATTTGCAAAGGCTACTTCTCTGTGGAAGAAACAACCACAACAACAAAAACAACAAAAGACAAGATTCTCTGAATTATTTAGAGTTGCCAAAGGTGTTGAGATAGGGGCTAATTAAAAAAAAAACAAACCTATCTGCAATGCAATGCCATAAAAGAATAATAAAATTCAAATCTCATTTGTTCCACTTCATGTTTCTCGTATGCATAAACCTCTATAAAAGGCAGCATCTGTGTTCACATTGTATGCTGAAAAGATATCACACAATGACTAATTCAATTGACATTTTTAACTGTTCATTGTACCATATATTTCCATTTACTAGATTCCTTAAGTCCTTTTAAGTGCATCATGTATGGAACAGGATAAAATAAGATAGAGCCGTTTACTTCCATAATGAGATTGGTGGTGGGGAATGACAGAGCATTGAGCTGTCAATTTGAGCACCAGCCAGACTTGCAGGATTTAAAATAGTATTTGAAGCTTTTCTACCAGTGATTGTATTTATGCTGTGCTAGTTACGTGGATTTGTGTTGCAAAGGAAAGCATGATGGAGTATTATCCCATTCGAACCAGCAATTTAGAGATCACTCATCTGTTATGATTTGAAATGAGATATATTATAACATCAACAATGCCCACAACTATTAATAACATATTTAGCTTCGGTGACAAAACTGAGGTTTTCTTGTAGTTTTCAGCTGGAGGTGCTCAAGGATGATTTTAATATGGCAAGATGCTTATCTGATGCAAATAAGGGTTCTGGGTTCTTTTTTTAGTGTTGGGGGTTTTTTTGGTGGTGGTTTTTTGGGGGTTGTTTTTTTCTTTTGATGCTTATAGCTACAAGGCAATCTTTTCTTCTGACTGTTGTTCCACATGGCAAATTCACAATGAAATCAATAGGAATGATTGGTTTTTAGATCCACTGCAGGATTGGCTACAAGCATACAAATGAAGCTGGAGAACAAAGTCACCTGAGCTCTCTTACAAGGGCGAGATGCAAACACGTAAGGCTCAGAAGTGGCCTCACTGCCTCCTTTTCTCTTTCTCTGTTGCCCCAAGGCAAAAGGAGGAAAAACTTCCAGCAGTACCTGCAGCTCGGGGCCAGCCCAGCTTTTGCAGCCCAGTGTGCCAGCATGGAACAAAGGGTTTTCAAAGAAACCTTTTGTCACCCCTGGAAGAAGAGGAGGCTTTCTAGTAAATGCAATGACTTTTTGGGCAATAAAAAAGCTGAAACATCTTTTGTGGTGAAAATAAAAGTGATTCTTTTTGGGTTTTTACTTACTTTTTTCCCCACTTATTAATGAGAGCATCTTTCCCAGCCGCTGCGTCTTTAAAAGCCTTTTTCTGTTCTCCCAAAACAGGGGCAGGTTTAGAAAACAAACAAGCAACCCAGAAAGTAAATTTGAAAGATGCTCACACTCCTCTGCTTAAGCTTCAGGTGAACAGTGTAAGTTTTTGTAAAAATACCCGGAGCGTCTCTGCAGTGGTGAGGAGGTGCTGGAGCACAGGGCAGGGGAGAGCTCGTGTCCTGTCCACCCATCTGCGCAGCGGGCAGCGTCTGCGGCAGCTTCCTGCACCACTGCCTTGGGAAGCGCTGAACTCGCTCCCTGCGAGGAGCTGCAGGCTGCAGCCAGCCCACCCACCGGCCCTGTCGCGCTGGTTTATCGTGTGCCTGCTCCCAGGAGCCGCGGGAAGAGCCAGCCCAGCTGCTCTCCAGCCCCACCGCCGGGCCCTTGGAGAGGTCAGTGGGAGAAGAGTTGCGTGGTCTGCAAGGGACAGTGGCAGCAGCTGGCCCGGGGCACTTGCGGGCTCTGCTCCGCAGCAGCGCATCCAAACCCCGCCTGGAGCCGGGCGGGAGAGAGGAGAGAACAGAACCCTGCGCGCTGGCAGAGGGAGCTGAGCCGAGGTGCTGTGTGTCCGCGGCAAAGCACGGCTGCTGCCTGCCAGGGAAGGTGACCCCTCTGATCCTCATCACACCGGGGTCAGGACACCCCCGCAGAGCTGACCTCGCTGCCTCAGGATCTGGTCATAAAACGACATCGTGTCTCCAAGCAAACCCTGATCGCTCCTGTTGGGGAATTGGTTGGCAGAGCTGTGACTGTCTCTGCTTTTTCTTAAGGACTTTGGGAATGACCTTACACTTTGCTGTCTGCCTGGCAGAGAAGGTCTCTGCATCTATTACTGAACCTGAATCATATTAGACCTAATCTAGGTGATCCTAGTAGCCTTTTCTGGCCCTAGAATCTGTGAAATGTATTAATCTCTGCTAGATGAAATAATATTTTCTGGACTAATATATTAATGACTCTTTCTTTAAATATTTTAATACCTAAAACTGGCAGTCTCTGTCACTTTCATTTCATCTTTCCCAGAATTTAAAAAAAAAAAAAATGTACTCAATCTACGCAGAAAACCACCCTTAGGAATTTTTCTCTCTCCCTCTTTTTCCTCCACCGTCCTGGGACTCACCAGCTCAGCTGGCCATGATTTTTGATAGCTGTTGGATTCTAATAGCCAGCACTGCAGGCTTTTGAACCTCTGTGTGCATAAATTAGCTTCTCAACCACTTACTTAGCTTCCCATGATTATTTTTGGGAGAAGGTGAATCGCTCCTTCTCAAAGATGCAGCTGTTGGCCAAAGCATATTCCATTAAATTTACTTAGCACTAAGCCATTACTACTGTTCCTGGCAAGCCTCTTTCCTTCTAAATCAATTATATTTGTCTTGTACAGTGAAATCATGAGGAATGAACAAGCACATTTGCAATCCCCTCCACCAGTGAAACCACCACAAGGTAAACACACATAAATGCACACAAACACACACAGGCGCACACACACTGCTTCTTGCCAAAACAAAGGAAGCTGATCCTGAGCAGAATAGAAAATCAGACTGAAAACAGTTTTAGCTTCATTAATTCTGGCCTCTTGCTTACTGGGATTTGCCAGTCTCTGGCAGACCCAGATGCAGATGATCTGAAGATACTGGAAAAGCTGAATTCATGTTTCTAAAGTCCAGAAATAAGCTGGAAATAAAACCAATAATGTCTGAAAACCTGTTTTTGTTGTGTTTCCAGTTTAGTTTTAGCAATGCTTAGGGAGGTGAATGACAGTCCAGGAATAAATAGTCCACATTTTGGGGTGCCTTTTTGATCTTCCCACTTCTGCAAATGATACACTTTGGAATCCCAGCCCAAGCTGATCAGATGACAACAAGCAATTCTTGAGGTTTCAAAACCTGTTTTCTTTCCACATTAGAGCAAAGAAAAATAAAATAGAGGTGAGTTGGAGGAGGGCTGTGGATATGTCTGAGTGATCTGAAAGGATCAGATGAAGGAAGGAAAGTGGGTGGGAGGGAAGAGCACCTGGACCCTGTTCTGCCCTACCAAGTGGGGGTGGCCCCACCTTTGGTCCTGGAGGAGAAGCCCACACCCTGGCCTGCTGACAGGCGCTCAGTCTGCTCTGGGCTTGACCGCTTTCCAAGGGATGCCTTGGTGGTAACTTTTCACCAGACGTAATTACAGTTCCCACAGTGCGTGTGATGGATACCACTATAAAACTTTCCGAGCTCGCTACCTTTGGGGTTTTTTTCCCTTTCTTCCCGTGTAATCCACCTTTCTGCTGCCCTGAGCGATACGCTGTCAGGCAGAGCTCAGAGGTGATTTTTTCAGAAGCCATTACAATGACACACCACTCACCAGAGGATGACAAGCACTTTCATCTCGCTCTTGTTCTTGGAACCATGGTGCTTCTCTTTTTTCCCCCTTTAGTCAATCATAACTATCCATGGGACTGTGTACACTGAAGCAGGATTCCAGGTCTTCTCAGCTGTTATGCTCGTGCTAACAGCTAACACACAGTTATACATTGTTTACATATGTAATGAATGGTTTTTTTATGTTACATGAAATTACTTCAAATTACTTCTTACTAATTACTTCAGCAGGGCTGATTAAATATTGCTCTTCCTTCCAAGTTCTAATTCTTTTCCTGCTGGTGGCCCAGCTGTGACTGAATGCTGCAGGTTCTGATTCCCTTAGACAGGAGAGAGCTTTGAACTCAGGTCCTCTACATTGCATTTAGCTGGTGTTTTAATCCATAAGATTAAATTATGGTACTTCCTTCTGGTTCCCACAGATAAATCCCTCTAGCCCCGACAGCATACTGCCTTTTGTAGCCCTCTTCTCTGTCATCTGAATCTCCACATCCATTTTGGGAGGAGGTCTAAAATGGTCAATGGGAAGTGGGTGGGTGACTAAAATCTTAAACTGTTCCTTGTTTGCCACTATGTATATATATTTTTTTTGTCCAGTTCCCCATCCGTGGCACATCGGCCTGGGTTGGGGGAGGAGAGGGACTGGTGGAAGACTCTGTCCGGGAAGCTGCATTTACCCTTTTCAGGAAATGAAACAAAAAAAAATAAGACCAAGAGGGTCTCATTGGCATGTACCTGATTGTAACCTGCAAGCACAGCAATGGGGTTGACTGATTTCAAATCCAGTTACATGCCTTCTTAGCAATCTAGAAGACTGAAGAAAATATTATTAGTTACGAACAGAAATAGCAGCAGGCAGATTATCTTTTGACAAACAATGATTTCATGCTTTGTTGAAGCAAAAGGGAAAAAAGAAGTTAAAGTAGGAGGGGGGAGAATAAAAATGCCAAGGTAAGACTGAGGTAATGCTATAAATTAACAAAATATTGATCAAAAGCATTAGTTACTGGCAGACTTGAGGAAGCCACTGCTACTTGGATGCTAGAAAACTGTGTTTTAGGGAGCTGCATGACAGCTAAGCTTTTCCAGATGTCAAGGAGTTCCCATGCTTGATATTTCTGCAGAGCCACAGGGGTTGGTCACTAATTTTTTTTTTTGTCTCTCATCACCAGCTGGTGGCAGACAGACCAGGGTTTTACTGGAGCTGCCCCGTGAGCTGGTGTGGTGTGAGCCTCACATCCCAGGAAGGAAAAGCCCCCAGCACCAAGCTGGTGCTGTCCTCTCGACAGGAGCCAACCAAGCCAACACAGAGTCAGACTTGGCACGAACATCAGCCCTTTTCTGCCACACCTTGGCCTTAGGCTCAGGGGAGTGTGGGTCTGGCAGCGCACCAAGAGGGAACGGGATGGCTGAGAAGCACTTCTGAAAGCCGAAAGTTAAAACCTGACAGTGAAAGTCCTGTTATTCTTGCCTGACTTGTGGTTTGTGGATAGCTCAGTGTCCCATCAAGCCCTTTTCACTCCAGCTCAAAATAGCACAGGCAAGTCTGCTAATAGTTTCGATAGCAACAATTTTCAAAGCCTCGGCCACAATACAATCTGAGGGCCTGATCCAGAGATAATTGAAGTGTTTCCCTGAATTGAATCCGAGCCTAAAATGGCACAGCCAGAAAGGGGAAAATAAACTCTACAGAAGTGAATAAAAATATACTTGAAAATGAATTCTGGAGGCCGCTCAGTCCGGCCGTCGTCGCGCGTGGCTTTTCCCTGCCTTTGACAACGTGGCTGCAGGCACCGAGAGCACCGAGGCTGAGTGTTATTATGGGATGAGAGGCAGCTCAAAGCTGCCCCATTTCCTCATCAGAGGTGAGCACCATCAGCAGCTTTGTGGTCCGGGCACATTCCCACTGCCCTATTACAGCAACAGGTTTGAGTAAGATGGAGCTGTGCTCAGAGAGCAGAAATCTGTTTTGCACCCCTTGTAAAATTGCTGCCCCTTTGCCTGTCTGCTTGCTTAATGGGTTTTTTCCCCTGCCATCAGGAGCAGTGAGCAAACTTTGGGGTTGCTGCATAACACACACAGATTACCTGTCTGTTTTTCTCGCCAGGCTCAGAAAGTTGATTAATTTTAGATGGACTAAGGCTGATTCAAAGCCTGCTGAAATCTGTAATAAATCACTAAAGTGAAAATATAATTTCACTTACAACAATGACAAAATGCCCTTTGACATCTGTAGACAGGCCAAAATTCCACTTCAAGTACATGGATGCTGAACCACAGTTAATAAGGAAACATATTCACTAGCAGTTAAAAAAAAAACTAAACCAAAAAATATCAAGGAGGGTGAACAAAGTTTTTGTAAAAAAATTAAGCAGATGCCAATTGTTCCTGCATTTTATTTGTAGTCTTCATGCAGGATAATTTCCCTTACTTAGCACAAGAGAGAATCCCAGCGCATTTTACGACCTGGAGAATTAAGTTTTCATGTCATCAGCCTGGAAACACCTGATTTTAGGATGCCGTGGAAAACATTCAACACAGCTGTTACATTTCTGCAACTGTACTGTGAGACCTCTGAATGTTCTTTGCTCCCAACACAGAATGGGTTTGCAATGCCGAAGAGGCACAGGTTGTGCAGGCCGGGGGGGTGTGCGTGGGTGTGCGTGTGTGTATGGGGACACCTTTGTCCCATTTGTACTTCCATTTATGCAGCAGATGATGAGTCATATTATTTAATTACATTGATAGAAAGTTATTTGATGTTTAATTTTGCCTAGACAAATGTTAGTTGCTTCCTAAGCAGTATTTTCTCCCTATCAGTATCTTCCTAATAGCTGTGGATTTTTAATTACTGATAATTAGTATTTACATGGAGCCTTTAGCAAACAATTCCTGAAGTACTTGTAGTAATTACATATGTAAATTGTTATGAAACAAAAATGTTTGCAGCTTCACAAAAGCAAAGCTGGGGAAGTAGGCAGAAAGCAGAGGTCAAGTTTTGATGTTTAAAAATGAGGCAGAGGTAGGACAAAGTTCCATGTTTTTCTACACTGTCAGATAAAACAGAACCAATCAATCAGGAATTTCTGTGTGGTTTTGGGTTTTTTTTTAATAAGAACAGAAATGAGGACAAGTTCTGCTGATTCTGATTTATCGATACTGACAATCTACGTTGAAAAATATGTACAAAATATGTACGAGATGCCTTTTCTTAGGTGGCCTTAGAGGTCCCTGAGAAGGGTTGAAGGAAATGTCTTGCTGAGACACTGGGCTCTGCGTGATACTGTCAGAGAGCAGATGGGTTTCTAAAACAAGAGACAGATGAAACAGAACGGAGGAATTTCTGCAAATCTCCTGGTTAAGAGTCCCTGAGCAATGCTGAGACTCCAAAGTCCTTTCTCAGATTTTGGACAGGGCTGCGTGTCAGAAATATCAATCACAGACACAATTCAGATGGATAAAGGGAGATAACAGACTTACAGCACATGTGTGGAAAGAGATACAACCCTCTCTCTGTACTGACTGTATAATTCTTGCCTATCACCTCTTTCTTCAGCCACAGCTCTGAGACTCAGACCCACAACAGCGTCTGTGACCCCTAAATCTCTGCACGCCTCTTGGAGCTGTGATTGTTTCTGTTACTGAACCCTTCTGGGCTCACACAAGAAGGCTAATTTTTTTTTCTTGTTAGAAAGGGAAATTAGGTTTCATTACTTATTACAGAGATAAAAGCTTAAGTTTTTCTCCTTGTGAATGTTTTAGAAACCTGCTGAGCTGATCAGCTCTGTCGTCTGATGAGCACTCTGCAGTGACATGAAGAGTAGATGAATTAAAGGCTTTGTCTGCTGCTTGCTCTTACTCTCTCTGTTTAACATCCTAAAGGTCCACTAGGGACAAGCAAATAACAGTCCAGCCCAGGTCTCCCCAGCCACATTTGCCTTGTCAACAACTGCCCAGGAGCAACCCATATGAACCCCCCTAGATCATATATTCCATTAGTATAAATTATTAAAATGAAATATTTTACGAGTGGCTGCAGACCTATTCTAAATTAATCCTTTTATTCTACTATGAGGCAATAAACCTTTACATTTCTGAGAGCTCTTGTCAGACATGCTGCTTCACTCAGGAATAAATATATTCAAAGGTTGGGAGCCTCTTCCTCTATCCCACTACATTCATATTAATCAGGCTGGCCAGCATGTAACTCTGCAGATAGCAATCATCAGGTGTGCCTTCCCAGAGAAATTTGGTTTACAACTCCACAGGCAGCACAGATCACATTAGGCTCAGGCCCTGGTCTTCTCCAAGGAGGTCTAAGTGCTCTGGCAGAGAAAGCTGGACCACAGCTGAACTGCGCATAACTTCACAGAAAATAATTTGTTGTTGCCTGATTGGTGCCCGTTACATCTGCAGTGGGAGCTGATTAATCCAAAAGGCATGCCAGGCTTTCCAAACCTGTGATCAGATGCAGGCTAATCTCTCTGGCAACAGCATGGCAGATTGAGACTGAGCACCGAGCTAACGCTGTGCCTCTGGCTTCCCGATGCCATGGGATTACTTTCCTCCATTGTTATACTCGGATGGCCAGTATTGATTGCTGCTGTAAAGAACCAGGAAAGTGATGAACCTGCTCTATTTCATTTTATATCTATAGGTGAAACGTTCTTCAAACATTTTATGCAAGTATTCTTTGCTTTTGGGACACAGAGTAGCAACTTTTATGCAAGCAAGCTCTTCCTAGAGTTAAAACAGGAAGATACAGATTTGGAAAAAAATCAGAGTGAGTAAATTCTAAATTGGGGTTTTTAAAGACATGTTTTCAGTGAAGTCTCGTGTTGGGAGTGTTGAGTGTGCTGTGTGTGTGAATACTTGCTTGAATGGATCCCAGTGGCAGGGTCCAGATTCATCGGGGATAAAGGGTCTCCCTCTCAAGTCTTCAAAGCAGTTTTGCAAAATCAAAGGCTTTCAAATTTAAGTGAAGGCATATTACCCAGTTGCCTGTACAGCTTTAACCTCATGCTCATTTTGAGATGATACATGCTTTCATTAGGACTATTTTATTCAGAAGGAAAAAATGTGGGAGCGCAGAAATCTGACATTTCCTAATATTTGAGTGCCATCTAAATTAGTCTTCTTTTGCACAGCCCTGAGTATATGCCACTGTATATAATTATTCCAGCCTTTTTAAGCAATGGGAGACTATCCCTGGTAACAATGTGCATATAGTGAGCTGATGAAGTATGGGCTGAATGATTGTTTTTCTCTGTTGAGTACAAAGGAGGTACAGGAAGACTGGACCATCAGTCTCCTCCTTTTCCTGGACTTTGATTCCTATCATCTCAGGACTATGGTGAAACATCTTTATAGTTCTACTACTGTTCACATCTAGATGTATCACAGCTTGGATGAAAGGAAGATTTGGGCACCTACCTCCTACTCAGTGGATTGTTAGATTATACTGAGGGTTCTTGAGCTGCCCCAGGACTGTAACCTAAGCCATAACCAAGCCATAATCCTGTCACCTGGTGGGGTTTTGCTGATGACAGCACGGGTGTGAATTGACTGCAGTTGTTGCTGGAGTATATCTGCCTGCTTAACCATCTTCCTGCAGGCTGTGCTGTTCAGCTATTTCCCTCCTACCCACCTTGGGAGCTGCGTGTGTCGGGCAGGGAGAAGAGAGAAGACACCTGGAAGTCTTATTTGCAGACCTGAGACAACAAAGGTATGGAAAGAGAATACAAGACTTCAAATTTCTTCTTTCCATTCTTTTTCCAGCCCTGGCAGTCAGACCTCACACCACTTGGTTCTGCCAGTGGGACTGGCACTTCACCCAAAGCATTGTCTCCTGTTCTCCTGCTCTTTGTCACTGACACCACTACAGACCTTGAGGTAGCTTTATCTTTCTGCACCGGGGATAAGTACTGAGCCTCGGGCCAAGATTTCCAAAGCCAGCTGATGATAATGAGTGTCTTAATTTGGTAAAGTGTGGAGGAACAATAAAGGCAAACTCACCTCAGAAAATGCTGAGTAGAGCGTTACCCTTAGAAGACGTGAAGGAGGAGCACCAAGAGCACCCTGTCAATGTGCATCATGTCATCCTGATGTATAAGAAATTATTTTATTGATTTAAACAGAATAAATCCATTGGTCATTTCACCCTTGTCCCAGCAGTTATTTACTGCAGTTTGTCAGCTGCTAGCAAAATAAAAGCATATGTAAACATGCAATGCTCAGTGGCTTCTTGCCAGCCTGTCATCCTTGAATGGCTGTTCATCTTACAGCACTTTACCTTTCTGTGGCAAAAAGAAAATGTTCCTGCACCTGACACCTTAAAAAAACAGCACATGAAAAGATGGAGAAAAAGTTCTCCATTCCTCTGAAGTGTGCCTTAGACTCTTACTGACCTAATTTTTAGAGACTTTGATAGGTTTTTAATGTAGCACCTGATGTCAAAAGAGAGTTTATAAAAAGTATTTTCATTAACAAGCTCTTAATTCTATTCCCTTTCAGCAGCTCCCTGCTCTTAGGGCTCTCTTCATCATAAATTTTCTCCAGTCAGCCTACTCAGCTTCCAAGCAATGACAGTATTTCTTTTTCTCAGATTAAAGTATTGATAATCAAATCAGCATTTAGATAATAGAGCCCTTAATGTTCTGAGCAATTTTAGACAGCTGAGGCAAATTTTGTCATCACGAGCCATGATTCCTTACAGTAGCAAACAATACATCTGGGTTTGAATTAAAATGAGGCCTGTCTTTGGTGTGGGGTGGGAGTGTAGGCAGCCAGCTAATCGAAATCTCCTCCTATGGAAGGGAAACAAGGGTTTTTTTTAACCAAGAGAATTTCATTAAAAAAAAAAAAAAGGAGGGAAAAACTCTGTCTGAGAGGGTGTTGGTTGTACATTCAATCGCTTTCCATGAATGGTTTGTCTCTTGTCATATTTACACACAAGTGAAACTCAAAGGCATGTCAGCGATTGAAGAGTAATCAGGGGAGTAGTGCACCTCCTTTATACTGAGGCCCATAAATCTCACTATGTGCCATTATTGGTGTAAATGGAACAGATGTATTGATTATTTGCACCTTTGTTCCGACTGGAATATTTACTGCAGTCTGTTGGCTGCCAGCAAAAAATGTATGTGATAAATTAAGATTACGGTTCTGTTCTATCTAGCGAGTGGCTGCTTCTGTGGAAAGCAGAAATAACCATCAGAGCAATAAATAGATTATTATGGATGAGTCAAAATTACATTTAACTCATTTTTACTAGCATGACTACAAAAAACTTCTTGGAGAAGAATTATTCCCCAATAGGGCTATTTTATTCCTGATAAGGCAGGCATTGCCAATTAGTGTTTACTAGGATATTTTTCCTCCTTAAAAACAACCCAAAAAAACCTCTGAGCTGATTGGAAACAGATTTAGTCTATGAGGATTAAGAGATGCTTAAATAAAGTACATTGAAGTAAATTTACAGCAATTCCTCTTACTAGCAGAAATATCACATATTTATATATATATATAAATGTGTGTGTGTAATTATACATAAAAAAAGAAAGTTTTATTTCTTTACCCATATGTGTGTGTGCATCAATTACCAGGATGCTTCCTGTGTGATACACTGCATTTACATGACAATTGGAAGCAGAATGACTGCATAGCTGAAGGCTTCCTGACAGCATGGGAAAAATTGAACTTGCAACTTTAGGTTGGAGCAGAGGATCTTGCCTCTTCTACCAAGGGATAAATTGGGAAGATAAAGAGGTGAAGCAGTGCTAGAGGGCTGTGGAGAAACTCTAATGATATTTATCTAAGTGCAGTGCTGCTTCTATGACTGTTGAGAGAGCAGGGAGAGGAGCAGATGACTATTTCCTCTTGGCTCTTGGAGCAGTGACCCCACGGCTGCTTTGCCACCTCCAGCACTGAGATACCCCCAGATCACTTGGCATCTTCCTACAACCAGTCCAGGTGCAGGAAACCTGTCAGTCTTTCATCTGTAGCAACTGTTTCTGGCATTTCCAACTCCTTACACAATTTCTTAGAGCCCAAACATTTAAAACACATCTGCATTGCATGCATACTTCTTTTCACAACTCTTAATCCTAAATTTATCTCGAATATTCTGAGTGATACTCTCAGATCTTCCAGGATCGGAAATAAAATTATAGGCAGAGGAGGTTCCTAACAGTGAAACATGACTGCTGGTACTTGGCCTCGGGAGGATGCATAAAGTGGTCATGGTCAGAATAGCAAGTGTTGTGTGCAAAGAAAGTCTGGCTGTGCTGCAGAAAAGTAGAAATACATAAACCTTACCAAACTAATACCACAAAATCAAAACTATTTTTCCAAATGAAGCCATAAATTTGTCAAAGTCTGGTTCTTGGGGAGAGAGAGGCAGAGGATACAGGTATTCTCCATCTCACCTCAGTGAACTGGGACTTACATGTTGTATTCCTCTCTGTGTGCTAGAAAGACAAAAAAACCTGGCATATGCCTGGTCACCAGCAGCACCTGTGGTGCTGACATTTTGAGACAGAGATTGGAAAGTGACCTGGGTTTTTCTACTCTGAATACTGGATCATAATTTCAACATGGATTTTGAAAGCATCTAAAAGGGAGATGTCAAAGAAAAAGGGGATTAAAATGCACATTGATTTTGTCAAGCAGTAGCTCATACCAGGCTAGTCAATGACTTTCTCTGTTAAAATAATATTGTGGATCTTTTCTGTCTTGAGTCAGGGAAGGACATTGGTTGCACCATCATGAGGAAACTATGGATTAATGAACATGTTGGGGATTCACAGGAAAAAAAAGAAATGGTAGGACGTGGCTTCCAGAGAGAGAGCAACAGAGAGGGTTAAAGGGGAAATATAAGGCTGAAGAAGGGTCATTAGCAGAGTTCCTCAAGGACAAGGTCTGGCACTAATTCTGCTCACTATTTTCATTAATGAGCTTGGTAGGACTATTAGGAAATTAACTAATATCAAACTAACTTACTGATGCCAAGGTGCTGGGAGGCACTCTTAGTGGAGAGGAGTGAACTGGCACATGGAAACTGGACTGACCTCAGAATTACATTCAAGGGCTTGAAATCAAGGTCATGCATGAGGGAACAGTAATTCTGCTGCACATTAGGAGTTTGTAATTTGGAAATGACTGTGGGGCACAAAAGAAGACTGCAGAATATTACCATAATGCTGCAGTAGGGTGGTCAAATTCACTCTAAAGGTGTAAGGACAGAAGTGTTTCTAACAGTGAGAGGGAAGCACAAGCAGAGCTGTGCAAAAACCTTGCGCATTGCACGGTCACCCTAAGGAGAGATGATTTCTGACTGCTACAGGGACAGGGAGGGGCAGACAGCAAGGCTGGGAGAAGCAGCATCTACTTCATAAGAGGAGACCAAAACACTTAGTTTGAACACCTATTTGTCTTAGTGACACAAAGAATAGTGTTGGCTGCTTTGCAGATGCATTTATGGGTTCAGCAGGAGGAGGGAAAACTTCTTTTCAAGGTAAAGGAGTTTCTTGGTATAAGCCGCATAGGAACTTACTTTGGGATCAGAAGACGGTATCTGACCAACTCAGCAAACGGATTCTGAAAGAGTTTCTTGATTAAAGACAGAGAGAAAACCTAAGGTTTTCGAAGGGTCACATGATGTGGGATATCTGAGGACTGCATCCCTGAGGACCCTTTCAGTCTGGTGTGCCTGCCTTTCTGTGCTCTGCCAGGTCTGTGTATTTAAAAAAAAAACCGTTGCTTCCCAGGAATTATCCTTCCGGAATATTTACATTTAATGCCACAAATCTAGAAAATACTTGCCTTGGAAATTAGTTTAAGCAAAGAACTGTTTCTGCTTCTAAGTTTTTCAGCAAAAAGGTGGTCCTGAAAGACAAGTCTTGAAAACACATCTCAGACAGAGCAAGGAAGAACACCTGTGTCAGCTGCCTTGTGCCTTTTCTCTGAGCTCCTGTCATGTTCAGATTGCTAGCAGAAGCAATGAACATTGGCTTCCTGAGTTAAACCTAATCCCTCTTCTCTGTTAAGAGAGAAGGGTATACCAGCTTTGAAACTCTTCTAACTACTCCGAAGACCAGCCCTTTTGTTTTAAGCTGCCTTAAAATAGGGGAATTCTGTTGAAAGCACCTAATCTTTCCCCATGGAAGGCTGTTAAAATGGGATCTATGGACTCCATGAGCAGTGGAAGTTATTTGTTTGCAGTTGTGTGCGCATCAGAGGTCAGATAAAAGGGATTCTTTCCACTGCCTCGTAACTGTAAACTCTCTGAACATTGGCATCTACTTTAGTTCTCTAGCAGTAACAGCTATGAATATTGCAACATCTCTTTTTAGACATACATTGATGAGTTAACTTGGCTCAGTAAAAGGTAAAGACTACATGCCAGTGTATATCTTTGGTGTAGTGTCCAGGAATAAAACCAGAAAAGTGCCAGACACACAAAGAATGCCAGGATGCTGCTAATACCACTCGTCTAAAGCAAACCAACTGTTAAGAACTGAGATAAAACCAGGCCCAAAAAGTAATAGAAACGTTATCTATTCCCTACCAGCCAGAAATCCCAATGTGCATGAGCTAACAATGTGAGAAATGTAAACCACATTATCAGTCACTTTTAGAAGTTATTATGATCCTCTTTCCGTCACTGTGGAGACAGCCAAGTTCTGACAGCTCTGGCTAGTGAGCAGACTGCATCACTCATCATAATTATACACCCTCCTCAGTAAACAGAGAGAGATGCTATAGGCGAGGCCGGTAGCAAAAGCCTATTAATGTTGCCTGGCACTTCCTCTTGTTAGAGCCTGCATTTGGATACTCACAACTTTGCCAATGTTTAATCTTTCCTAGTGAAAATTCCCAGGCCCCAAGTTTCACACACAGAAAATGTGGAAAAAAAAAAAAAAAAAAAAAAAAAAGAGGCCGGTTGAGAGCAGTTCAACTTCCTCACTTACACTAAAGCCAGAGCTCTGCCGAGGGCAAGGTGAGGGAGTGATGAGGTTTTGAGGAGAGATGAGAAAGGATCGAAGCCGGTCCCATAGTGTGCTGTGCTCCCTATTGCTGTCCCTGTCCCCTCATCCTTGTGCTATGCAGAAGGACTGTCAGCAGGGTGAGTAGTTTCATGGTTATCACGGCTTTCAGATCCTAAGATGTAGGAGAATGCAGGGAGGGAGGGAAGGGAATAACTAGGCTTAGAGGGGAAGGGATGTCTAGTTTTAGCACTCCTCATGGCCAGGAGTGCGCCATGGCAGAGTCACAGTAATTCAGACGTGGTGGGGGACATCTGTGTGGTTGTGCAGCCTCTCCTCACCCACCAGCACCACAGAGGAACCCAGCCTGAGCATGGTGATTGAAATTACCAGAAAAGAGTTTGCTGTCTTGATTCAGGAAGCTCTTCTGTCAGCTTGTGTTGAAAGGACCAGAGCCTTCCAGTTAGAACTCTAAGCAAACCAAACTAGTGAAAACTCAGAGATCTGCGAGCTGTTAAAAGCGTGCCCTGCATTTAATGCTTTCTTTTCCCTTCTTATTTCAATCCTGAGCATTACTGTTCTATCATAATAAATGTTTGAATGATACTATAAATATTGATCTGGAAGGAAGCTGATAAAAATGAAGCATTGTTATGAGCATGTTGTGGGGGTTTCAGAGCGAATGTATTGACTGATGTGCTTCACAGATTCAAATTACTGATATTCACTGGTTGGTTTTCAGGGGTTTGTAATCATATCTTTGGAGCATAACAAATCAATTGGATGCATAAAAGACTTCTAGGGGTAAAAATCACAAGGATACATTTGAACAAAACACGTAGAATTTTTCAGAATCAGAGCTACATTTAGGAGAGACAATTACATAGCATGTCTGATCTCTGGACCATTGTGACTGTGACGAAAACTGGCTATATTTTAGCTTTATCTGACCACATGCTCAGTGAGGTATACCCTGAAAAGGGAGAAAATTTTATGGCCAGACAGCAAATAAAAAAGAGAAGCAAGAGTTTGAAGGAAAAATTGAAAAAAAACCAAACGGGAAAAAGAGCTGATAATGTGCAGTGCTGGGAAAGATGGAAATAACTGAGAATGGGCCTGACCCAAACTCCTTGAGCACTTTCCTTGGAATTTATACTGAAAATAAGCAAAATAATTCCATGGGGTTGTCTCCAGCTGTCCTGACTGATCGTTTGTACAAAGAAAACAGGCATTAATTTGCTATTTCTATCAGCAGCAAATTGCAGGCTCAGTGTCTTAAAAATGAAAAATCCTGGCTACAAAAAGCAAGATCGTGCTCAGCTGAATGCAATAATCAATGCACTTTAACACATCTGCTACATCCTCTGGCTAAGAAAAGTATAACTTAAAATAAGTTGAGTGTTCAATTTGGCCCACTCCTGTGACTTTCAAAGACCTGGACCATCTATTCAGAGGCACGTAGTCCTCATTAAAAACATTCACTTCTCAAGACTTTCTGCTGAATGGTATCTGTGTATCTGGGAGTTGCCATCAGTGTGTGTCCTTTGGTGTGGAGCGAGTGGGAGTAGTGTAAATTAACTACTCGGTCCTTTCTGATTTTGAGTATTGTGTAGCCATTATCTTGGATGGGAGAGACTTTGGAATTTCCCTGAAGCCAGGTTTTTATCAGTTTCATTGCTGAGTAAAAATACTATTTCACAATAACAAAATGACTTGTGGACTTCAGGCTTACATCACAGTTCTGACAAACTGCAAGGACTGTGACAGGGCTGGATTTTTATTTGGGAGGTATGACAGATGCAATATTTAATCGTTTTTACCATTATCCTTTAATTGTGTGAGAGCAATATCCAGAGAGTCCTGCCTCAGTCAGTACACAAACATGGTACATCTAAGCTGTATGCAAAGAACAGTCCCTGCCCCGAGTTTAAATAAACAAACCAGGTGCCAAGTAAGAAAAAAGGGGTGTTGCTTACAGAAAAAAAAAAGCAGTGTTGCCCTAAGTGGTTGTGAATCCTCCAGCAGGTATTTCCACACTATGAGGGGCAGCCTGGATAGGTGTGTGTGTCTGGGCAGGCTCTCTGTATTCACCGTGCACTTATCTCACCTCTAGGCTCTCTGTCTCTTTTTACTTCCTGCTATATTTGTTGATGAAGAGCAAGGACTGTCTGTCTGGTTCACTTTCTGGTGGGGATTACAGAGCCCTTTTCATGTCCTTTCTGTCCCCATTGAGAGACTGGCCCCTTGCTAGGAATCCTGTCCAATTTTTGCCCTGCTCCTCTGCCAGCAAAGCATCAAAACATCTTCTGCATTATAGATATTTTAGGAAGTGTATTATTTACATTTTATGATTTTTAGTTAAATTTCAGATAAAGCAGATAAAATATTTTTTCTTCTTGAAATTTTGGGAAAAATTATTACAGAATATCTCTTCTTATTATCAGAAAGGCTCAGTCCCTTCTTCCAGCATCCTTCCTTTACTTTTGTATCTGGAAAGAGAACACCAAGCCTGTGGATAAAGGTAACTTGGACAATATGTTGTCAGCATGTAGCTTTATTTTTATCCATGCATCTCTGTGGCAGGTCAGCACAGATTAGTTTCCTACAGAAGCCTGGAGAGATCCATGTTAATTGGATCTTTCATGCAAGTGGTTCTTCTCTCTTGACAAAGCTCTCTCTGAATACATCAATGGCAGCCACGGAGGGCAAAGGTAAAGAATCTACGAGATGTGACATATGTTGATGGATGTCTCATAAATCTCCAATGATCACATTTGAAAGCATGTTTTCACCCAACACAATGTTTATATTTCACACAGCTTGTTTCATGCTAAAATAATAACATAAAGTATAAATAATATTAGAGTATTTGCAACAAGAACAAAAAGAAAAAAATAGCAAAAAGCAGAAAAGTTTGTGGATACAGTTTATGAAAGGAGTAATCAGAATAAATTGGCAATGTTATGAAATCTTCGTTATTTGGGATCTTCAAAACTAGATTGGTTAAAATATAAAACTCTTCCTGTTGGAAATGTGTCTGCCCTAGTAGAGAGTTGAACTACTTGACCTAAGAGGCTGTTTTGATCTCTATCTTCCACAGTTATACAAAAATAGCATAACTCATTTGTATCTTTTCTCTTCCTGACGAGTGTATCTGCTTTCCTTCAGCCACAGGAAGCCTAAATCAGGTGGTTTTCCTAACTTTTTAATTAACTATCATGGAACTTGGAGGCAAACCAACTCTAGCTGATATGAAAGGTAGAAGCTGTGGCAAGGAAAAGGGAAAGATTAGCTATTTAAATGACAATGGAGAATGACAAAGAGGGATGCTGACAGGACTATGACTTGATTAAGATGGAGCTTTTCATTAATTTTTGTGGAGCAACTCTAATTGTTACAAAAACTATATTCAGCACTTTTCCATCATTTTAATTCCATTTCAAGTGAATTTAATTTAATTTACCCTATGACTAATTTTTGGCCTCAAACACATTAATGAGTAGTCCAGTTTTTCCAAAGGGAAAAAGGGCTCCAGCCCCTGAGACATGGACTGACATTCATTTGTATGTTTGAAAGCCTCTGCACATATGTTCCCTGTATAATTTCATTTTTTTCTATACATTAACTTCTAAAAGCCTTGGCTGCCTGTTTAGCCCAAAATGATTAGAAATTGTTGCGATACCAATTTTGTATTATCACTTCCTATTGGTGTTCATTGTTTCCCCAGCCAAGCCTTGCAGAAATAACAGCAACTACCAAATTCTCCACAGTACTTAAGAAAATCTGTCAGACAACGTCACATCCTTAAACTGCTTCATGAAGTGCCAGCATGAACCTTGCTAGTAATTAAACTTGAACTGATGAGTTGAATTCGTAGAAATTCAGACCTCTATTTGTAAGAGTTCAGAGTTATCTGAGCATAATAAAGCTTTGTGTAAAAGTCTCTCTGAGGGATTATGGCCATTTGTTTGGGGTTGAAGACTCCTGAGATTGCTCTCTAAGCTAAATCTTATTTTGAAGGAAGAAACATGCTTTCTTACTGCACTGTCCCTCCAAAATGTAACAAATTTACAGAAAGTCAAGACTTTGGCTGGCAAAAGATGCATGTCCTTTGTACCAAAGCTGGCTTCCTTTGCTTACCTGCCCCATCTGATTTTCTGCATCTGAATACAAAATACTGAAGAGGAGGAGAACCCCTTTCCCCATCCCAGCAGTAACAGACTTCTGATTTTTTTTTCATGTTATGCAGAATACTTCAGTAGGGCTCTACTTCTCTGATGCTTCCTGTGACAGTGGAAGGACATAAACACAGAATATGTTCTGCCATTGTAATTTCAGTGCATATGAATCATCTCATTTTGACTTGTAGTGAAGAACCTGTCCAGAATTTTATGTCAGTAGGTAATGTGAGTGTTGGCTAGAGAAGAGGTTCCCAGGTAAGTATGTTCTCTCTATATTTGGAAGAATTTTTCATAAGAATATTAAAATATCTTCAATTTTTCAGCATAGTGTTTTTCAAGTATTCTTTCACAGAGTATTGACCTAAAAATCGGTTGCCACAAATATCTGATAATGAGAGTTTGAACTGTTTGTTCTGATAGGTCACATAATTTGTATCATATTGATTCCATATGTGTACTGGAGGAGCACATGCAAGGAAAATAATTTTAATGAGCAAAGGCCCTGAAGCTCTGAGGAAGGATAGGAAGTAAAACAGGGCTTGAGAATGGTACCTCGCTTACTATGTTTTCCTTTTTGGTTTGTGCAACAGGAAATAAAAATCAGGTGATGTAAACACTTATTGGCTGACAAGCATGGATGTGGAATTTGTGTCCCTTACATTCCTTTATATTATATATATCTATTATATTCCCTCTTATCACTTGCATATAGCAAGTAATCACATATGCATGAGCAGCTCTAATTTGCTATGTATGGTCTTGTCATTGTCTGGACTTTGCTGAAGAATCCTAGAAACCTTTTTATGAAGAGATGCTCATCGTCATGGTTCCCTTCACCAAAAATGTACTGAGATCATTTCTGCATTCTGCAGGCTGCAGATTTCTTTCACCGCTGCGGACACAAATTCTTTGTCTCTGTGCTGGTTTCTCTGCGAGGGAGCCCATTCAGCCTCTTGTTTGGCTCATTTCCTCACTCAATTCAGGATAGGAGTAACTTTCCAGTACATGTAGTGCGTTTCCAGGACCAGACCCACAGTCACAATGCAACAGAAAATTTGGGTGAATGTTGGTTAGGTCCACCTTGTGAGAGGAGGAGCAAGCTGGGTGTCAGCACAGTGAACTCCTAGAACCAAGCTCTTTTAGCCTACATGTGGTTTGGTATTCAGAGCATCTATGGGAGTTTAGGGGGCATCCACAGGGGGCTGGGATCTCCCACTTTAAAGCCTTCCCAAACCCCAGGTACTGCCTGTGCTAAGGACATTCGTGCCCCATAGCTGCAGGAGCTGGAGCAGTTTCCTTACAAAGCTGTGAGGGTTTGCAGCACAGAAAGCAGTGTCCCTGGGACTGACAGCAGCCCTGCATCTACTGGGTAATATTTCTCATTTGCCATGTCGACCTTCTTTGTGAGAGTGACTGTGTGAGCAGAGCTTTGACAATGCCATGCCTGAAGAAAGCAGCTGAGACAAAGAAATTACCCATTAAAACCGAGCAAATCCCCAGACAAAGAGTATGGGCTTGTTCCAGGAGTAATTTCCAGGTGCTTCTTCTCTTTCCTCAGAAATTTTGAAATGGTCATTTTGGTCAGGCAAAGAGTGGAAAAAATAAACTGCTAACACACTGGACAGTCCTTCCCTGTTAAGAGAATGCACTGTCAGTTTTTGGCTGCTCTTTTCCTCATCCTCTTAAAGCTGCAAATTGCACCTCATTTTACAATCTGTGCTGTGATGTGAAAGAGATATTAGACATCGTTGCTCAGAAAAGGTTGGGGTGAAGCGGCCTTGGCCTGTGCTTTTCTGCCTACGGCATTTTGAGGCATCTCAGGGAAAAGCATGGTGGGTATTATTTAGTCTCATTTTCTCAAGGCCACTTAAACACTGTTTGGAAAGGGAGGATGGATGCAGCAACACCCAGAATCCTATTTTAAGATGTCCATTAGTGCCCTGGAATGTGCGGAGCGAAGAGAGTCTGGATTCTGGGCAGCCCTGGCTGTATGAGGCACGGCTCAGCTCCCACCTTGCTGGCTTAGGAGTGCCCCAAATAATTCATTGAACTCAAGGAACACAGCAGACAGAGTGCAATGCAGCAGCAGGAGCAGGGGTCCCAAATGGCCGTGCTCAGATTGAGATACTTTTCAGAAATTACAGTAAATGGAAGCTCTCAGGCACTGGATGATGGGGAATGGAGGGGGGACCTAGGTGTGTGTGACACTGACACATGACGAGCTACTTGTTTCTAATATTTTCTGCTGTGCTGAAATCGCTTTCTTCTCTAAAGCCACTTGAATGAATTGATTTACTTGTATGGAACAGACCATAATTGCTTACAGCGCATAATGTGCACTCAGATAGGTAAAACAAGCAATATAACCCACTGGCTGCCTTAATGAGATGTCCAAGTCAGGCATTTGGACACTCAAATTGGCACTTAGGTGCATAAAATTGACATTTACATGTCTAAGTGGCAATTTGGAGCATCCAGATTAGGGATTAAGTTTCCCGTGTTTGAAAACTGAAACCCTGTCTCTTTACTCTTGACATTGTTATCTGCTGGCTGCAGAGCTTCCATCAGCACAGGCAGAGTAGCGGGGGATTGAATGAATGAACCCATGCAAAGTTGTGCATTATTACAGAGAGGGATGCAGTTCTTGTTTGTGGCCTTGACGAGCTGCATGAAGAGGATACACGCTTGTTTTAATGTGAGTATTTTGGGCACCTCCAATGCAAGCTAAATAGAACTAACTGGGGAATGTTGTGACTAAAGTAGAAGTGAAAAAATGGTGCTTGCGTGGGTGTGCCTTCCTACACTGCCTATATTTAGCAAGTTGAAATGCTATTTCAGTGCTCAAGTAAAAGCAGTACTGACACAGTCCTGTTCACAGCACTGAAAAATGTGTTTCTTGGAGGAAGCAAAGGACATCTTCTCTTCATTATGGGACTGGTAGATACCATCAGCATTGTTAAGCCCCCTTGTTGTATCCAAACAGTAAATTCTCGGTTTTATGGCTGTCACGTGAAGCTCAGGCTCCACATCCCAATGCAACTCCTGACCCATCAGTGTCATCAGCATCGGGCCAGGGGGTTGTTTACGCTGCAAGGAAGCAGAAGAAAGCACGATTGAGATTAGGAATACGTTTGATAAGCACGAGAAAGCGAGTGACAGAGAGGCAGGCAGAGGCTCACCCATGGATTAGTGCCCTTAAATTAAACGATAAAATATGCCTGGAATAAAAAGAAATCTCATTGGGAACTTCTCCAAGCTCAAGCCCATATGTTACTGGCTAATCATTTCACACCTTTGTCTGCCAGAGTAATTAGACAAAAGTGAAGCAGTACTCTGCTTATTTTTCTTGCTACTGTTTCGTAATACCAGCTAAGAAATGGTGGGTTATTTTAAGATTACCTCAAATACAGAGGCCCAGTGGGAGTAGCTCTTTGGTAATCTGGTAATTGGTTTAACTCACCAGTTACAAACAACACAATATATTTTGTTAGGGGTGTTTTGTTTGTTCTTTAACAGGGAAAAAAATTATAAAAATATATAACATATATAATTGAATTTAGCTGCTGTTACAAATGAAAGAATTTACTTTTGTTGTATCACATGGACTGTAAGTCAGTGTAATTCCACCGAATCTACACGAGTGTAAAGCTGGAGCAGAGAATTAAGTCCAAAATGTTTATTGGCAGTTGCACAGGAATTGCCATCCATACTCCTGGTATAAGCAGTACTTCTAGCCCGTGCATTCTGACCTGCATTAAATACAGGCATGGATGTAACCAGCAGGTTATTCTGTTATAGCCTTGGCTTCCCAGCAGAACAGATAAAGTCTGTAGACTGAAGTGTACAGAATGATCGTGGGCTGGTGCACAAAATGATGGTGGACTGGTCCCTTTCAGAGACTGGATAAGACTTAAATTTTCACTCTCTTTTTTTTTAATTTAGGATGAAAGAAAGCTGTTCCTCCTTTATATCAGAATCTGAAAGAAAGTACTTGAGAAGTTTGGAAAGGGTGCAAAGAATTGACTGGTTTTACCCAAACCGCCCACTGTGGAAAGCTAAGGTGGACTCAGACATCTCTTAGGATACTCAAGTCCAAGATATTTGTGAGCAGTTGAGACTGGCTTCTGGGCTCCAGCTCATTACAGCTGATGGTGGGAAGGAGGGCTTGCAATCACCTCACAGGGACCACTCCCAATCTGAGTCCAACAACCACATCCTCACTCCTGAAAGAGTAAGGTTAAATGGGCAGCCTCCATCCTTTATACATCTGAAGCTCAGACATCACACAAACCCAGAGTCTACTGTTGGTGTCATTGTCTGAATAGTTTAAAAATTTTCTTCTTTCTCTTGTGAGCATCTAATACCAGCTTTCTTCACCAAGCAGCAGCATCTGAGTGGACACATGACAGGTAGATAGGCACACAGTGGACCAAAAAGCAAAACACTGCAGACCTGCTCTGGAGAAGGCCAGGCATTTCCCTCCTCAACATGGACAGGGAAATAACCGGAGGTATCTTTGACCACAGAACAACTCCTTGAAGACAGAATTATAAGTCAATGGCAATGGCATGCTTGGCTTAGTCGTGGATAAAGTTAGTATTTTGGGCTGAATGCGTAAATGCAAAAAGCAGTTAGCACAGATGCACCCCCAAGGGACATGGGGTAGAAAATGAGGGGAAAAATGAACCATGACTGAGACATGATGGGGAAGCTTTGGAGCAGGAGATTTGGCAGCCAAGGGCTGACATAGTTCTACAGTGAGGTCACAAGAGGAAGGATGATGACGTCTGCACATATCAGGCCATCACACCATTTGTATTTTAATCGAATGTGGGACGACAAAAAAAGATGAATAATCAGCAATATCTTGCATGCTTTATTTGTATTGTCTGGAAATCTTAGACAGGAAAACTGACAACTCTCCCAGAAAATATTGACCATATGATTTCTGAAGCTGGAATGCCCCAATTCGCAAAAGTCCGTAGCTTATGGCTGTGTTTAAAGTCTTGTTCTAGTTACAGTGAAGTTGGTGCTTTAGAAATTTGAGCAAGCAAGTGGAATTTGAGGAAGCTGAACATGCGTCAGTTGTTCTGGATCCTGGAAAGAGTCTGCTAGTAAGTTGAAACTGAGTATCTGTTCATTAACATTCAGGAGTAATAACAGTAATGAAAAACTATAACTTACTGAAGAAAAAAAAGCCCGCAACAATTGCAAAACAAAACATTATTCGATTATCTCATTTGTAAACAATAAATGTCAACAACATCCTAGACCCTTGTCAAAAGCTGCTTAGATAATGCAAATGTAGCCTTTCTCTTCCCCTGCCCTTTATTAAAACAACTGCACAGACTTTGTTGAGAAACAAGACAATTAAACGTAAATGATGTCATCTCCTGGCATTCATTCACTTTAATGAGTCTAGCCAATCACCCAGTGTAAACAGTAATAGCTGCAAAGCAGTAATATTCAAAATCATATTAGCAGACAACAAAGAGAAAAGGGTGACCTTTGTTTTTAACTAATGGTGCAGCCTCAGTGTGCTGTATATAAAAGTTCTGATTAAATTTAAAGCATCAGTGTTTACTGCGGAAGCCCTAATGATGTGACCATTTGTGGTGGTAGGTGATGAGTTTAGAGGTGAGCAAGTAGCTTGTTCAGAAAGAAGAAAGCCAGGAAGGCAAAACTGCTTCACACTAAATCAGTTCCCCTCATCTCCGTTCCTTCTCCCTGTGATGGATTTGCTCTCTTCCCGCTGCCATAAAAGGACATGTTCAATCTTGGGCCATTTTCTGCTGAATACTTAGTAACAGTGGAGCTCAGTCCCCCTCCTCTTATCCTCAAACCGCCTCTCTGCTCCCAGGCATTGTTATCTCCTTAATGCATTTCCCCGCACATTTCCAGACTTTTTTTTTTGATTGTGGAAATAAGGTACTGACTTCTCACCTTGCTCTTCTATATTTTACTTTACTCCGCAGAGCATACAGTTCTGAATGTTTTTAGCATTTGATGTGGGCTACCTGGCTTCTTATGACACTCAGTAAAGAGTGTGTAAGTGTTTAACAGAAATCAGACAAATTCAGCACTTCCACATTTGCCCTACACCTACAAATTAAAAGTCAAAGACTCTTGTGAGTCACTGACAAAAATTAATGTTGTTTTTTGTGATTTTTCTCTGTATGTTTAGTCAATAGTACTCAGCTGGTCCTGCCACTGGATATGTAGAGCATCTTCAAAGAGTAAATGACTAGTAAATCTAGACAGAGATTTACCACACAAAAGCACTTATATGTTTTAAGAAATCAGTTCCCAAACCGAGCATTGAAAAGAAATTTCCCTTTGAAGCAATTGCATGTAACTTTGCAGAGGATATTGCAACAGAAAGGGAAGAATCATTTTCTGAATGCTTAGCTGAAATGGGTGGTCAGCATAGTCAGGGACAAAACCACTGCTAGTAAAGCCAACAAAGTTACAGATTGATTGAGCTGAGGGCTGGACCTCTGCTTTAAGTCAGACTGACTTCAGCATTTGAAGGCAAAAGCTCTTGCTTTGTCTTTTTTTGCCACAGAATGGTTTGATATGCTGCTGTGTGGTGACATCGAACTCCACCCACACGAGGGGGACACTGAAAATAAAGTGGGAGTTTGATGGCAGTTTATTCTCATGCACGTGTGCACACCGACGTGCATTAGCTGACACCCCAAGATATTCAAGCGATTTTGCTTGGGACTGCAATTAGGGGAAGAACAGATCAGGAGAATTTAGAGTCACGGAAATTAAGTGCTCTGTTGTGATCCAGACTTCAGTGTGGCCTTAGACACCTTAATTTACCATTCCTGGGCTTTATCCTAGTTTATGGTGCAATGATAGCAGGTTTTATGGCTGATCAGCAGTCGGGAAAGGGGCTGAGTACTACTGCTCATGCAGTAGAGGTACCAGACAGCTTCTCTGCTTTCTTCCCTTCCCTGGCAGAAAAGAGAGTAGGGATTGTAATGAGTTTGTGGTTCTGTGTCTTGTTCCAGTGCCAGCAAAGTGCCAGACCCTCAGGAGATGTTTAGTTCCCCTGAATTAGTCCTTGGTCACATGAGTCTCAGGGTGAGGATGGGGTTACCAGTCTCTGCCGTGTGGATTAAGAGTTAGGAAACAATTTCCCTCAGTCAAAGATTTTGATTTAATTTCTTTTCTTTTTTTTTTTTTTCCCTTCCTGACATGTGCGCTCTGTAGATACACGAAAAGCATGTAATTTATTGCATGCATGAGAGTTGATTATCCGATTCAAAATCCCTTGCAATTGCCATCGGGCTGTGCTCAGCCTGTCTACAGAAAGTGCCTCCGTTATCTGCATTTAAGGGAGAGAAAAGGGAGCAATTCATATCACCACTGCCCAGGGCTGCCAGAACTCAGCCTTCTTCCCACTTCTCACAGTACTGGGGCTACCTAAATTAAGTATATAGCCTATACCCATTATATATATATATGCATATAAATGTATAAATATAGATACACGCAGACATAAAATATGTAAGTATATACATAGATAGTTATACACATACGTATCTAAAAAATACTGAGACCTGGCTACCACAACTTTCCTACCACTGCTAGAGACACCTGTCACTATCAGAGAAACCCTAAACTTATTAAAGCTGGGCTGTAGCACTGAGCCTTGATTCACGAGCAGACTCACAACCCCAGGGTCAGAGACTGATGCCAATGTGTGCAACTCCTCCAATAGCGCTGCTAAGTGTGCACTGAGGATTGGGCCTAAACCTTTCCAAAGGTGAGCTGTGGATAAATGTGGGGCCCAGAGCTGTCGTTTTCGTCTTTTCATCTCTAGAATAATCACCTCTTCCAGAAACAGGACTCTGGGAAGAGTTTGCAATCGTTGCCTTGTAGCTGTTGATCTGTTCCGCTATTTTACAGCAAGTAAATTTTCTTCTCAGTGGGTGAACTGCACGACGAACCATAGGCAAACTTCTGAAAAACTGCAAACACTTACACTTTACTGCAAATGTAACCATAACAATTCCAAGTACTAATTTTCTACCTCATATAATATGTGTAAGTATGCCTTAGCAACACTCACGGGAAACATAATTTAACAGTGCCTCCATCTTCCTTACCTCAAGATGGGAAATTTCTCTCACATACTTAACAGAAGGCCGGCTGTCTGAGCTTCCCATGTGTTTATCTGCTTGGGTTTTCCAGGCACATCTTGAGGGGGGTTTGTTTTTCTTTAACCCTTCCCCAGCGATGTGTCAGCTTCACTCAGCTAAAGAAAATATGATACCTTGGTTTTCAAGGTCTCCTGGGCTAAAAAGAAAGAGAGGAATGAAAAAATGTGTGCTAGGCACTCACAAGAGAAGACCTTGTGAGGGAAAACGAGGTCTTTATCAATAGGAGAGAAGCTTATCCCACATCAGGGACCACTCAGCACACCGCAAAAAATCAGCAGCTGACTGGCTGCTTCCATGCTGTAGCTGAAATTTGTATTATTCATGCTTGCATTGAACATAATTCCAGGTTCACACATATAGGAACTTAAAGACTGTAAGGAGCTTTCATTTTTAAAATGAGAAACATGAAGCATGACGAAAAGGAATTATTCCTATTGCAATTTATAGCTGAGTATGTAAAACAGACATTGACTAGTGACATTTAGGATTGTCAATGATTTTTGTCATTAAAACCACTAGCAGGTCTTGAGCAAGTAATTTTATGAGCTAATTTGGATTCAAAAGAAAAAATAAAACTCAATGGTCTAAGTCGTGTTCTGCTCAGACAGTGAAGTCTGCATCACAGCACACACCAAATTTTTATGTTCCCGAGTCCAAGAGTCGATGTCCTTGTTACGCACAGCCAACGGTTCTCAAGAAAGGTGAAGTCTGTGGGAAAAGATTACGTCTTCTGTTTTAAATTCAAGGAAGAGGCATTTAAAGATAAGACCAAGAAGGGCAGGCAAGCTGGAAAATCAGCAAGTCAAAGCTCTTCCTAGACCCTGTCGTTATCAGTGTACCGTATCAGATGCTTAGAGAAGTACGTAAGAACGAGGCAGGTATACACTGGTGTGTTCCTGATGCAAACATCTAGTCCACAACTTCCAGCAGATCAGTGGTGCCATCTCTTTGCTCAGTACCTCCTAACTGATGAATTTATCCTAATGCATTTCAAATTCATACAAACTTTTGTCAGCTATGACATTCATGACAGTCTGTGTCAGTGAATGTCATGGTGTATTCCATGCGTGACAGAGGACGTCCGTCTGTTCTGCGTGTGTGATAATTTCATCCGGTTATTGGGTATTTTTTCCCTACTCACCTTCTTCTGGCCTATCATGAGGTTCCATGAGTCCTTACTAACCAGTACAAAATGTCTGAAATCCAGTGTTTCTCCAGGATTTGGATGTCTACACCTAGGCATTAATTCGGTATCTATGTAAAGCTGGGATGTATAACTCAGTCCCTTTAGGTGCCAAGCTGGTTATTTTGGGTGAATGCCTTACTCTTCCTTTACAACACTGTCACAGAATGAGGAGGGGATGTTTAACACTGTATGTCAATGCCTGCTGCTCCAGAAGTTGCCAAAAAGTGGGACACACATTTTCTGTCTTCTTTGGCCATATGGGATCTTTGCCTTCTTCACAAAGTTGTTGAATACGGGATTCAAATCTGCTTCTCCTGTCCTGATGAGGTGCCCAAAACACCACACCCTAGGTAGTTGTGACAAAGTTCAAGCCTTTTACAATAAAACTGTGAAGGAGAGAAGGTGGGGCAGCAGCTTTCCTGCACTCTGCTGACAGTCACCTGCTGTACAGTATGAAGCTATGAAATGAGTGGGGAAGCCAGAGGGAACAAAGTGAGATTAGAGCATGCAGCTGGGAGGTTGGACCTTGTCTCTGCTCCAGTGATGTGCATGTAATTCCCCAATAAAAGGTGTTTTGAGCAGGCACCAGGGAAGTTAAGGGGGAATAACTTTCTGCAGGCAGTGGGGTCTATGCAGGAACTGTCCTTTTCGGCAGCTAAATCCCACTTAAGTTTTGCTAAGAGCACTGAAATGTCATCATGGACCAGAGCCTGAATCTTGGGGTGTGTCACTTCCCCTGGAAGCCAGTCAGTCCTGCTGTGGTGATTAAGTGGTGGCAGGTTTCTGGACAGGCAGCTTCCCTGGTCCCGAGTCCTCCAGCTGAACCAGCCAGGCACCAGCTGTCCACAAAGACTTTCTCCTTGTGATCAGAGCTGGCAGGCAGGACATAAAAATTCCAAACTGTAATCCCTTAGCATGTGAGCTGCCGGAGTGCTACTGCAAACTTTATAAGAGGAAAGGAATCACAATACATTGACTCCCTGAATTTGACCTTCATTAATTACACTTGTAATACCCCTAGCATTCATTCTAACACTCATTTCCCAGAGAAGCTTTGCTAACAAAACTGCACTTTCTATGGACATGAAAATATTTCTAATGTGAACTCTTTCTAGGATATGTATTTGGGCACAAACCCAGTTTCCTTTTCCAACAAAATTTAAAATAAAAAACCAAAACCAAAACCAAACAAAAAAGCCCCAAAACCAACAACAAACATTTCCAGACTCAAGGCAAGACAAAGCTGAAGTCTTGCAAATGTGCCTAACCTGAAATCATGTCTCCAAATACAAATGTGAGTGATTGAAACATTTCACGTGAATGGTTTTGAGATATTTCCCTTGAATTTCTAACTTATCCTTCTGAAAGTTGTTTTTTTCCTAAAAATGAACTTGCATTTCAAAATGTAGCCAATTAAAGTACGGATTCTAAAGAAAAAAGAACCCTTTGTTTTCTAAATTCCTTACAGACATTTCCTCTCCTTCCATTTTCATCCCTCACGATTCTCTCTGCTCCAGTAATTAGAAACAGAAATTTCATCCCAAAGCCCCCATTTAAAAAGTTTATCTCTCTTAAGTAGTTGCTCTGGAGGACATTTTTACTGTGTCTACCACTGCCCTCAAGGAAATGTGCTCGCTCAGACATTTGGTTCGAGCCAAGAACATTTCTGACACCCGCAAGGAGTCTGCCAAGTGACTGTGAGCATCACGCATTAGAGTTGCTGTAGGGAAACCTAAACCACATGAACAATTTGAACCACAATTTCCTTCTGTCTGAGGAAAAATAAATTCACGTATGTATCACAGCACTTCTGTTCTGACTGAACTGCCTATGAGAGGGCAAAATTCAGGACGTTGAAGAGAGGAGCTTATTCACTGCTGAGCAATGTTAAGCAAATATTCACCGCGGCATCGGCTGCATGACAAAGTTTTAAACCTCCTGTGCTTTAGTGAACCTGAAGAACCTCTCATTTAAATGAGACACAGCTCAGGCATTAGTCAGACAGGAGATGAGATGCAGTCCTATAAAATAACCACATTAGTATGAAAAATGAGACATAAAGCAAACTGTCCCCATATGTTGCTCTCCATATCTCAGAAAGACTTTTCTTGAAGTTTTACTGCAATGATCATCAAGGGAGTTTACATGCCCGGGCCTGGAATTGATATTAATCTAGAGGGGAAGAAAGGGAGACAAACCCAGACAAAGAGATATCCAGAAAACAGGGACAGATGGAAGATAGTTGAAACAAAGGCTGCTGGCAGGGGAGACAGCAAACACTTTGCACTGAACTGCCTTTTGGTACTGAGGATGGTGTTCTCCTAATAAACCAAGGAAAACTGCACCAGCTCCTCCACTGCTCACATGCAACGCAGTTGTCTATCCTGCTGCACTGCCGATTGCCTGCAACAGCTTTTTAATGTAGTTTGGGGCATAGAGTATATGTATCATTTCTTTATTACAGCCTTTCAATCATCATCATGATGCAAAGAAAAACCATTGTTCAGAGCAGATGCACTCTTTTATTTGCTAATATGTTCTTGGTTGACACTAATTTGCCACAGCAAAATTTAGCATCCGTCTTCAAAATGCTGCTCACTAATGCCATTCCAAAAACCAATGGGTATGCAATAAACAGCATCAAACAACCCATAATAAAGCAGTTTTACTACAGATGTTCATTATGCACATGAGCCTCTGTAGCAGCCTGTGTGTTTTGGAGAAATGTTTGAAATTAGTTTGGAAGAGCAGTAATTAAAATTAGTTGTCTCTCGTAAAATTCAGTAAGCTCTGAACCACAGACCTGTCACAGTGCTCAATTCCCCGAGGTGATTCCCCTCTCCCCATTCTTCAAAGCTTGTCTAATAATTTTACTGTAGAGTTGGGCATCATATCCAAAGCTACTCTGGATTCCGAAAGACAACATGCTGGTGAGGGGTAAATATTTGGACTTCGGAGATTTGGTGCCCTTCTCATCAGTACTTCTGAACACGCTCCTGATTGCCATTTTCCCTGAGAGCCCATTGGATACATGTAATAAATGTGCTGCTTACTGGATTGATTGTCCTGTGAGCTCAGGGCCTGCCTTTTGTACCCTAATTTCCTTGTGGTGCCATGGAAAGTGTTGTGTACTGTGGCCCTCCCAGGTGACTGGATATCTAATTATCTTCTGATCATGTGAACTGACTTGCACCCCGAGCCTCACCACATGGACACGATGGAATCCACCATGCAATGAGGATGCCTTCATTGTACATTTTTAAACACAATTTTTAAATTTATGTTTTAATGCACGTGTTCAGTGGCTAGATGAAGGTCTCCTGTTTGGAGTGCAAGGGTACCAAGCTTTCTCCTGGAAGTCTGCATGACTTGGCTAAAAGAGGATTGTGGCCTAACTGTTCTCAGCATCTTTGTGCTCAGTCACCACTTGTAGCAGTCAGCAGAAAAGAACAGGACTTCTACAAAATTATGAAAGATTTTTTTAACATTTGTTCTTTTCTCAGCTGAAGTGACAGAAAATTTCATCATGTTAAAGGAAAATTACAATTATTAGTCAGATTTCTTTTTTTCATAAACTGTTTCATTTAATTTAAATTTTTGACATAATTTCAGATTGCACATTATTTCAGGAAAATGGGTTTTACTTCTTGCTTTTTTCTTCCCATTCCTCAACTGAACATGGTATTTTTTTAAAGTGAACTCTTGTCTAGCAGTATGTCTGGTGGTTTCATGCGTGTGGTCCTTTGTTCCTGATTTGCTCATATTGGATGACCAAGCATTCACTCTTCAGACAAAGCAAGCAGAGAATTAATCCTGACAAGCTCTTACGTACCCCAAGCAAAGAAGAAATGTGTCAAATCAAAATTATCTCAGAAAATACTGATGAATTTGGGCAAAATTTAGATCTTAAAGGTCAACGTTTTTTCCTCCTGAACCCAGTTTCAAAGGAGTTTGCGAGAGAAAGACAAAATCCCCGCCTCTTAGTGAGACTGGAATTTCAGGAATACGTTCCCTTCCTTCACAGAGCATTGGCGACTGCAGAAGGAAGCAGTGAGGAGATGGTATCAATCAGAGTTGAAGGTAACCACAAAATAGCTGCAGAATGAGTTCCCGACACTGCCTGTGAGTTGTACATGCAGATGTGGCATTCATCAATCCCCGGTGACATCAGTCTGTGTGTTGCAATATAAGGACACGAGGCATGATTGATTAATCTGTGGCTCTGACTCCATTTCCTGACCTAATAATTCCCCGGTCTCCAATGCAGAATAGAAAGGCTCAAACAAAAGAAAAAAAAAAGAAAAAGTGAGATCCCTTTACTTCATTCTTTTGAATAGGAAGATAAATGAGCTCCCTGTTGAATAAGGCAGAGCTTTGCTGAAAAACTCTAACTGTATTTGGGGGTAGTGTGAATTTATATCCATGAAAAAAGACATCTCTCTGAGTCACTGGTATATGACAAGAGAAACATGAAATGGTGTTAAATATTACGTTAAAAACTGGGTTTGGAGAGCGTCCATTCCCTTACATGGCAGTTTGGCTTCTGGAACGACTTTGTTTCTGAAACCTGTGCCTCCACCCTCAACTCATGAAGGTAACTTAATAAACCTTCCAGACCTGAAATGAACATTTTGATGACACTATGAATACAGTATATGCTAAAGATCTTCTATTCCATTTTCTATAACCATAAACAGATACGCTTTAATAGTCTGATGCCTTTACCTTAAAAAATTCCAATTTAGTTCCCTAGAGCCATAATAATAAAAACTGCTGACATTCTGGTTTTATTTTTCAGAGTAGAACCTGTCTTATAAGGGCTTTTCAGTGTTTGTGGACTGTTAAGATTAAGCTAGGTCTTAGAATGGGGCAACTTTGTTAAGGCACCTGATAGAGATGTGATGTGGACTTTTAAACTTGGCACAGAGTGACAGTAAGTCTTCCAATACATGAAGCCTATTCATTTTTTGTCTTGAAAATAGCTTTGTAAATGTTGGAGCTTAAAATTAATTTGGTTCATCTTCGCTTTCTTTGGACAGTACTTCTATCATTCTGGGTTTGAAGAGAGGAGCCATCCATTTCTGTCAGAACAAACGCACTGAGCAGGCAGGGAATTCCTTTTTGCTGGGCTTGCAGTACCTGTTTCTGGCCTTGCTGGGTTACAGGAGTTCAGTTCAGGGTTTCTGAAAACCACTATATGTCAGACAGGGAAAATAAGGCCTTAAAAATTTCAATTTTGTTTGTTTTTTAAACTTGCACACAAATAAAATGCAAAGGGGGGAGTAGGCTGCGTTATGTCTAAGAGAGAAAATACTCTCTGCTGCAGAAACTGTATCCCCCTCCTGTGGCACATCATAAAATGTCTTAGGTATTTGAACTCAAACCTGAAATGACAATACAGAGCTAGATGTGGATGCAGCATTTTGCTGCCTATTACAGTAAGTGTTGGCATTGTATCGAAAGCACATTTCTTATATTGATCTGACAGAATTCAATCTTCAGATATCTCAGAGCAATCAGCATGAGATTATTCAGCATGTGCACAAACCCTATTCTAATAGTTTCACTAGGAATGATCATGGCAATCTTTCACAGGCTTACATTTTTCTATTTTTGCTGATTCTTTTCTTATTTTTTCTTTTAGTATTTCCTCAAGTCTTTGTGTTCTACTACACTGATAAAGCCTTTCCAGGTTTCAATCTCTTTGCAAAATCTATAATGCAATTCATCTTTCTCCTTTTTCTCTTTTTCCCTCCAGAAAAACTTCTGCCCTGTCGATGTTGCAAGTTGCTTTTTCCTTCTTACACGGAAGTGGAGGAACAGGCACTGTGGACATCCCAGCTCTGTATCCTGTATTCTACAGCGTCCAACAGCAAGCAGATTCCTAATGAGCCATGCAAGACCAAAATAAGTACCTAGTGGCACTCCTCCAGAATATCCTTCCAGTGGTCTGTGTCTGAGGGCCTCCCCGAGGCAGAGAGGATGTGGCTAATAACAGAAAAACAGTACATTTTTTCTTCCTATGGATTTGTCCTGCCCCTTCATGAGCCCAGACTACATAAACACAGTTTTAAAATTCATTTTTAGAGAGGAATATGTAGTACTGAGACTACAGAAAAATCACCTGTCAATTTTTGGTTTGACTAAAATCTCCTTTGAAGCTTTTCTCTTCCGACCTGTGTATTGGATAGCAAGAACTTGAGGCTTGTCCTGAGTGTTTGTGACAGCAGCAACTGGGTCTGAGCACTGGAGACCTTTGCAACGTGCTTATGTTCTCTGGGGTCAGAGGTTTATATGGCTAAGGCAGCGGGAAAGAGAGCAGAATGAGCTGGGAAACCACTGAAATGCAGAAACTGTAGTGAAGTTGGCCACATCAGCACAGGTCCAACCTTTGAGACCATTAAATCTGTCTGCCTAATACTGAATGCAGGCAGCACTTTCTGTCTCTGCACGCTGTGGTGAGAATGTCAAATAGCCAGGGCAAGGGTTGTAAGCACAGGTATTAGCCTGCTGGAGAAAAACAAACAAACCAACAAATGCTCTTGCAGGCACGTGAGCCTTATTTTATGTCTGAAGAGACTGAAGCAGAGGTTGAGAATAGCAAGTTCTTGCACTGTTATGGTTACAACACTTCTACCATTGCCACTCTGCCAGTTAATCAGTTTTCCCTGCTAGGAGCCCCTGAGGAGTATGACAGTTTAAATTACAGAGCCCCAAGAGGAGCTTCATGAAAAATGACCTTCCACGTATAAAACTGAATTTTGTGCAAAGATCTAGAAAAACTTCCTATCCAAACCCTGCTGTTTTTGTATCCTGTTTCAGAACAAGCTTCAGCTGGAAGTTAGGTTTAGAAAGTCTGAAAGGCGCCTCAGCTCACCTGAGATAGGACCAAAGCCCCCAGAGTCGCAGCAGGTGGCTCCAGTGAGCCTCAGCCTCAGACGTCTGGATCCTTAAAATCATTTAGCCCTGGTGCAACAACAGAATAACAGCTGAAGCTGGGTGCTACCAAGGAGGGACCCTGAACAAAGGAAACCCTGGGGTTTTATCCCCTTACAGTCTAATTGCCCAAAAGTCTGGAGTCATCAGCTCCCGCCGTGTCTCCGAGTGTCTGGGGAAAGCATCAGAGGTGAGGGTGAGGGAGTGAGCAGCTCTTGAATACCAGATCCTAATTTTATGCTCATGTTCCATGTATTAAAGTATTAATGCTGAAGGAAAGCAATCCCTCATTCAGAATTTTTCCATCTCATGTCGGCACTTTATGAGACATTTGGCATTATAAAGACAGTCACCATGATCCGTCCTTCATGTCACTCTTGGGGCAACACTGCAAGACTTACAAGTAGGGAGTTTAAACCAAAACCCAAACCTTTTAATACAAGATTTCAGCTGGATTTTCCAGCATACGATGACTCCCTTGTGCCTCTCTGTTAGATTGTAATGATTTGGGGTCAGGGAACACTTTGGTACTAACGTGCCATATTTTTGGCGCTAAATAAATACTAAGTGTTCATGTACATCAATAGCTTTTTTAAAAATAACCAGTTACAAGTAATATATCCTCGGGAACGCTTTCCACTATCTTTTATGACTGCTATCCACCCAGCACCTGCATCTGCAGCTTAGGAAAAACCTGACACCAAAACACTGGTAAGGTGCAGCTAATGAAATCTGTTCCATTACTTAATGGTTAAATGTGAGATTAGTTTATATGCAGAACGGATCCCTGGTGAATATGTTGGAAAGACAAAAACCCTTTGTTTAGATCTAATAAAAGATTAGTCCAAAGAAAAGGCAGATTTCAAGATGCATGAGATTTCACACTTCATGTCCTAGTTTGATTTTCCCTCTACAGAGAGCAAAACTAGAACCACCTTACAAACTGCTGTCCACAACAGGTTGTGAACTTTGTAGTTGGTGTCTTCTATTTGCAGCACGATAGGGTAAAATAATCTGGAGATGGATACTCAGTTGCTTACATGATTTATTCCATTTCCATTTTTAATGTGGTCCTCATTGCATAGAAGAACAACAGAAATGACCTCTCAGGTGATCACACTCAACCAGTCCTTTGCCTCATATTTTATGCCTGGTCTGACAGCTCTTTGCCCCACTCTTGTCTTTGGAGTGAAATGCACTCATATGAGACCTAGGACCCGATATCAGACAGTACTCACACATTCATAGCAACAAGAAATTAGTTATTCATTTTCTTTCTGTCACCTGGGAGTTCCTCATAACAGAGTGATTCTTTGCTGCCATATGCTACAGCTCCATAAAACAAATAATTTATTCACAAGTTATAAAGATCACAAAGAAACAAGAGAGCATGAACAATGTAAGAGCAGCTTCGTGCATGATCAGCACAAATGGGAAGACAGACCCTCCCTGGAAACACCTTTGTTCAAGGTCCCTACAGGACTGACACACCTCTCTGCCAGGACAGGTAGTGTTACCCTGGGAAAGGGGGTTTCTATGAGCTGCGGGAGTGCTCCAGGATGTGAGGTTGATGGGTCTCTGACTCAGGCCCAGTTATGGCTCCAGTTCAGCAAAGCACTTAAGTCACATTGACTTTACTTCGGTGAAACACATCTGTGTTTTGCAGAGTCTCGAGGCTGAACTGCACCTGGGATTGAGCACAATGGTAGTTTTGATCTTTCAGGGGATGTTCTCAGTTTTAAGCATACATTAAAAAACCAAAACAGCCCCTGAACAGCGAGTTTATTTTCCAGTGATATAGATAATGAGTTATTCAATGACAACTCCAATGAGCTTTCCATTTCCACTGCTTTCCATTCACTCTGCCAGAGGACCACAGTTTGGTGTATCTCTGTTTGAGAAATGAAAACAATTAGTCTGTCCTGCTTCTGTTTACAGCTTGATCCTAATAAATTTCACTCAGAGGGGTTTTTTTTGTCAGCTCAATACTCAAAGTCTCAGTCGTAGCTGCCAAAAAGAAACATTAACAAAGATAATTTCTATTAAGAGTAAAAGAAAGTGTTAGAGTGCTTGTTTCAATCCCAAATTGTTGTTCTTATTAAAAACAAAAATAATTTCAGTCACACCTAACTTGTAATTGATTAAAACCAAATCCTTTACTAACTCTTGGAAAGATTTGTTATTCTGTTCTCTAAACCTATTTGTTTTCACCTTGCCTCTAATGCACTCGCCACCTATAAAATCTGCAGCCATCACGCTTTGCTCAGTGCGGCGTGTCTGACACACCATCACCACCCTGCCCTGGGCCAGTGTGTAAAGGAATGAGCAAATGCACCAGAGGACCCCAATCGGACCTGGCATCATCCCAGAGCAGAAATGGAATATGGTCTGTGACTAATTCTGGTTCGTTTTCCCTTCTATAAAGGAAAGATACTTTTTCGGTTACTCGGTCAGGAGGGATGAGCTGATTCCATTTCAGACCTGTGTTACTATATTTCAATGTATCAATTCATTTCTCTACTAGAGGCAAATATCTGTGATACAGGCTGTATTTGTAACTAGAGTGTAATAATCCCTTTCATCCACTGCTCATGCCAGATTCTGTTTTGAGGGAGGCAACAGTTTTATTGTATCCCTAACATTAGCATTTCAATAGTCTCTCCACAAAATGCTTCCAATTTACCTGTGCAGAAGTTAGATATCTCTTGATTTACCATCTAAAGAAACTATTAAGGTTGCCAGCATTTTTTTCCTTTATTTTCCTTTCTTTTCTTTCTCTTTGGCTAGAAGTCGGATGGAAATTAGGCTTCTATTTCCATACAATAGTATAGAAAGTCTTCTATTTGCCATGAAAATTTTTGAAATGTTCTTGAACAGCTAAGCATCCCAAGCCCCAGATAATTTGGTTACTTGGAAATTATTACTGTCGTATACAATTAAATTTATCAGTTATTTGGCGATCCGTTTGTGTCTCTGAGCTATGTTTCCTAATTAGAATATGCAATCCATAATGCATCACTTTTCTTCCCCAAGAGAAAAGACTTGGGTGTATCACAAACCATGTTGTCCAACAGGAAAGACGAACTGTGGAGGAAAATGTCCAGATCAAATAGTCACCTCGGGCTCAAGTTCCCATCAAAATAAAATCTGTTGCTGCCCAACTTTATTGCCTCCTTTCTCCCAAGGAGAGGGATTATATTGTGGCATATGAAATACGGGAAAAGTCACGCTTAAACAAGAAGGCAAGAGTACCACATTTTCAGAGAGGTACGGTCTTCCCCAAAAATGTTCAGTGCTTGAGCTTAAGTCTGAGCTTGTGGGATGAGTTGTGGCGGAAAGTTTTAGGAATTCCAGCCAAAGCCCATTTTTCAACCATCTTTAAAGCTGTGTTTACAAATCAAACCTTAATGGTAGTTATTGACATTCTTCTCCCACAGGACATTGATCCAGCAGATGCAGTGTTGGAAGCTTGCAGAAATCTGTAATTTATAACTAAATTGCTTGACTGAGTTAGTGGGGGCTGTGTCAATAAGGGAGGACTACACATTTGGGAAGATGGTCCAGAAATTCATGTTTAAAATTAGATTTTGCAGAGTGGTGGGCAGATAACTTTTTTGTAAGTTCTGACAGAAAAAAATTTTAAAACCCAAAACCAACAAATGCCAGGAATAGAAACACAGAGCTGGGATAGAATTGCAAGATATAGCCAGTGTCAAGGCAGGGCAGTCAGAGCAGCTGCACTGTCTCAGCGATGGGGAAGGAATGTGGTCCAGGCACTCCAGTTACCATCTGACCTCCTGTGTCGCCCTCACTCAAGGAGTCAGAGGCATGGTTTATTGTATGCTCAAGTGCCCAAGCAATGAATGCAAAACTCCTGCTGATAAATCATCTCTCTGGCAGGTTTTATTCCAAAGATAGAGCATTGCAGAAACAGGACAGGTCCTGTTGGTAGCACATGAGACCTTTCTGCTGTCTTTCTTGCAATGCAGATGCAGACTCAAACGAGCTCAGGGAGAAATCTCCCTGCTTTGGGAAAGAGAACTCTTGATTCATTCGCTCATCTTAAAGCAAAGATATTACTCTGCACTTTACTTCCTTGGTCTGTGCTGGAACTTTGTTCAGGTCTATCAGCAGAGAAACTGGCCTTTTTTGTGCTTCCCACCTGCCTGCACTGAGCCCCTACGGAGCCCATAGGCACTGAGGCAGGAGAGCTCACTGAACTACCATGGCTCAGGCACATCCCTTGCTATAACTGAGTCACAATGGACTTTCAGAGACCTCTGCTTTCCCTATCTGCTTGATCAGGGGCATGTGTACAGCTGAGTTCACCAAAAAACTGCACTAGTCTAAGGCAAAGCTCAAATTCAATACTTCAACTGGACTGAGGCATTTTAATCCACCTGCTTCCATATTCCTACACCATTTCTCACTGATATTAAGCTCCATCCTGGCCTTGACCAGCAGGTGAAGGGGAACTGAGGCCACTGCTCCCCTCTGGTTCTTTGTTTTTTTCATGGCTTAACCCTCAGCCAGGAGCCAAGCCCCACACAGCCGCTCTCTCACTCCCCCACCAGAGGGATCAGGGAGAGAATCAGAAGGGTCTAAGGTAGAAAACTCATGGGTTGAGATAAAGAAAGTTTAAAAGGGAAAGCAAAAGCTGTACATGCAAGCAAAGCAAAACAAGGAATTCATTCATAGCTTCCCATGGGGAGGCAGGTGTTCAGCCAGCTCCAGGAGAGCAGGATCCTATCCTGTGTAATAGTAACTCGGGAAGACAAACACCATCACTCCAAACGTCCCTTCCTTCCTCCTGCTTCCCCCCGCCTTGCATACTGAGCATGTGATATGGTCTGGAATATCCCTTTGGTCAGTTTGGGTCACCTGTCCTGCCTGTGTCTCCTCCCAGCCTCCCCTGCAGCCCCAGTCTCCTCGCCAGCGTGGCAGTATGGAAAGCAGAAAAGGCCTTGGCTTGGTGCAAGCCCTGCGCAGCAATAACAAAAACATCTCTATTGTCATCACTGTGTTCAGCACAAACACAAAACACAGTCCCATAGCAGTCACTGGGAAGAAAATTAACTCTACCCCAGCCAAACCTAGCACAGTATTCCTATGTGAGCGTTTTACAATGCATGTGGTAGACCACATTTTAATTTCTCAGTCACTGTGAGAATTGTTAGATCAGTGCAGTACTCCATGGAAGAGCAGCAGAGACCGTCATCTTCCTGACCCATGTTTCCTTGTTCCTCTGCCACCGCAGCACCCTCCTGATCAAAGCTGCATTGTCCCAGTGAGTGCTGCTCACCATGGGCCAAGTGTGTCAGGCAACGCAGCACGACTCCTGTGACTCCTCAGGGTCCCACCACACCTTGCACTCTGCCCAGCAGGCCCTGGGTCTACTTTCGTGTTTATGCCCTCAACTTCTCCTCGTGTTGCCTTGTTTTTCCCATTTCCTCCACCACCCACCGTTTCCCTCCCGAGTCTCTCCCTGCCCACACTCCCACTGAACATGTGTCAAGCTGGGCTTATTTGGATGGGGCAAAGCACTTCAGCGAAAATGCCTTCACAGTGGGGCTCAGTGTGGTCCATGAGAGGAAAGGCATGTGGACGAGGCAGGAAACCTGCTGTTTGGCTTTTGCACTGACCCGCTGCCTGACTCCAGGCCAGCCCTCTTTAAGCTGTCCTCTCCCAGACAGGCCATGCAGATGACCAGACAGGTCTCTGCGGGGAGAGGGTCCCTGTGCATCCCCACAGCGTGGGGCAGAGTTGGGGGCTGCCAGGCTGAGCTGGTGGCCATCCATCAGAGGCTGCTTTCCTATTCCTCTCAGCCTGACCCTTGGGCAGCTCGTTTGGAGCCACCTCAGATATCCACAAGCTCAGTGTGTGTGCAGTGTAAATAGGAGCTTAATCCCATTACAGGGCTGAGCAAGTCCACTGAGGCCAAGAATCTTGAGCTGGCTGAAATACAAATGCAAGGCAAGTCTTCATTACACCCTCTTCTCCAGCCAGTTGGATTGCTCCCTACTTGAAGCTGGTGGCATTTTTCGCCAGTTTACCACAGTTCCACGGATGTGAATGGCAGAAAGACACTGAGTGTGGCAAAGGAGCCATCCCACATTCACCTCAGAATGTGGCAAACAGCTGCAAGGACATAGTGCTGTTAAAAAGAATGCCCTGAACCATGTCACTGATGGGTAACACTTGCAGTTGCTAAAACAGAAAGGACTTTAAACGACTGATTTATTTTCCATTAGCTGAGTTGCTCTATATCCTTTGCAATTCTCTCAGGCTGGGCTGTTGAAATAGACAGTCAGGTTCACTTTTATTCAGTGCTGATTTCCAGGCAGGGTGCTTTGCTGGGCTCTTGGGCTCAAACCAGCAATAACTGCAAATAAGGGAGGGAAAAAAATGGAGGAAAAGAAAGAGAGAGCTGAGAATGCTAAAATTCTGAAACTATTCCTTCTATTCCTGTATTTTAAGAAGGATTTTGGACCAAAATGGCTTCTAGCAGCACACTTTGATTTTTTTTTCTGTCCAAAAGGCAGAAATTAATAGTTTTTAAAGTGCCAAACAGCATAGGTAAACTCTATATGGTCCAATAGATTTGCTTCTTTCTCCTCAGGTGAACTGATGTGCAACCAATTAAAGAGAATGTGGTAGACCTACTTTTCCACTTTACAAAAAAAAAAAAAAAAGAGAGAAAAAAAGGCTCATTGTGTTCTTCCCTTGCACTTTTTTTCTTCCTTCAACACCAGAAAATATCTGGTCCAAAAGTCCCTTAATGATCTTCTGACTACCATAAAAATGGTAGACTTTTAACTAGAAATGGCATTTACCTGGTCAGGTATACTGAGGCTTGGTTTGCATTTTAAGGAAATCTGGCATTAGTTTTGCATCAGATTGCTGGTTTCTGTGCTCTTGACTCTCATTTCTGAGTACATTTCCTTTTGAGGTAAAACAATGAGGAATGCACTGCAACCTTTTATCATGCAGCTATCTGCATTCCTGGGCAATGTCACTGTCTGGTGTGTGACTCATTTATGGTCTCTGCGAAGCTTTATGCTTCCATTAGAGGCCTCTTTTCATTCTGCTTTATTTTAGACAAAATTAGGCTCCAATGGACTTCAGTTTTTTGGAGTCATATGACATAAACGGGAGGATGGCATACTGTGGGATAAATGTGGCCACATCTCCTGTCTGTCTGTAATTTTATTACTGAGATATAGCTACTGGGAAAATCTAAACCTACCGAGAAACGAACAAAGCTTAAATAGAGAAGAAAATCCTTGTTATTAATTAAAATCAGTGATATTTGCATAACAGCTTCCGAATGACCATGGATACAGCACTATGTGTTGCAAAGTAGAAGTGTATGAGGTAAAGTAAAAATCACTAACCTTTGTTTATCTAACAAGCCAGCTCTAATTAGATGGTCAAATTAGTGGCATGTCTGTAAAACAAACTGGTGAGGTATCTTGAGGAAGGCAAAATTATGTTATTATTTTATCCCATGTTGTTTATCCCTTATGCATCACGTTACCAGATCTAACAGCTGCAACAACTGAGGGTGCAGAAGGAGGATAAATGAGAGAAGGATGGTCTCTGAAAGAGAAAGGTAGTGCTAAAGCTGTGTAAGATGTGTAGGATAAATAAGCACTTAGGTCGGTATGCAGGGAAGAATGGAGGATATTTTCTAATAGATTTATTCATTTTGAATTGTGAGTTTTTTCCTTGTGGGAGCTTTCTCTGTTTCACAGTATTGCTTCCACGCTTTGATACATGTGATGGGGTGATGAGAAAACCTTGACAGGAAGCTTAATTTTGATTCAGTTCTGCTAAGGATTCCCTAAATGTGACTGGAATATACTGGATCCTTACGCAATATGTCTGGACTGCTAATCTAAAGAAATGGTACCACCTAGGGATGCCAGAAGGCCACCCTCAGGAATATTAATTTTCTCTTTCACTGAGATGCCATTGGATCTGATCGGTAGCACGGGGAAGTTCAGCGTGGTTTGAGATTCAAAAGAAATGTCCACTTTGTGCTTGCTTTACACGTTTCTGTTGATTGCAGCTGGGTAAAGGCACGGTAACAGCAGGGCTGATTTGTCTTGATCACTGAATCAAACGTAATGCCGTTCCACTGGGATAGTGAACAACAGAGAAAGTTAAGCAAAATTAACAGTAACACTGGGCTTCAGTAACAGTCATACAGGGGCCAGAAGAAAAGAGTTCAAAGGTGATAGTTGTGAAAAAGAAGTGAATGGGGTCAGGGAAAGGTAACTCATGGTAAAGATAACCAGAATCTGTGACAGTCTTTCATTGCAGGGGGCATGGAGGGTACAAAGGAAATGTTCAAACTGCATAGGAGGAAAAGCTGATAAGACTTGCACTGCAGAGATTAAGGTATCAGTTTCCAGCCAAAGGGATCTGGGGATTGGATCATTATTGTGCTATTAGCTGCTGGCTGGAGATAAACAAAACAAATGTTTATTCCCAGGAGAAACAGCTCTTAGAGTTTAACTGACTGCTAATTTGAAATTCCCTTGAGCAAGAAGGCAGTCTCTCCTTGGAGCTGGAGTCTTCAAAAGACAATTTCAGGATGATAAAAAGAATGAAAATATTTCTTTTTCACTGTGCAATATACAGTGATTTGTCCCTTATCCTCTGCAGGATTATTTTCTGTATTACTTATCTTGTATTGCTCGGTCTACAAGAAATTAATATAGGATGCCTCTCAATATTTAGGGAGAAGCCGCCTGAACACGTGAACTTTCAGGCCCTGGATGACATCTTCATGAATTCTTGTTATCCCGTTTCTTATGTTGGATAAAAAGATTCCAGAGGAGAAGAAAATGATGAAACTTCTCAGTGGGAGTACAGGGATACCCTTGAACACCAGAAAGTCTCACGGCTGTCCGGGACTGGGGAGTCACCAGAACTCACCAGGGCCAGACCTTGGCTGCCGGAGGCTGGGAAAATTTCACTGCAGATCTGGGCAGTATTTTTTCCTAGACATTCACCTGTGACCTTTCATGAGAATTATTCTTGGAAAGCAACAAGGGAAAAAAAGCAGAGGCAGTGTCATCTCTCATTCAGCTCAGGCTGCAGCAGTTGTGCCGGGGAGGGGAAGGCTGAAGTTCAAAGCTTTGCCCTGGTCTCTGATAAGTTGCAGGGCAATAGACGAGGATATGCCGGCAATGAGAAATCCTGTGGATTTTTTTTTGCACCAGGAGGATCTTTGAACTTAAGATGCCAGCAGCCTTTGACAACACTCTTTTTATTTCCAGAGTGCTGTTCTGCCAGCAGAGGAGGGAGAGTCCTGATTTCCCACAGTGAGGAATAAGTAGGCTGCCCGGTGAGACAAATTACAGCAGCATGGCAGCGATAGGACTGAGTGAGCCAGGAGAAAAGCCTGGATCGTGCAACCACTTCCAGGAAGCTATACATTCGTTATAGTAGAAATAATTTTTTCCTCACTTCATAATGACTAATGCCGTGATTAACATATCAGATTGTACGTGGAGTCTCGGCACAAGACATCAAAGCCTTTCCACATAGGTTCTTCTCCTGCTCTCTCTTATTAGTGTACATGGTGCCCTAAGGATATAACAAGCAGAACTGCAGAATGCCTCATGAGCAGTTTATATGTGAAGCCCCAGGTTTGCTCCAGCGCTGGAACAAAAGAGAGAAACATTGTTTACAGCAGGAACTACTCAGAAGCCCCAAAAGTCCCCAGGACACCCTTAAATAATGTAACCCAACCCAAACAAAATGATGAAAGGAGGAAAAAAAAAATTTTTTTGGTCCCATTCTCTCTAAGGAGTCTCCCTGCCATAATTATGTAGGAAAGTGCGGCTTTTTAGGCTGGACCCCGAATGCATCAACCACCCTTCAGTGCCATCAGCAAACGGAGAGCTTCCTGACTGGAAATATCAAAACACTTCAGCAAGTCTATTTAGCATCTTCTCTACACAGCCAACCCCTAAAGGTCTGACTCGTGCGCAGCGTAATCTCACTTTCTTGAAAATTGTTCTGGCGGTCAGCTCAGCTGTACTAATTTTCCTGGTTTGTGTTTATTAAAATACCTTCTCTACTGTCCCCAGAAAAACAATCAACCTGACTGCATTTGTGGCAGTGGCATTTTGCCTTCTACCTGTTATTGTACCTCTTTATCTCCAGCAGCAGTCAGCATATGGGTGGTTTGGAGAGAGATTTACACACTGATATTTTATTAAGGTTCCTTTTTATTCTATAATTTAACTGGGGAGATTGAAACATTGTACATTATTTTGCCTGTGGTAAAATAGACCTGTTTTAGCTTCTCTTTTTTCCCCCCCTACTTCTAATTGCTCATTAATATTCAGCATTTATCTTATCTATTCCCCTCTTCATTTGGTTTGTAAATGATTCCTTTGCTTGTTCCTTTATTTTTAAGCCTGTTTTCAACTTTTGTTTAATCTCCTTGGTGGCTTTTTTCTTGTTTGTTATTAAATTTTGAGTTAGACTTTTAAGCTTATCCCTTTTCATATTCACTCCTTAAAACGCCAGCTGCTCTTTTACTCTGTCTCCTACAGAGACTGTGTGAAAGCAGAGAAATGGAGCTGCTCCTCCAGCATAATATGGATTGTTAATTTTGATGGAGCTTTCTCAGGTGCCAAGAGCAGGGGCTGGGTGGGCTTTAGCCTTTCACCCCCACAACAGCTGCAGTTGTAATAAGCAGAAACAGACAGAAGTGTATGAAACGTGGGGTGACACTCGGGTTCTGCATCCCTCTAGGAGCCCTGTGGGAGTTATGTCACAGCAGGTTTTGGACACAGATATTTCCTCTCAGCTCTCATTCCTGCCACACCTCCCTGCTGGCATCTCTGGTGGATCTAATCTGGGTGTGCCTGTGGGGAGGTGACCTGGAGTCACAGTGGGGCTGGTGTGTGCTGGAGTGTGTGCTCTGTGTCACCTGGGCTGCAGAAACTTGGGCTGAGGCTTGGGGCCTCCTCAGCTCTCATCACACACTGACTTTGAAGCCTGTTTGCCTTCTCCTCCCATCCCTACTGAGCAGCAGCAGTGTAATGCAAGGGACAAGGACTCTCATTCCCTATAAATTACTCTACCTTGTAGTAACTGGACTGACTCCAGTTACTATTCCAGTCTTTGAGCACTCTCAGGCAAGCACTGAGGCTGTCTGTCCTTGGCTGACTACCTCATCAGGGCCTGTTTAGATTCATGTCATATTTATTTTAATTAAAATTCCATTTATTCTGATTTGCTAACTGACTTGTCTCATATCTTTTCAGTCTCTGGATCTATTTGCTTTCCTGAAAACCTTTCCCCTCTTTATTTCCTATAGTTTTTAGATCTGAAAAAAGTAAAATTTGCCTTCTTGCTACCATTGTTTCTCTCCATTTCCCCCATGTCTGCCCCTGTGGTGTTCCTTGTTTTACAGAGAGCTGCAGACAAGAAGTCCCACTGGGCTCTGTGTTTTCTATTATTTTCATCTTAATTCCTATTTTTTTTTTTTTTGTCTTTTGAGTTTCCTCTATGAACCACCAAAGAGCTAATCTAACACCTTTACCAGCTGCCTCTTCAGTGTGTTCAGCAAAGTCGTGCACACCCACAGCAGCATCATTTATACATCATGCTGGTCGGGTACAAGGTTGGATTCTGAATTCAGCTGTTGACATGGTTTGAATCACAGTTCCCTTCTCAGTGCATGATTCCAGTCTTTATTAAAAAAGAACAAAAATAGAACATCCTGATAAGTTTTTTGGCTGTGTTTTTTCCCCACTGCACCATGGCATCTGTTTAAGCATGAGGGTTCACCTGACCTCGTGCCTTGCTGCCTGTGCCATGCAATGCCACGTGTAGCCAAGGAGCTCCAAAAAGAAAGTGCAATAATCACGTGATTGATGAGAAGTGCATGGTGAAGTTGACATTTAAAGGAAAATGGAAGAAATTTAACACAGGAATATTATGTTATTTAGCGATGAAGGACAAACAAAAGCCAAGACAGACAGATACAATTCTTCTAAAATGCCATACAATTTGTTGGGAGCAATGACAATATTGGATTCTTTCAGTGGCATTTGTCACTGTCAGAGGCGGGTCAGTAGACTAGATGGAGCCAATTGTGATCCATTATGACAATGACTAAGCCCTTAGGGACCAAAATACTCTTAGGGTTGCTTTGTGTACAATTGTTATAAGCCCAGCCTGTGCTGGACACTGGAAAGGTACTGGTCTATCTTTTATATAAATGATCAACCTGCTGAAAACTGAAACAGTATTTTTGTATTCCTGATCACTTTGAATAGACACGATCCATTTTCCTTCTTCATTTTGTGGGTTTGGCATGTTCAAGCTCCTGCATTTCAGTTGTCTGAAAGGTTGTGCACCTCTTGATGTAGGATCATAAACAGCATTAAATTTTTACATGTAGGTGCTTTAATTCTCAAAAAGAATTCTTAGAATTAATAATTGTTAGCTATTAATAATTATTAATTCTTCTTCTTAGAATGGGAAAAGGTTCTTTTTTATATTTTGTGGGTTTATGTGAGCTTGCATGAATGGGAGGCAGAGTCAACACTTCCTTTTGGATGCTGCCTCTGGCAGGCTTGGTTATATTGCTGGAATCTGAGTTCAGGTGGCATTTTCAAGGTGCAACCTTATCCAAAGGTTAGACAGGTAAAGAGTTGCTTCCACTTGCTGCCATGGGTTCTGAGTGATCAGGGCTGCTATAGGCAGCTGTAATTGAAGTGTTTAGTCTTTGCTAAATATGGTTATTACCTGAGGGCTCTTGAAATACTGTTTGCATTTTTTATGGTCATTGGATTCTCCTGATTACCAGATGTAATAGACTTTTTATGCTACAATGCAACTGTTGAACATTTTAATTGGAATGCCATGTCAAATTTTTAAATTAAAAATCAAATACTCAAAGCACCAATGCTTTTTTGATTACTAAAATTAAAACCTAATTGAATTCTCCCACCAAAAAATATCCTGTGGAAATTTAATTAGAGAAGTGTAAAAGAGCTGATTTTTAAAACATATTATTTTTTAATTAGGAAAAATCTAAAAGGCAAATTAGTAAGTTTTAAATTTTCCAAAATATGAATATGGAGATTCCATTTGGCACAATAAAGAGGAGACCCAAGGCCTGCCTTCCTAAATGACTGTATTTCACAGGGCTTGAGACTTACCTGAATAAAACAAAGTGATGAATACCCGTTTCTGTGGTGGATCCTCATAAAAACCCTTCATAGACTATCAGCACGTTAAAAGACTACAATGAAAAGTTAAAGTAGCTTTAAGTGAATATTTGGAGTAGGGTGCAGAGAGAGAGGCTAACTGGTTATTTACAAATAGTGTACAAGGTTACACCCTTGTCTTCAGTGACATGTTGAATGGCAAGACAGCTCTGCAGTCCACTCTTGGTTGGATTAGACCCCATTCCCAGGTCTTTTGCTCTCCTGATGTACTGCAGGATACCTAACTCCAGGGCTCTGCATTGGAGAGCAGGCACATTGCATTGCTCTGTACTGCCCTGCTTTTGTGTGATTGACCATTGTGCACCCAGGAACGTTCACACGGCATTAATAAGGGTGAAGAAATCATTGACAGCCTAGGTGGGCTCAATTTGGCCTTGTCAGGACATTTCCATTTCCCATTGATTTCAGTTGTTTGTGGTTGCACGCAAAGTGTCAGAGTTAGTGAATTAGAACAGGTGACAAGGGCCCTTGGGAAAGCACAGCACCATCATTAGGTAGATGGGAAATGATTGCAGCTCTACTTCTTCCTTAATCATTTTTCTTTCTTAAAAATGTGCATCGCACAAACTACCTCTCTATTTTGTAGCGCTGTGTAATTTCATGATACAGCAGTTAGGAGATAATTTGATTTAAAGAAAAAAAAATAGAAATACTAACTACAGCTCTCTGGAGACTCACTGCTTAATGATATGCACTTAAAAGTATAAGGAATAACAAAATGAAGAGGAACGGTGCCTGCAGGGTACGTTCAGATCTGGGTTAGCTCACTCTCTCACAGCTGAAGGCGGGGCAGCGTGTGACAGTCACTCACAACTTGCACTCCTGAGCCTGAGGAGCTGGGGGACACCTACCTGAGCAGACCCTGCAGGGCATGGGCTGACTTCAGTGCTCTCCAGATCATCCTCCTGTGTTCATGACCTGGAGCATGGTGCCGGTCCTGATGACTGCTTGCTTTTATCTTGGAAAACCTTTCCTGGCTTGGAGAACAAAGAAGAAGGAATCTGCTCACAGCTGAGATGCTCAACTGGGAAAGGGAAACTGAAACAAGAAACCTGTTTGGGTTTTTTAATACACTTTTCCTAAACACAAAAATAAAAAATAAGGTTATTTCTGTCCCTATTGTTTGCTTGAACTGCAGAAATCATATTCTTGCCCATGACAACTCTGGTGCTAGTGGCATTTTTCTCCTGAAAAGATGAGATGGGAGAGTTTAAAGTGGGAGTTTAAAATGTGAGTTTAAAATGTTCATCTCCCTTTTCCTGGGTAAGTGCTCTAACCAGTCTTGTATTCTTAAGGGATTATAGACTGTCTCTCAGCACACTTGTACCAAGGTAAATTTAAGCAGAAGGTGCACCCCATCTTCTTTATTAAGACTGTACTATTCAGATAACAGTGTGCGGTTTCTTGACTACTTAGAAGAGACTTTTTTCCCCTAGAATCTTCTTTTGGTGTCAAAACACAAATTCTATTTCAGGTTTTGTTAGTGGAAGGGGCTACAGGGGTGGCTTCTGTGAGAAGCTGCTGGAACTTTCCCTGTGCCCAGCAGAGTCAGTGCCAGGCAGCTCCAGGACCTGCTGCTGACTGAGGCTGAGTTGATCAGAGATGGAGAGGGGCCTGAAGGGACGTGCCCAGCCAAGGTGGGAATCTTCATGCACATTCCAAAAAGGGATATGTTAGAAGGGCCTGATGTTTGAAAGTGGGACTGGACTTTTATAGTGATTGGCTATCGATCATATGCCTCCAGGTCAGCTGTGTCACCTGGGCATTTTTAGATAAGGATATTTTACCTCAGGTGCCACATCTTTACTTCACTACCAGGATGTTTAACTTTGAGGTTAATGAGTCAGACTGGTTTTGGCAAAATTCGACACTAAACCGGCCTGACACACCCTCTCTCAGCCCGCACTGATAGCCTTGCAAACAGGACATGGTGTGAGTTACGTTCTAGGCAGAACATCCTGCTGCATAGGGAAGGGCTTCTCACCCTGAGGAGGGAACAGCATCAGAAAGAACATGTGATGAACTGACCATAACCCCCATTCCTTTCTCCCTGCATCCACTTGCTCGGGGCAGGGAGGGACAGGAGGTAGAGAACTAGAAATAAAGTTAAGACTGGGAAAGAGGGAGGCGTAGCTGGAAGGTGTTTTTTAGGATTGCTTTTACTTCCCATAATCCTACTCTGATTAGTAATAAATTCAGTTACTTTCTCCAAGTGGAGTCTGTTTTGCCCGTGACGGTAAATGGTGAGTTCTCTCTCCCCATCCTTATCTCAATTAATGAGCTTTCATTATATTTTCCCTCTCCTGTCCTGTTGAGCAGGGGAGTGATAGAGCAGCTTTGGAGGGCACCTGGCATCCAGCCCAGGTCAAACCACCGCACAACCTATGTCCCTAAGCCTTTTAACAGAAGTGAAAGTCACACATACTGGAATGCCATAAAACGCTAATTCCTCAGTTTAGGAAAAATGGTCAAAAATACTGTGAAGTAACATGATAAGTCTGCAATCTCTATCCTTTCTATGATTTAATAGGCTGATAAGCACTTGAAAATGAAGGAATGAAGGTGTGATTTGGTTAAAATGTAAGTTGATGAAGATTCCTTTTCTTCAGATGTCATTTTTGAAGTCACTTGCAATCAAACAATCTTGTTATCTTTCATTTCATTTCCTATGGCACACTTAGGCAATCTGCTCTCTCTAAGCAGTTATTACAACAACCTATCTGTTTTCCACTTACATCTAATAACAGTTTACTCATTCCTCAAAGGTCTATACTTATTTTCATTTTTTATAACAAAATGAGAAGCAGAAAGTCTATTCAGGAAAGTAGTTTTTAAACAAATGTGAAAATCGAGAAGGACTAAAGGCTGGAGAAAGTCTTTGAGATTCAGCTATTAATATCAGGATGGAGAAATGGATGAATTTAAAGAGTTTGTGTGGTAGATGCTTGGTTTACCTCGGTGCAAACATTTGCCCACTAGATAGTAATTCAAGATATTACTGCTTTCTGCTCACTTGATATTGCCTTCACAGCTGAGCCTTGTTAACATGGAAAGTCAGCCAAATTAGTTCAAAGAGCTTTCAGATCTTCAAGGACATGTCTGTTTGCCCCTTTTCTGTGTTTCATTTTGTTAAAGTCAAATTAAAAACAAAACACAAAACAAACCGAGCTAAAACCCAAACAAACAAAAAACTCCCACAGGAACAATATATGTTTGTATGAAACCAAAAACTGTCATTAGATAAAAATCAGTGTGATCCACATGAATCAAGTCTGTCAGTCACTATCAGGAGGAGAGAAGGTTTGCAGCTGCCCTACTTTCCACCCCAAAGAACAAAATACACAGCCCTTCTTCTCTGAGATTATTGAGTTACTGCCCAGTGCACCTCATTCCTTCAGGAATCAGGACGCTGATAAGACCAGCAATTCATCTGATCCCACCTTGCAAATCTTGTATGGCCAGCCCTGAAATCATGAAAATGTCAATCCTGAGAAAAAACAAAACCCTACACATGGAAGGAGTTGGGAAGTGGAAAAGCATCTGCAAGCCATGCACTGGAAAAATCCTCCCTTAAGGAAAGAAGTTAAACGGCAGCATGTGAAGGATGCAGGAAAACGTGTGAATTTGAGCACAGGCTGAACAGGAGAGTCCTGCAGCAACCTTGGCCCCAGACATTTAGAGCCGTACTGATAGTCTGGTGTGATTGTGCCATATTTCAGTCTCCCTTCTCTGGGCAGCACCATCAGAGCACATCTGCTAATGCAAGATTAACTCCCAGGTCATACTGGTCCCCCTCTGTTCGATGCCAGCTAACTTGCAGGTTAAAATGAAATGGTCGGGTCAGTCAAGTTTGGTAAAAGGCCATTCTCAGCAGGTGCTGGTTAGAGTGATTTGCAGTGTCTGGAAAGGTTTGGGAGAATAGAGTTTGAACCAAAGCGAGTTAAGCAGAAAACCATTGATCAGTTTCTTTCACGTTATCTTAATTTGATGTTTGTGTAACGAAGGGTTATTTGTAACAGACTAGTAGGAAGATGGGATTGTGACATAAAAATTTCCAGCTGAAATAAAGCAAGGCAATTACAGGTTGTCCACTGGGTTGATGTAATAATCTTTCATTTCAGAACAGCTGAGTTCTGCACCCGAAGTGTAGCCCTCTAGCAGATGCCTCTGGCAGCAACATGAGTCCTGTTTCCATCTGTCTAGAGTAGAAATGCTGGCAAAACATGTATTTTGGGTGGAAAATAAATAATTTTTTTTGAAAGAGATATTTATTTCCTGAAATAGGGGAAACTAGGAATTGATTTCTTCTTTCAGGCTATGGCAAAGGAACACAGAATTCCTTTCCACTCTCCACATGGATATTGGAATTTATTTGGAAAAAGAGAAACCAAAGAAACGAACAAATTGATACATACGTATTTACATAGTAGCAAATACAAATAATATACTGTGGTGCTTTCAACATTTGAAAAAATAACTATATTAATTCTTAAGGTTCCAAACTTTTAGATCTCACTAAAATTTGCTCAGGAGATGATGACTTTCTTTTGGCAGTATTTAGTCACAAAAAATTTTTAAAAATGTATCAGTTTAAATATACTAAAAAAAAAAAAAAAATTAAGAAGTATCACCCTAAAACCAGTTCCTGATCACCCATCATTTGTCTGTGAGGCAGAGATTACTGCATCTGTCTGGGATATACATAACCTCAGCTCACATCCCTTCTCTAGGAGATGTGAAATTTTGTGTCTCATGTTTCTGGGAAATATTTAAGTTACAGATCTAACTTCTGGGCCAAAGGCTATTTTCTTCTTACTTTCTCCCACTGAAATCAAAGACAGTCTGGGTTTGATATCTGACTCTGCCAGATGGGGTGTAAGTTATAGCAGCAGAAACACACAGCTCCTGCTTGTATTCAGGATGTCCCAAAGGAACAGAACTCTCTAGCCTTGCCCTATAGAACTTTTTATCTTAAAGCTAAAAAAAAAAAAAAAATCCAGAGATTTCTGAATATTAAAAAATTAATAATTTATCCTTTCAATTTGGAAATATTTTCTCCCTAATCTGAAAGAGCTCCCTTCATCCCAGAAATTAACAACCTCCCCCTACTAAACAAACCTCTAAAATTTCCCATCTGCCAAAGCATGGGGTACATGTTCAGCTTTATGCTGGAGGAAAAATGAGTTATACTGAAGTTAATTCCCTTCTTTTGACTACACAGAGTTAAATCTGTGACTAATTTCTTTGAGTGAAGCTGAGCTTTGAGCATGAGGCTAACTCCATGGCAGTGGCTTAGCTGATGTTCTAAAAGCTTATTATGTGCTGGAGTGTCTGACTGCACTGGAGCCACTGGAACATGGAAGAGGGGAAAGATAAGCAAACCCTGAGCTAAACCTGAAATCTTAAAAATATATATACCGAAATATGCATACTGAACACAGCACAGAACAGTCTCATACCTGCGTTGTGTAATAGACACCTCGCAATAAATAAATTGAGAGTCAAGCACTGAAGAAGAATGAACTTGAAGGAGCTATAAATACAGACAGGAACATGTGGTTTGAAACCTCATCTTCCTTCTGTTCTCAGCACTGGTGAGGCCACACCTCGAGTGCTGGGTCCAGTTCTGGGCCCCTCAGTTCAGGAAGGACAGTGAGGTGCTGGGGTGTCCAGAGAAGGGCAACAGAGCTGAGGAAGGGTCTGGAGCACCAGTTTTATGAGGAGCAGCTGAGGGAGCTGGGGGTGTTCAGTCTGGAGAAAAGGAGGCTCAGGGGGGAATTTATTGCTCTCTACAACTTCCTGAAAGGAGGCTACAGCCATTTGAGGGTCAGTGTCTTTTCCCAAGTAACAAGCAATAGAACCAGAAGAAATGGCCTCAAGTTGTGCCGGGGGAGGTTTAGATTTGATATTTCAAAAAATATCTTCATCTAAAGGGTTGTCAAGCATTGGAACAGGCTGCCCAGGGAAGTGTTGAAGTCCCTGTCCTTGGAGGTAATTAAGGGATGTTTAGAGATGGCACTTAGAGACATGCTTTAGTGGTAGATATGGCAGTGTTGGGTTAATGGTTGGACCTGATGATCTTAGAGGTGCTGTCCAGCCTAAATGATGATTCTATGCTTCTGAGAGGCCCTGACACACATTTAATGTTTACTTATCCAAGTTGCAAATCACTGTTAATTTATGCTGGGTCTAGCTCTACACAATGAGGTTACTGAGGCAGCAACAATTTTTAATTGCACAGGGCTAAGTTAGAGATTTACTGTGTTATGGTATCAAGCCAGTATTTCATTATGCTCCCGTCAATTCCCATGTTGTGTAGGCGCTTAATACTGAACAGAGAAGGGTGAGGGGATCGTGACAAACAGGGGGTGTGGACCTGGGACAAGATATGGACCTGGGGCATGAAGCAGGTAAGAGGGGATGGTGAAGGAAGGTGATGCCTCACTGACAAGATCCCAGTCTTGCACAGGAAGGCCTGTTTCTAACTTTTGTTGAACTATGTGATAGCAAAATGCTGTTACAGGTGTAGTTATAATGCTTGAGAAACAAATGGCACAAAACAGAGAGGAGGGTAATACTTCTGAAGCTTATCTTTTGGATTCAGGCACTTTGTTTTCCAACGTGACTTGTACCACTGCCCTAAGGCTACTGTGGACTTTCATGAAACTGCTGACGTGCACCTTTAAGCAACTATGCATGCAAATATATGCATTAAATGATCTGCCTTATTTGCTACCCAGAGAGCTTTCAGTCTTGGTCCTGACCCCAACTGGTTTCATGGGAATAAGGGAATCTTCCCATATTGAATCCGGTGGGCTGCATCAGGCCTTCAATGTGTTGCCTTCATGGAGAATTTCCAGTGGAATTAGAAAGGTAAATGTCAGCCTTTACCCACTGTCTGCATGAAGTTATTGGACACGATTCCTCCCAGTTACTGGGTATGGTGGTGCCTTGAAGGCTCAGCTCCGTGACACCCGGCCCTTCCATTGCTCTGGCACTCTACACATTTGCACCAGCTTTCTATCACGAGTTCAGTTCAGCTTTGCTTCCTCCCCCTCCCTCCTATTTGCCAAAAATATGCCAGTTGCAGAACAAAGGAATTATCACAGGGGCGGCTTGGCTGGAGGGCTGCAGAGCCCAGCAATTACCTGCTGCTCTCGCCGTGGCTGCGCTTTCTGTCATGTTCCATTTCACATTTGCATAGCTGTGTGTATTTGCTCTTTCATCGCTGCTATACACAAGCTGTAATCAGTTCATTTTATGGCTGTCTTCAGCTAAATTCTTTGTTGATTTTAACATGACAGAAGTTGAAAAGATTACATATTATAAATAGATAATTAATATATCAGCACAGCTTGTTGCTCTCTGTCTCTCCATCTCTTTAGGAGAATTGGTTTTAATGTTTCCTCTGCCTTTCTGTCCTCCATGTAGACTGCCTGAGAATTAGAATGAAGCTTGACAGCTTGATTAAAATTTCACCTGATATATTTCTCTTTCCATCGTGGATTCCTCTGTTTTGAATAAATGGGTCGTGTGTAAAAAATGAAATCACACATAATTTCCAAGTGGAGTAATTTTTTTCCTAATTATATTTTTTTTGGTTTAGTTTTGGCCATAGCTAGGGGATATGTTTATATTCTAAGATTTTCATTTAACTATACATGAGCATTTAATAACATTGGTGAATGACATTTGGGGAAAAGATGTACCATTTTCATTTTTTGAATGGTAGGCTGAGGCACTAGGTTGATTCACTTGCAGATGAGTTTAGAATTAAACTCCTGCATCCTGAGACCCCAGTCATCTCCTGGACATCCTTCTACTCCCAAATCCCAATGTTCACAGCTAGCACACTAGAGAGCATCAGCTTTGCTTCAGCTTGTGGAAGTCTTAATAATTGTTCCATAGATAAAGTAAATTTAACATCTTAAGTCTGTTTTTCTTAGCTACCATCCATAAATCTCTTAAAAGTTTTTTAGGGACCCCCAGGTCTTGTGGCCGTGATATGGAACACCAACGCAGCACAAGTCACTTCCTGGGGTTCACAAAGACCTTTTTGCAGCTTTAAATAGGGAGAAGGCATAATGCATAAATCTGAGAAAGGAAGTAGAATATAGAACGGAGATATCTCTACACCCTTTTTATAACTCTAAAGTCAGGTCACTTTGCAAATTCTGTGCTTGTCGATGTGAAACTTTATTTCTTTTTCATATAGTGGTTTGGGAACACTTGTTTATGTGCAGCAGGAATAATTCCAGGGTGTTTGAGAGAGCGAAGGGGGAGCAGAGGGACCTTAAGTGCCTGAGACACTCGGGATAAGTGCTGGGGTAGATTTATCAGGACCTATGAATCCAAGCCACATACTAAAATCTTTAAATGATTAAGATGTCTGAAACAAATACCCGTTGGCTGAAAAACCTGAAGTGGATCAGTGGCTGGACACTGACAGTACAATCTATGGGGATGAGGAACCATTACTGTATTTCCCTGACTAGTGAAGGTGTTTGGGGAAGGGGTCCTAGCACCATTTGTGATGCTGTCCTTACCCTTATCCTTCCCTTCTGGGCATCCTTGTCCATAGCATGGAGCTCAGGAGGTACCTTGCAGAGATCCAAAAAGCTGTGCCTGATTTAATCCTTAGGTAGCTTTTCCTCCCAGTGGAATCTCACTTAATTCAGCTGAGGCAGACGTGAAATAGAAGTTGTTCTCTCAGTTTATATTTCCTTGCAGAGCTCAGCATGTCAACACACAAAGGTAGGATGAAAATGCATTACAAGGACCTCAGCTGAAGAGCTCTATACAGAATAACAGAAAAGGGATTTCAATATGGGAAGTATTTAATACCTGAGGAAAGTTAGCAGAGAAGCTGAGTGTCATGTATTTTCCTGCACACATAATGGGATCCCCAAGCCGAAGCTTTCACCATCTTAAGCAGTTTTCAGAGGTAAGTGTCATTTGAATTGTCAGGATTTCGGTTCAATTGACTAATTTTTCTCCTTCTGGGAGTCGAATTCTGTCCAGAATTACAACCTGGCTAAATCTCCTTTCAGTGGTGCAGTAGCTAAACAACAGAGAGGATGCATTGACCTAACACGCTGTGCCCACGGGGTGTTTTGAATACAATGTCAGTGGTATTAACACACAACCTGACTTCCACATTTCTGAAAATCCATACATAATGTTCACATTTATAACAGTTGAAGTGAGTGCAAGTGTATTTTAACTTTGCTGGTAGATCCCTTACATACTACAAAGTGATATAAAATGCCCAGTGTAAATTGTGATCGGTCTTGATAGGTTTTCATTATATTTTGTGGCAGTTTTTTTGAGGATTCTTCTCTAACAAGATATTTTTTAGAATCCAAGTGCACCACTTGGCTGTATGAAAGCACGCTGTATGAGTTCCTGGTTAAAGGAAAGAATCCCTAAATGCTGCTGCATAATATCACTCACAAGACACTTTGGAAACTTTCTTTTCTCTTTAATGAAAAAAGCATTTCAAAAGGAATCTCCTGAAAGGAGCCTGCATTTGTTGCTAATGCTTTTGGCCTCTGTTAACTATTCTGCAAATCTCTAATGCACTGTAGTTCAATAAACGGGCAACCTTCTCTGTTTTGCATTTTGATTCTTTTGACTTTCATGTAAGATAAAACAGCCAGCTTAGTAGGAAGAGAATTTCTAAAGATTCCTGGAAAAACAGAGAAAAAGGCAATAAATAATTTTCAGTACTCATATTAAAATACCATCAGGAAAGGCTTTTGATGGCTCTCAAGCACTTGTGAAATATGCTGAAAAGATGTGGATTTTTAAAAGAAAAGCATAACAGCTTTTCTGGATGTGTTTTAAAAGTTCAGAGCTGTCCTTGCTGTACCATGGGTCACAGTGATGATGAGAGTAAAATATTGCAGTTGTCCTTCAAAGTGCACTTCAAATTCTCAGTGCCCTTTACCTATTCTGCATTCAAAATGGAATTGAGGGCTAGCCTAGATTACAGAGCTGGTCAAAACTTGGAACTGCTTTTACAGAAGAAACTGAAATATTTTGACATTTCTTTTGTCCTTAATCAAGGGATGAAAAGTGCAAAATTTTGCACAAGAAAAGAATGACATTTATTAAAAACATCTATTTGGAAATATCAAAATACCTTATTGAAGCAGTTTGTTTAGAGAAGATTGAAATGCTTCATTTAAGTTCACAATTTGATAATTGATAAAAGACAATGACAATAATAATTAAAATGAAGGACCTTGCTCTGGTTACTTAGGAAGTGAACACCACTGATAAATTCCCACTGAGTAAGTTCTATTGGGGCAGGACAGTGTGAGAGTGGGGCAAACCAGGTCTGGCTATCTGGAAATGCATTCTCTAAAAATCGTGTGAACATTACAGGTTATTTGTACCTTATATTTGGGGAACATAAAACATTGAAACATAAAACATTAAAAATTGCAAATGAAGCACTCATCTTAGGTGAAGTCTTCTCTCAAGCTGTAGCTGGTGTCCCTACAAGAGGTGAGATGATTTTTTTTGGTATTGCTTTTTTTTAGTGATAGTAAAATGTGATTTGCATGAATTGAGTTTGGTTTTGGTCTGCTGGGGTTTCTGATGTTGGTTTCTGATGTTACCGTGGCAAAAGATGCACTCTTGCAATATTTCCTTTCCCCTTTCAGAAAAGGAGGAAACTGTTGTGCATTTCTGTAGGTCCCACCTGATGAGCCACGGTCTGTGGAGAAAGATGTCTCTTGCCAGCTCACACCTCAGCCCTGGATGAGATTGGCCTGGAGCCTGACTGGCTCTGGCATTTTGGAGAGAGAGCCTCCCAGTCCTATAGTCCTGCTGTGAAGTCCTGCAGCTTGGGACTATCAAGGGACATGTAGGTCACGCTGGCCTTAAAGAGCAGGATCTAGAGCTGAAGTGTGCCTTCCTGCTGAAAGGAGACACTTGTAACACCACCCAGAGGTACTGGGAGAGGAACAGATTTGTTCTTCATCCATGAGTTAAAGTTCCTGTAATGTTCCTTTTCCTCCACTGTATGAAAATACAATACAGTAGCAAATAATTCCAAAAGCTGATAGACCTCACGGCATAGTCTACAGTTAGACTATTATTTATTTTCCCATTATATAGTCAAGTTTCAATTAAAAAATGTGCATGCTGCCATAATAAGACTGGTAGCTGGTTAAGGAAGTGTTAAGTCTATGTGAAGTTTGAGATTGTGACACATTGCAGAGAATTCCAACTACAGCAGGAGCCCAGCATAGACAAGACTTGGTGCTCACTGCTGCTGTTTTGGTGAGGTAACAGGCAACCATTGAGCTGACAGCATGGCATGTAAAAGATAATTAAGCCTTGTAATTAAGGAGATATTAAGTGCATAATCACATTTATTCATTTAATTAAGTTTGGCAAGTTTGTCCTATGACGTTAGATATCAATTGCTAAAGATACACATTTACATTTAATAAGCGTAATTTCCGACTCGCCTTATTTTTTTATTTGCCAAGTGAACACCTAGAGAGCCCTTTTAAATGGATTAAGCAGGAGTATAAGCTTAATGCATTACAAGAGCATAATGGTACTTTTATTGCTCATTAAATTTTGAGTTAATTATGTAGCAACCAGGTTTATGTTTTATTATATCAAACCTCAATCCGTGGGCTCTTAGAAGTAGTCTAAGGGAAGGAAAACAACTTCGAAATGTACTGTATGAGATCTCTTTCAAATGCATTTACTTCAGGAAACCCACAGCTCTGCAGGTAAGAGAGGGCAGGCCTCCGGTGCTGTGTTCCTCCATCCAGAGCTGAGCACAACACTTGGAACCGCCCTTTAAGATGTGTCTTATTTTGGGACTTTACCTTTCCCGGGAAGAAGAAGACCATGTCTTCTTTCTTTTCCACCCAAGCTTTATTACATTTTGATTCTTCTTTTCTTCTCCTATTTTTTTTTTCTTTCCTCTGAGCAGCTAAAATGATCAATGTTCCTTGCTGTAGGAACTAGCCTGACCTAGGTGAAATCTTCTTCTCAAAATAGCTGTTGGAAAGTTTAGTGTCTAAAGAACTTTCCAAAAAAGGGACATATGTCCAGAAAAGAGGTTTTTTTCCCCCATAATATTAGGCATCTCTTTGGGAATGGGATGTCCTTCTCTCCTGCATAGAAGAAACCCTAAGTGGCCGAGTTGGGATGTGTGGTTTATGTTAAGACAGTAAAGGTTAATGGAGACCAATCCTCTTTGCAGACTGCTGGTAATGAGATATGGGCATGAAAGAGAGAAATTCTGAGCAGGTCTGTCTCGGGGAAAGCAGAGTGTGATTCTAACATCTACCCAGAGGCTCCCTAGTTAATTTTTTTTCCCATTGATTTCATTAGGTTTTAGATCAAGTCATTATGTGTTTCATTTGCCCTGAATTTCCTCAAACCATGTGTACTAGGATATGGGATATGGGATTTGAAATGATATTTCAGTGTCCTGCACTCCTGGTGACACTGGGCTTGGGAATGCTGCAGGATGTATGAGAGAATCAAGCAGTTCTAGGAGTCTGCTGTAGTAAAAGCTGCAGTGAAATTTAAAGAATGTTCTCAATGAAAAAGTAGATTTCTAATTTCCACACATAAACATTTATGGCTTCCTTTGTATAGATGGAGAAGAAAAAACTCATTTTTAGAAATAAACTTCCCATGTGACTAATTAAATAAATTATTCAAGTGTGTGCAATTCAGCAATATTCCGTGGGGATGTATTTTATGGGACAAGTATCTGGAAGGATATATTTCCAGTTTAAAAGTCTCTAAATGTGCAATACTAGACTAAATTCCTCTTTTGTGGCATCAAACCTCTGATTTCTAATTGTGATTGACTGCCTTTTTGAAACCTTTTCTCATCATTTCAGACATGCATCTTTTTGGTGAAATATGTAATAAACTCAGTGACCTGAATTTCATTATTTCAAAAAAACCTTTGCCAGATGCTGTACATAGCTGACAATACTGAGGGAGATTTTTCACTATGAAAAGCAAAACTGTAAAGTCTCTTCCAACTGTAAAATGTCATGTGAATGCTGAAAAAAATCTTAATGATGCCTCGCACATGGAGTCCCCCACACGTAAGCTTTTGTTGGATTAACCTTCAATCCAGAATTTAATGTTATCTGACTAGGTGTGAACAGAATATTCAATGAAGCAGAAAACAGGACACAGATGATAAAACAGTGAAGTTAAATAAAGATAAGGCAACTTTGTTGCAAAGCCAAAAAAATTTCATTTGAATAATTCCTGTGTAGCAATTTTAATCCTGCTAAACCGAATCTCTCGGAAATGTAACCAAAATGAATTTTCCTGTTTCCAGCTAACCTGGGTTTTGTTTTGTAAACTATGTAAGATTTTATTAGGTTCTATGGAAAGAATCTCTTTGAATTTCTTCAAACCACATATTTATTATTGGGCCTGGGATTCAAAGACTGAATCATTTCAAAATGCTTTTATCAACATAGAAACACAATTGCTTTGACCTCCATTCTGTAAGGAGTTCCACCAAAGCCAGTGCTTGGCTTTGCCTCAGATTCCAGAATCACACCTGAGCACCAGTCCACAAAGGGGAGCTGTTTTTTTACGGATTGATTTGAAGGAGCCACGAATTCATTTGCAACCTGCACAATAAAAGAGTATGATTGTACAATGAAATGCACAGGAACCCTGGAGCAACATCATGTCTGATACAAATTCCTTTAATAGCATCTATTGATGTCAATTTATTTCAACCAAGAATGTGACCATATCCTCCTTTAGGAAGAAAAGGTTCTACTGTCAGTGGACAAGCGATTTCATCAGACGGCTTTTTGGAGTGAGCTTCATCTTGCAGGTCCCTCAGGTAGCACAGGGGTGAAAACAAGGTGGCAGAGGCTTCACCATTGCCTTGTTACCTAACGAAGTTCACAGAGACTCCTTCAAGTCTGCAAATGTGCCAGCCTGCTTCCTCCCTTCTTGCCAGACATGACTTCACTCAGTAACTTCCCATTTCTTTTAATGCCCTGAAAATTTTCTGGCAGGAGAACCATAAAATGAGTGAGCCTTCCTGCATCATCCTTTGTGGAATCCTCAGGAGTAGTACAATGGTTATTATCGCTATTAATGCCTTAATCACACTGAAAAGGAAGCATGCCCTCCCTGAGCTCAGAGTCACCGTATCGTAACCTTTGCATTTCAGCCTGGGTCAGTCATCGCTCAGTGAATTCTGTTCCTTGTGCCAGGTCTTGAGGACTGTGCCCACATCACCTGCCAAAGATCCTCTCTCTCATCTTCTCTTCCAGCTCCTGTGACTGCATTGATGGACTCTGTCTCCACTGGCAGTGCTCTCCTGGATAACTTTGCTGCCTTCTTCTACTTTCCTAGGGACAGAACAGCAGCAAAAGAGCCTTCCAGGTTAGGTATAATTTTTCAATGGTATATTTTATATATACCTATATATATTGGTATGGTATATATTATATATACCTAATTTTTCAATAAGGTATAATTTTTCTATTTCCAAAGTCTTGCTGCTTTATTTTGATTATTTGAAGTTAAAGGGGGAAAAAAAGCAATGACAGGAGAAGTTATGGTCATTCTGATCTTAATACCAGATCTTAATATTGTGATAAACAATACACAGATGGCAGAGGAGGAGCACACAAATGGAAATGTGAGGAAGTGTTTCATATAGCTTAGCCAGTTGTCATGCTCATGGACTGGAAGTGTTCTTGCTGGTGGCTTTCAGACCACTTCAGGGCTCATGTTTCCTGAAGGCCTAGTTTTAAGTCTGAAAATTTCTGTGGGTATAAGATCGGTAGAATAGACGGGATATTGGAACGAATCTAGATCACATTATTTGTATACCCTGCTCTCTGCAATTACCCCAAGGCAGGGTTAGAATAATTACATTTTTACCTAAATCTTATTGCTGATTTTAGTGTAGTGCAAGATCTGTGGTTCTGAGTTGTCTTTTAAAAGCTCTTACCTGGACATAGTTTCAGTTTAACTGGTACACAATGATAAACAGAGGTCAGCTAGCAAACAGAATAGTGTCAGCATTATTATCTCTTGGCAAAACAGTGACTTCTTTGGCCAGCTGAAGTTTGTGTGACATGATTGGGCCATCCTTAAATAAATAATCTGTGGTTGGAAATAAGATCATTCTTATAACACCAATAATTGTGCGGTCACAGCTCAAGACATTTTGGGTTAGAGAAAGAAATGAATTTATTGAAAAGTGATAGGAAGATGATATTTAAAATTCAACACATAAATATTCAGTTTAAATGGAAAGAGACAGTGATCTATCTGGCTGCTAGATCAGGGACATTATTTGCATTCTTCATTTTGCTGATGCTGTTAAGCTCAGAAAGAATGTACTGTAATATTGAACTGATAAAGTGCTTGGTATAAAATTGAGAAATTTTCACGGTGACTGGACAGCTGCTGACAAAAACTTACTTGGAGCAGAATACCAAATGTTCTGTGATAGCTTGCTGTAGGTGATGGGAGCTGTTCCCTGCCTCAGCATTTGTACCCAGAACTGACAAACTGTCATTCATTTTTACTGTTGTTTCTCCCATTTATCCCCATTTTTTTCCCAGTTACTAAGTGGTTTTTAGCTGTGATGACTACTGATAAGACAATATACAATTTTGGGTTCCATTTTTTTTCTAAATCTTCACTAGTGACATGGAGAAATCTACTTGCTTTTCTCTAGATTTTCTGTTAATATTGCCAACTCTTACCGTCATGGACCTGCTTTGTAGAGAAAAGAATCAAGTCATCAGTCTGAATTGTAAGAACATATTATGCTCAGATAGGATGTGTTATCAAAGAAAATAATTAAAAATGAAGGATGATTTCCCAGTCCCTAATCTCCACAGCTTTGCCTAAGAAACTTATATTTGTCCATATTTAGTCATTAGCTCTTTGCCTGGCACGGATTTGTTCTGTACGTACCAATCCTGGCCGTGGATAGAGCACAGACCAGAGACAGCTCCAGCTTCTGGATGTTGTCATCCTTTCTTGGGAGCTGTTTACTCCGTGAGCTGTTCGGTGCCATTTCCCTTCAGGCATTTGTGCTGTGCCTGGATTTTAGGAGGAGGCTTTGTGGGTGGAAGGACAGGAAAAGACCAAGAATGGTGATGACAAGAAAGCTGGGGCAGAAGTGCCATTTGGCACAAGGCTGGGGGAAATCACTGAGTCAGAGCACGGTGGAACATACCCAATGGTGATAAAAAGGCCTGTGTTTTTCAGGCCTTTCAGGCTGTAATTTAACAGCAAAATTCTGCACGTTGTATGTGATCTTCCATACAAGCAGGAGGAGCTGGATGGTTAAAATCTGTTGCCTCTGTGCAGCAAACTGCTCCATTTTGAGTAAACCTGGGCATATAAATTACAGGAAACTGAAATGATGACAATGAAACCAAATTGAATCCCTCTGCTTTTCCTCATCTTACAACATGAGGCTTGAAGGCAAAAATAATACGGCAATCTGAACTGAAAATGAATAACTGAAAAATGCTCTGTAAAATAAAATAAGGACTGAAAGGCATTCTGTTTTATTGGATTTTAAATCAAGTTGTCCATACAGTAGGGATAGTTTTGCAAGTGAGTTTGGCGGTTTTTTTGTTAGCAGATTAGGATGGTTTACCTAACAAAGCAAGATTTTTTTTTTTAAAGAAAACATCACTGTACCGAAATTTCATGAAGAAAGAACTGTATGCAAACAAAGAGTTTCACTAAGAGTTTCACTAAGCCCTGTGCACACAGACAGAGGTAACAGGGATTCAGAAAACAGATCTTTGGCTGGTGCAGATCTTCCACAGAAAGTGTTCGGGCAGCAGGCAGATGCCCATGTGCTGCCTGAGCTGAGATTTTAGCCAACTGAACAAGAAAACTGCTGGACTTGACATGAGAAATTGCTGGATATGACAAAGAGCAATGTTGGGAAGCTGACAAAAGTTACAGACAGGTCCATGGAGGATGGCTGTATTGCACAGGAGGTTAAGGGGAAGCTATGCAAGAAACAGCGGAACTTCACCAAACAGTGGACTAAATTAGATTTTTGAGTGGGTCAAATCTTTTAAGTCCAGCAGTAACCAGATAACTGTATCAGTGATAACACATAGGAGGTACCAAATTTGGGTATGGATGTAGCAAAACCGGGTCCAATGCAGAATAATTATTTATGGGTCGTGGCTGGAGTGGAGAAATGGAGATATGTTTCAGATATTCCAAGACTTGTCATTAGCTGCTGAAAGAAAACATGCACATACAAAATCAAAACCACCAAAAATTTAATCTGGGGTTGGACATTAATGCTAGGGTGATGTCACAGCACTTAATCAGACTTCACCCTCTGAAAGCAATTTAAAACTTTCCGGTCTGCTGCAGGAACTGAAGCACAGGTTGGATGAGTACACTGCAACTTTTTTTGAAATAAGGCTCCTGAAAGGAAAAGAAACAGTGAGGAAGAGAACGAAGGGAAGTGTGCACAAGAGAGATTGTAGAAATAAACTCTGTGGAAGGAAATGAGGTTAAACTAGAGAGGCTTTAATTTAGGCATGTCCCTAAATACCTTGTTTAATTGTACAGGACAAAGTCCAGGAAAATATTCCAACATCTCAGTAACACAAACTCATACTTTCATTTATCTCCTTTCAATCTGGCTTGTGTCTTTAAGTTTTTTCCAGCTTCTGTAAAGGGCTCAACAGAAATGTCACGTCTCCCCTCACAAGTGTTTTAATTCTCTAAACAGATTCTGAAGTTGAATGCTGCATGTGGCCAAATATGCTTCTTCAAAATGCAGATTACTAGAGTAAGAGCTATGTTAAAGGACACAGGGTGAGCTGCTGAAATTATGACACACAGCTCATGGTGGATTTTATTTCTAGGAAACTAATATAGCTTAATTGTGGAGTTAAAGTGTCATAACATAACACAGTATTTCAGGAAAATGAAAAGTCTCTGGGTTTGTATGTTCAGGCAGCTGATGAAGATATCTGTATGGAAAATGTATGGCATTCATATCTCTTATTTAAAGAGGAAGTAAATAGAGATGAATGTTATAGATTAATGACCAGATTCCATCTGATTATAAGGAGCAGCTGCTTCACTTGAAGCTGTTATCGTGTCACTCATTACTATCTATTATCTCATTACTATTAACTCATTACTAAAAGTTCAGGGTCTGTAAGACTTCTAAATTTCTGGAACTGATATGACTAATTTTTCCTCTAACATAAAATTAGACATCCTCTAAGTCACGGAGTCAAGAGGTTTGACTTTCTGGGGTTGCCACCAGCAAAGATGTAAACCTCAGGTCGCTGTAACCAGTGTTCACAAGGCATTAAACTGCACTTTTCATGAAAGAGTAAAGATATGAATCCTCTTTGCATTGCATACTGAAGGATTACTGCCTGTTTGACTGCCTCATACTTTCAATTGGGTGGGCTGGTCTTTTCTGATCTGAAGCTCTCAGGCAGAGTTGCCATGTGCTGTTAAGCAACAATGGTCCTTTAAGCGGTGCATGAAACAGTCCCTGCTCTTGCTTTATTAACTGCTTTGGGGAAGAGAAGGGTTGCACACAACTGAGGAATGATTGCGAACAGCGTCTGTGGTTTTACACTTCTCTTGCTCATCCTTTGAGCTGCCTTGGTTCAAAGCTGGTGGTTGTATCAGCCAGGTAGTACAGCCGAGCAGTTCTGCTGCTGTTTCACTGCTGCCCAAGAAGAAAAGCACCTGAAACAAAGCTCATCGTGAGTCCAACATCATGTGCACAGTGTCTCTCCACTGACATGCTGACACATCAAAAACTGTCTGTGCTTTATCACTGCATGGACTCTACAAGAGAAATATTTGATTTGATCTAACAGGCAGTTGTATGAGTCGACAGGTAAAACACATAAATCCTCCTGGGACACCCCTGTGCTTTGCTCTGAATTCTTTCAAGTCACCATTTATTCAGGTAGTTTCATCTAAACCTTCTCCTTTTGTGTCTTGTCTGAAATCACTTACCTGTTTGTAATTCTTCGTTAAAACACTTGTCTGCTTGGATTGATCATTGCCTCTTCCACTTGTCTTTTATCTGTTTATATATCTGAACATACTGGTGTATTTGCACTACAAAAAGCAATGCAGAGATTGGTAAATTATCAATCAATGTCTTCAATAAGTGGCCTACAAATACCTGAGGCAAGCCCATTTCATCCTCTCACAAAGAGACCTTTTGTCTGCAGCATTTTATCAATAGGATCTAATTATGGTGAAATTTTTTTCTTGGCCATTGTGTGCTTTGAGATCTGGGTTTACCAATATCACATCAGTTATAAAGTACAACAAAAAAAGATTTCAGACTTTCTTACTCCTAACCCAACCTTCTCCAAAACCACCCTCTGTAGTCAGCTGCCGGAAAGCCCACAACAGGATTGGGGATAAAATATTGGTGCTAGGAGATAAGTGGGAAAAAATAATGTTGTCTGGACAAGATTAAATATCCATGACAGGTGACATAACAGCCTCACACTTAGGATGCAGTTCTTTTCTATTGTTGTACAGGTTTGAAGTGTTTAACATATTTAACAAGCAGATTTTGCCATCCATTTCGCCTTATCCCACTGATCATTGCCTTCATTATTTTAGCTGAGATGAGCAATTTTTTCCTCTAGGTTCTCTTTCATTCAAAACGCTGATTGGTCTTCTGGAGCAAATTCATTGCAAATAATTGAGTAGATTCAACTCTTTCTGTGCAAGGCTGGGTGATGCAGCATTAGCTGCAATAGTTACAGTTGCTGCCTTACTCATTTTGGTGTTTAATATATTCACCATGCTTCTGTATTTCACACTGAAGGGCACCTTGCCTTGGAAACAGCCTCTGTGCTCTCAGATGAAAATTAGAATACAAGCAAGCAAACATAAAGCTGAAGAGACAGCTTCAAAAATTGCAGCTCCAAGAGCTTTTCAATAAAGACCAGACTGGCACACTCATGTTACAGAAAACCACATTAAAACATACTAATTGCAGGCTACTCTTATTCCTTGGACTTCCACCTGCCCATCAAGGGATCTTTCTCAATCGAGCCTTGTCATATTTGGTCACTCTCTATTTCTTCTCACCTTGCTGAAGGAGCATTTATAGAAAAAATAGACTTATCTGTGATTCAGTAGAGTTCAGCAAAACACTGGGCAATAACCAAAGTCTTCCCATGAAAAAAGTCTTAAAGGGCTTTGCATTATTAACAGTTCAGCTGATGTCGGTGTTTACTTTGTTATCAGAAATATCACTATTTTTCCTCTTAAAATGACAACAAATAATGCTTTGAAAATTGCTTTCTTTATCAAAGGAGGTTTACCTGGATTTCTACAAGGACATTTATGGACACTGCATATCCAAGCAATTTGTACAAAAACAGGTTAGAAAAAAATGCATTTACATGATTATTCCTTCTGCAATAAGAGATGACTTCTGTATCATTTCTCCTTTTTTTTTTTCTT
>VZTA01014342.1:548353-616745 GCA_013398855.1 Mohoua ochrocephala | reverse complement strand
TTTTTTTTTCTGCATAACTTGTAAAACCAGCAGGCAGCCAGGAAACCCATTCTGCACACAACTCATTTTGTCTTCTGAAGAGTTCAAGGTGCCAGGCTGCCATCCTGCCATCCTCCCCAGCAGACCTCATGACAGTGGATGAGGCAGCTTTAGCACCAGTGTGTAGGAATGACAGCAGCTGATGCCCAGCAGACCATCTCACAAAATTAGCAGATAAGTAGCATGGTTTCACTCATCCAGCACAACACTTGCGTGGGAACATCCTCACTGTAAAAAACAGATGGGTGAACAATTGTGAATTTCTCTGGACCGAGATATCCAATTGATCACCCCAGCTGAAGTGATGGGGTGAACTCTGGCACAGATACTTCAAGGATGACATCTTCTTCACAAAGGTGCAGGCTTGGTCAGAGGTCTAAGGCAGCTGTAGGCAGTCCTTGTCACTGGATCTCCCTAATGCTGGATGAAAACCCCATGCCTCCCATTGCTCTGGCCCTCAGCAAACCCACTCCTCCCTTAGTCCCCAGCCCCTTACTCCACCAGCAGTAGGATGCAGCCCAGCTCATCTCACTCTTGCAGTGTGGCCTGTTCAGCTCCTATGGATAACCTGTTTAGGAGACAGAGGTAGGGTTTGGCCATGAATTTCACGTCTTTTTTCTTTTTCCACATTGCAAAGAGCAAGGTTATTTTCTTTTGCACTCTGGAATCAATTAAGAAAAAAAACCAAACCAAACCGAACAACCACAAAGCAAAGCAAAGCAAAACAAAACAGAACTTATTAATATTCCAGGCCATCTATTTTACGGTTATAAAAAGCCTCTGTGCACACATTCATGCTCACACTGTCCCAGGAAGCATTGGCGTTCAGCTCGCTGGAGGCCTGCATACAGATCATACTTCTCTTCAAAAGCAAAGTATGGTTTTATTTTTCTTAGGCAGTACTAAGGAGTATTTATTGTTCTCCTGGAGAAAGAAGGGGGTGTGAGTGTGAAGTGTAAAGAGAGGATTCTGGAAAAACCCCGGTATCATTAAACTAATGCTTCCGTGCATTACAATGAAATGCCGTACTTGTGAAAGTATGTGACATTCAATACCCAGCAAATTCATTGTTATTACTGTACATTGAATGTCAAATGAATTCATAATGGTGGTGTATTGAAAGTAAAATATCATCTTGGATTCAAACAATGCAGTTCCCTTGAAAACTCACACCAACCATTAGGGCGGTGGATGGCACTTTCAGAGCGCCTTCGACGGGATTTTTCAGTGCTCCTGTTAACTCACTTATAAAAACAAATGGCCCAGGAATGGGAGCATAATCCAGAGCCACGTGAGGTCAGTGTGGGTTTTTCCTTTTACATCAATAGGCTGAAGATCGAGTCCGCAGGGTGGAGAGGGGAGGAAGGAAGGAAACAATGTTAGAAGAGAAATCAGTGAAGAAAAACCCTTCATCACACTTCCCTTGGGTATTTTTTCATAACAGCTTTCTGGCTGGATTTAGCACTCTGTAAAGGGGAGAAAAAAACCCACAACAGCAACTTGCTACTGCAGGAAAAGGACAGAATGATGTTGAAATCCATCGCTTAGCACAGCCAGAGTATTTAATAAAATCTCTGTTTCCTTTTATTTGCTTATGCCCATCATGACTGAAACAGTCTTGGCGAGGCCTCTGGAAAGGAGAAACTGCTTTGTGGTATGCATGGGCAGAGTCCTCTTGGACCAATTACACCTGTGAGGAGGACTTACTCAGCACCTCCACGTGGGAGGAGTGCAGTACGTACAGAATGCCCAGTAAGAGGCACTGACTCTGAGAGTGAAACTGTTTAGAATAAAGTTTATTCCTTTCTGCTAAAAAGCGAATCTGGTAGGTTATCCCAGATAATTTAGAGCAGTTTGCTCTTAGTGCATTATATCATCAAATGGAGTGGGAAATTATCTAGATTGCAGTGGAATGATTTTTTTCTTCTTTGCTTAAGAATAGGGATTGCCTCACATACTCACTGTTGAAAAAAAATGTTCAGCAGGCAAAATAGGCCCAAATATAATTTTTATAACTTCTGATTTTCTTTCATCAATCTCTTCATTTGCTTTTAAGAGTTTTTTCTCTCCTTTATCTACTGTCTCTATTTTTCCAGTGCCATTTTCCTTTTTCACACTTTTCCAGGGCAAGCACCTGGGCAGGCTTCTTATTTCCCCTTCCCCTCCACTCAAAGTTTTAAACATCTCCCTCCTAGTTTGTTCTCTGTCCCCTATTGATGTTCTCTGCAGTCTCTTATTGTGGTTTTGTCTCTCAGCACTTCATATGAATAGAAAATAAGTTGCAAGTGGGAGGGGGTTTAGCTAGGCTGTGCAGGATGAACAGATGACTCTATCAAGGACCGAGTCATTGGTTTACTTTATATAAGTCTCACACAGCTTCCCTCTATTTGGTGCTTCAGGAGGAGGCCAAGCGTTTAGAGACCAGCAAGTATTAGACTAATGGAAGTTTTCCCGTCCATGATGAACACACTCTCTGTGGCCTTGTTTATCTCAACTGTAAAAGCAGAGGACCAGAATCTGCTCTCCGTGGCTTCCTGCTAAATCTGGAATTGCTTCGTTGTCTTCACTGGAATTATGCCAGGTATATCCTCATGAGCAGCAAGACAGAACTTAGCCTGGAAGTGAAGTAGATTGTGGAAGACGCAACACTCATTCCTAGGGTGGAAAAGGGGTGTGTACCCTGCCAGGAAGCAGCTTTCTCCCTGATTTAGTAAATCCATGCTGGTGGTTAAAGATTTTTTTCCTTTACAGTATAAGTCTGAGTCTGATGACCTGAGGCTTGATTGTTGAAAACAGGAAGCCCAGTCAGCACTTCCAGAGACTTATGCTCTATTTATAAAGCTTGCTAGAATAATCTATGGCAAGGAAATTCTTTGTACCTTTGCCCAAGGTGGAATATTGTGCCTGCAACTCTGTTGAAATTTTCAATCCCGTCAAAAGTGTATAGTCCATGTCCCATGCAAGTAGACTCATGAAATCTTGGCCCTGCTGAAGTCAGAGGGTATTTTGACACCGAAGGTGGAATTTCACCAGTACTCACTGGAATGAAGAACCTCTGCTGAGATATTACATCTACGGAAAGAAGATATGAACGGACGTTAGTTTAGTACTTTACCGTCACGCCACAGTATGCACGGGAATTGCCATAGAATCATAGAATCACAGAATGGTTTGGGCTGGAAGCCTTGCAGACCATCTATTTTCCCTGCTGGGTAGGTTCCGTGTTCCAGTCAGATCAGGGCTCCCCCAATTAAAATTGTCCTCAGCCCTGGCATTTATTCAATTACTTCAGAGAAAGTTCAATCTTTCCTCGAATGTTCTTAGAAATATGTTTACAATAAGGGAGGGTCTGGCAAAGTGCTGTACTTTAAACAAAAGTCTGGAATTCAGAAAAAAAATGGCTACAAACTGCAACAATGATTGATGAAATGTTACCCTCCAGAAAATGTAAATTAAAACAAATTTGTTGCCATATATTCATGGCAGTCTGCTAAAGGCAAAAGCCTTCTTTTGTGTACCTGCAACACAGGCATAGACCTTCTGGGCTAGCAAGGTATTACATATTTACTCTATTAATGCAGTTGAGTGGGGTAACCCTCCATAAAGACCCAGTGACAAAATGTTAGATGCGAGTTTGGGCAAAATTCTTCCTTTGTTGATGACAAATAAAACAACTTTCAGGATTCTGGCTATTTGTGGATCAAGGCATGTGGGGTACAGAGGAGAACTCTTTCAGTTGCTACAATAAAAAAATTAAGAGGCTTAACAATCTGCACTGCCTGAAATGTTGAGTTTATAACAGCATTTCTCAAGACATGTCATAGAAACAAAGCACCATGAGCAGTATTTTTGTCAGACAGGGAGTAAGGTCAGGATGTACTTGGATTTGAAACCCTCCAGGGAAAGTCAGTTTTCTGTAGGGAAGACTTGACTCTCTCACTCTAGTGGAAGAACATGCACTATAAATCTCTGTTCTGACAAAGTGAGCAAACACAGGCGTCGGGGTCAGTTCTTAAATAACACTGTAAGCCAGTGCCAAACAGCAGCCCAGAGTGTTGCTGGAAACTGCACTACGGGAGGATCAGAGCTACTGACTTCTTGCTCAGATGCTTTTTTTACTGTAATGCACTTATTGCTGTTTCCAAGGCGGGTTATTAAGGCACCTATCGAAAGGACGTTTTTCTCATACTATAAAATGAAAAAGAAAAATGTGAAGAATTGTAGTTTCTTCCCAAAAATAATCTGTAGTGCAGTCCAGATCTTTTGAGTCTCACTCAAATGCTCTCCCTAGTGGATGAGACGGCTACCCCTCTTCTTCTTCCTGCAACGAGGAAATGATCTCCCTTCACTGTTGCAAAATGTTTATAAAATATTGCTCCAGGGACCCAGCTTATGGTCTCACCCTAGGAGCACTTCTGCCTGGAAAATTGAAGATGGGGAGGCAAAGGAATGAGTGTCATCTCTTAACCCAGAGACGTTTCTGAGTAACAATAAACTGTAGGTTTTTGTTTTTCATTAGAGGAATTCAATTCAAACTCATGCAATTTTCTATACTGGCTCACTGATTTCAGGGCTGCTTCATCAAAACTATATAGCAGGCTTTAAATCCAAATTTTTGAATGGACATGGAGCCAATTTGAAAAGCTGAGTATACAAAGGCTTTTAATTCCCCCATGTGGCACATTTAGGTTAGACTGAAGCAGATTCTGAACCCAGTAGACTTTCCAGAGGGTTTGAGCGGATGTAATATTAGCTGTCTGGCAAGTAAATTCATGTCAGAATGGTTGGCCATTTACTATTAGGTTCCCTGCCAGCCTTCAGAAATGTCAGCTACACGAGCTCGAATTCCCTGTCAGCACTGTAAGCTGCTGGTGGGTATCTCCAAGGCAATCACAGGGGACCTGAGACAATCAAGTTGCTGCAACAGGAAGCCACACTTAAGCCTATGTATATCTTTCACTACCGAGATGGACTTGCACCAGTTTTGACTTGTACCCTGAAGTTTCTGGTCTCTTGGGTACCTCTGTCAGGTTTCAAAAAGACTGCTGTGGTCACTAGTTATGTTTGTTTTATTTGCTGCCAAACTGGAGTGCTGCAGATGGCACACGTATGGGAACAAAATGAAAATGATAACTAGAAATTGGTGATACCAAATTTCTTTGGTTTCATAGCATTTTCTTTCATTGCAATATAAAAAATATTTTTCTGAATGCTCTATATTTTTCCTCTTTTTTTGTTGCATTTTGACTTCCGTTTTAGCCCTCTTACCCACTCGTATGTATACTATTTTATTCTCTGGAGAACAGAGAGGGAGGAAAAGGTCAGAGCATTGAAGAACAGTTGCTGTAGAGAGTTCATTAAAAGTTTGGAGTGAATCTCAGACTTTCCTGTTGACCTAGGTATAAATGATGCTGGTAGGAAATCAGCCATTCCTAACATTTCTGTTTTTCTGATTTGTACATCCCTTCGCTTTTTAAAAAGAATACAAGAAAGAATGGGGAAACTCCTGCCAAAGCTCCACCAAGCCCAGTGTCTGGTCAGTGTCCACCAGCTCCTTGCACATGAGCAGGGAGGGGAGAAACATTGGAGTCACTCTGATCTGCGTATCCTGCAGGGTTTCTAGTTTTATTTTTCAGATCTGTGGCTCATACACCTTTTCCCTGTATTTTTTTATCTTCTGACATAATTTGGCTTCTTTTTGTTTTCCCCTCCTAGGTCTTCCTTTTCTGGTGAGGTTTGTGAGGTTTCCTTAGGGCTGAGTGGCAGATTGACAACACAGGCAATGGCGGTAGAAGATGTTGTTTAGAGAGAGTGTGAGGGGCTGCCTGCAGCACTCCTAGTTGTGTACTAGCAGAGGGGAACGACTGGTCAGCTCTTTATTTGCATTTAACAGCCATCCACGGATTTTCCCACCAATTATTGACAGGTAGCACCTCCTATCCAGCCTCAAAGAACTGAACGAGTTCAGGCAGGTTGTTCAAGAAACTCATAATCCATCTGAAACATCAACAATTTGATGTATTTACATATCTGAAGGCTGTAAGCCTCCTTGTCTAACTCCAGATGGTGAAACATGTTCAGATGCAGCAGATGTCTTCCCACAGCTTTCCCATACAGCTCCTTGTTTGCAGCCATCCTTGACCTGGTGCCTGACGTTCAGTGCAGTGCTGAAGCTGTAACTCCAGTTGATGAGCAACATCCCAAAAAGTCCAATGTAGGGCCACTAATCTTCATACAAATCCAGCTAATGCACAGGCCTGACCTCACCTCATCCTGCACCATCCCAGGTCCCAAGCTGTTTCCAGATCCTAATGCAAACCACTGAAATCTTCCTTGGATTGTGGTCTGAACATAGTGGGTGATTCCCTTCTAATACAAATGGGTGATTCCATTCTTGTACACTCAGCTGGGATAATTGAGACACCGAAAACCATTTTCTTCTGGTATTTGCATCAGAGTAGGGTCCTAGTTAAGCTATGTCACTTGCATGCTTTCCTGTACTGCTCCAAAACCTAGCAGGGTGACGGAAATGCTGCACTGAAGTGTGAGGGATGGTAAAGGAATGCAGTAATCTGTAACATTACCCTCGGTGCTACAGAGAATGTAGGATGAATGAGATTATAAATTAACACAACACAGAGTTTGTCTGTGCGCGTGGATGGTGCATTGTCCAGTTAAAAGCTGTTTCTAATCCCTGCTGCATGTTGTGTTTCAGTTGTGCTTGATACATGACACTTTTAGCAGACAGTCCTTCCTTATCGATACAGCCCTGTTTGAAAGGCTCTAGGCTGGCCATAGAGATGGCAAGATATTCCAAATGGGATTGTTACAGCAGGCCAGGCTGTATGAGCAGCCAGCAACACCAACACAACACATCCTGATTAGAGGAGTGCAGCACGTTTACAAGGACAGAAATGTCATCTCTGTTCTGTGATGTAGTGAGCTAAAGGGCACTTAGGAATGAAATACTAATTTGAGAAAAAGGCTCTGATGTATGCTTTTACATTAACCCCTGCTGTTGAAGACATGATCCTAATAGTGCTCACTCTTACCAGAATGGGATTTTCATGAGGGTTTGTAGCGTTACTGCATTTTTCCTTTCCAGATAGATCCTCCAAGGATGAGCTTGATGGCAGGCTTTGTAAGGATTTTGAGACCTGACTTACACCAACCCTTGCCACAACAAACATGTCTTCTATGGCAATGGAGACCACAGAGAAACTTGCTTTCTGTCATTCTTTCATGCCTGCTAAATAGAGGTCTCAGTGCTTACCTTTCTCACAAGAAGAACTTCAGAGTTAATGCTGCACAATCAGTTAGCAGCAGCAAGCTCAATCTTTTGAAATTCAACCCTAAATTTTTAGGTAGGGCAGTGTTCCTGTTGGACTGTTCAGTTGGACTTTCTGCTGAGCAAGGAGCACAGAGTCAGATCCCAAGTATTAGCACATCACATGACACTTCATGGCACAGTCAAGGACAAAACAGCACGGTGTGAAGTCTTGCCATTCAGCTCTTACAGTGGAATAATTGCAGCCATAGGTTCTTTGTGTGATATTGTAGAGAGACATTTACACTCTTAAATCACGTCTTTAACCTTCCTAAATATCTAATATCTCCAGCAGAGTCCATGACAGTTCATGTGCTCTGGTTGTCAGTTCCTATAACCTGAGTTATAGAGTTCTGGCTACTTCTGGCAGAGTTCTGGCTAGCTGTAAAATCAAATAAATGTTACTCTCTACCTTCCACAGGTATAAAGTCAGTGAGCTTGTTGAAAGCAGCAGACCTCACAGAGCACTTAGTGTCACACCAGAAATTACCCTGCCCTGGGATGTTCTGTTACGGAACTACCAAAGAGGATCCTTTGCCTTCTCCTCCTATGAAAGAGGCATCCCATCCTTCCTATCCACCAAAAATAAGTGATCAGCAATATCCTGAATCCCAGCTAAAGCACAGCTCTCTAGCTTCTTCCATTAATCCAACTGCACACTGTATTTGGAAGGTTTAGCTGAATTCATTGAACGAGCGGATATTTTCGACAGTAAATCATTTTGGTTCCCGCAAGCATTTCGCATGCAGTTTTATTTTAAGGTTGGTTGGCCAGCTCTAGCCAATGCTGAACAAACAAGCTGTCTGTCTCTGTAAACAGGAGCAGGGATTTCCTTCTTCCGCAATAACATAACACATGTAGTGCAGGTGGAATTTTCCGTATTCCACAAAAATGATAATTTAATGTGATTTTCCACCAGAAAATGGAATCCAGGGTACAAAACAAGGATTTTCCTACTATTTTTGAGCATCTGGGAACTTATTAGATGGCAGTTCTGGAACCCTATTATTTGTTGCCCCTAGTGCTAGATAGCACATTTTGCTAGACCGACCAATATTGACAAGTAGATCTCAAGCACATGGAGGTGAGAACTCCAGAACCTCTGTAGCTCAGATTGACCTTTGCACTGAGGCAGAAAAATAAATCTGAATAAGAGCTTACCTGAAATTTGGAAAAGTGTGTACTGTGTGTGAAATTTCAGAACACTGTGCTGACAGTATTGAATTCCTCATTGACGGTCAAGGTGGCATATCTTTATTCATCTCCTTTGCCAAAAGGCAACAACTTTAGCACAGGCTAAAGTGATTTCTTGTTGTCCTGCAGTGACTAGACCCATGTTGTGTTCCTTGCAATAGCCATTAGAGGGGTTTTACCTTCCCAATTAGCCCCATCTCCTGTCATTCCTTTGCTGCAGAGGTGACCCTGGGCACTCCATCGCTGCACTGAAAGTCTTTGGACTGATGAAACAGGAACAGAAGTGATGCCAATTCTGTGGCATCTAAATGAAGGAGAGGAAGTAGTAAAGTCTCTTTCTTTCTTTCTTTCTTTTTCTTTCTTTCTTTCTTTCTTTCTTTCTTTCTTTCTTTCTTTCTTTCTTTCTTTCTTTCTCTTTCTCTCTTTCTCTCTTTCTCTCTTTCTCTCTTTCTTTCTCTCTCTCTTTCTCTCTCTCTTTCTCTCTTTCTTTCTCTCTTTCTCTCTTTCTCTCTTTTTCTTTCTTTCTTTCTTTCTTTCTTTCTTTCTTTCTTTCTTTCTTTCTTTCTTTCTTTCTTTCTTTCTTTCCTTTCTTTTTCTTTCCTTTCTTTTTCTTTCTTTCTTTCTGTCTTTCTATTAAAAAAACATGCTTGTTGTGAATATGATTCAAACTTCTTGTTTTAGATGGATCTTTAGCTGCTTTGGGGGAGGAGAGATGGAACTGTTATAACAGGAGGACTTTGATATATTTACTTAAGTCATTCAAGCCATATTGGGCAATACCAGCTGTAACCCTAATCTCTAAACAGAATGGTTAAATTTCTTAAACTGTAGGTAATAATAGTGATAAGCACTTATTTTTGCTTGACATTGAGTGTCTCTAAGCACTTTCACAGACAGGCTGGGTGTCATCTGTGTCTCATCTGGAACTACTGAATATACCATCTGAAACCCCTGCAGCATGAAGCACCAGTTACTCCTTTTCTGCCAGAAATGTTAGTGGAGCCACTGATGTAGCCAATGGGATGTGTTCCAGTGCTTCCTAATAAAAGAGAGAAAACTAAGCTCTCAAGACATCTTGCTTCTGGGCTAACTTGCTGCAGCCACACGATTTTCACATTTTCTGCAGAATGAATTAAATGATCCACATCGAACATCAACAACGGGAGTAACTCAATCTACACTTTAAAGAGCTGAGTGAAGCCCACGCTTCTCTGGCTTCAGGCACTGATGAGAGATAGCAAGACTTGTAAACAAACCAGGAGAGATAGCACAGTCCTGTCTTCAGTCCCCTCCTGTCACTACTCCTTTTTCCTGACCTGGATAATCTTTATTCTGACTCAGGTACCTCACCTCTGTTATAGACAGAGAAAATATCCTTTTGTATTTCAAATGAAACAAATTGCTTTAGGCTATTATGGATAAATTACAGATGACTCAGTCCAAGCACTGCATTTGGCTCTAGACGTGAATTGCAGATGCTTATAGAATTGTGGATTTTTTTTTCTGGGTTCTTTAATAAGAATATATTTCTTCAAGAAGAATGACAGCATATGATCATGTCCATTTTGAGTCAGGATGGTGAATAAACATTGTCTGATATGTTGCCATTGCAGAGGCTTGTTAATTGCATCAAGTTCAACGAGAAGTGACTGCTACCTCAACCTCTTCACCAAAGTTCATTGTTAGGGTGAGTAGAAAACCAGTACTTTCTCCTTACATTTTGAAGCAGACTGAAGTTAAAAAAACATCAAATAAAAATCATTCATGAGCCTCGAAGCACCAAAGCAAGATGGGTAAAGGCAGCTTCCCTGATCTGGTTCAGAGAGATCATCCATATCTCTGGTGTGACTGTGATCCATCAGCAGACAGTATGGAGCAGGTAATGTGCACCATTCGATTCTCCATTCTGTAATAGTTACACAAAGATGGGCTGCCAGGACCCTTGCACTGGACTTGACAGAAGTTCATCAAGCCCAGAGAGCTTTGTTAATCTGTGTTGTCTCAAGAAACAAATGCTTCCCCACAAAGCTTGAATTTTACCTGAAAAAATCTGGATCTGCTTGTGGCTGTCTGTGCTATACTCTGGGTTCAGAAGCAGCTTCTGCAATGATTGATTTACTTCTTAACACAAAGACACATCTCTAAAGAAAGCTTGGAATAACAATGTGGTTTCCTGCTGCCAACTCGGGCTACAGGCTTTCCAAGGCTGTGGCCATCTGCTGCTCCACAGCAGTGCGAGGCCACGTCGAAGTCATCCCACAGGCACTTCTGTAATATTCATGATTATCATTATCTTCATAACTAATACCAGATTTATAAAGCTTTGAAGTTTTGCTTTCGTTGCTGGCTTGGGAGAACAATAGTGAGCAATGGAGGCCTGGGGGTTTCTTCAGTCTTTCTTTAGCAAAGAATTGCAAATCCAAAGCCAAAGCAGTGGAGCGATTGTCAGCAGTGAGAGAAGCCAGCCCACGCTCACTCAAATCCAGTGATCATTATCCAGCCTTGTCTTGTACTTTGACAAAAACTTAAGCCAACTGACCTTTGTATAGCCTGAAATTGATTTTTTTCCTTGAAATCTAAGGGGAAAAAAGTCTCTCTAGAATAGAAATTTAACTCTTGCATTGACATTTGGGTGGATGTTAATATTTAGAACACATAAAATGTGATTCATTCATAGCGAATGATTTACTACAGCTGACAAGCAAGTGGAGGAACCCCTGAATTTCTTCTTTTGTGCTTGTCACCTAGAAATCATGAAAGAATGGAATTTTAGATTTTCAAAAGCATCATAAATCCAAAATCTGTATAATTGCTGTACAAGTTTTAAAAAACACAATGGAACATCATTTTACTTCTTGTTGAAGGGTGCCTCTAATGAAAATGAAAACTGACTGAAGCTACTTTTCACAGACACATGCAAGATTTGATGAAATTTTCCTTCTGAAAGTTTTTCAGGAGCACACGATCTTACTTGTCAAAAGAATCATAGAATTACTTAGGTTGGAAAAGAACTTTAAGGTCATCAAGTCCAACCATTAACCCAGCATTGCCAAGGCCACCACTAAACCATGTCCCTAAGTTCCACATCTACACATCTTCACCTGGGATGGTGACCCCACCACTTCCCCGGGCAGCCTATTCCAATGCTTGACCACCTTTTCCATGAAAAATCTGTTCCTCATATCCAATTCAAACCTCACCTGGCAAAACTCAAAGCTGTTTCCTGTCAGGTTACTGGAGAGAAGAGACTGCCCCGACTTTGCTACAACCTCCTTTCCAGAAGTGAGACACTAAACTGGATCTTAGCTTAAAACCCAGAATGTGAATAAGAACAAAGCATTGGGCCAGGTCTATTTCCACTCTTTTGTTTTCCACAGAAAATTAGAAAATGTCTCACTTAACAAAGAGGAAAAATAATAAAAATCTTAAGTTCTGAATTTCCTGCCTGACTCCACTTTAATAGAGAACAAGCCAGACTACACAACACAGGAGGACTGGAAGCAGAGAATGCCACAGGGAGAAATTTACAAACATGTTGTTGCTCATACTTGTCAAGGACACCGGAGTTAACTATTGCTCCTCCTGGGAATATCTTTGGACTTGCTGTGAATGTAAATATCCAGACAAGTCATCAAGTCTGCTCAGTTATAAATACAGCCTCCGAAAACTGCCACCAACAGCAGAATGCTGCTGCTTCTGTGCTCAGCCCGTGCATTGAGTCAGTGGCAAAAACTGCAGGAGTTAATAATTCATGTTATTGTTAACATGAATAATATTCATGTTAATTTGTGTCTAGGAACAGGCAACCTGTGAGTTTGGGATGGCTACAATGCAGTGGTTGCGTATGAAGGAAAAGTGCTCAACTATATAGAAAACCTGCCTGACAACTCTGCTGGGAATACTCTGTAATGTATCAGCTGCTTTTTTTAACCTCTTCATCTGAGGCGACTGAGCGGTAAATTTTAATCATTACTTCTGGAAGAAGGCGAATCCTGCAAAGCAATGCCTGACAGTGTTAGAAGGGCTGGGACAGCTGGCTGTATCCTTTACTTTTCTTTTTTTTTAAACAGAGGGTGCAACATAGATGGTGCTCTGTGGCTCACTTTTCCATTTGTAAAACCTTATCTAGTGCTTCAGTCATGGAAAAGTCATTTGCAGCACTTTGTTTCCTCTCAAATTGAGGTCAAAATGTGCTCGTGTCTGGTGGGAAGGGCTGCAGAGTCCAAGCCACAGAAATGGAAGAGCCATTAAAAAGCAGGTAAGGTAGAAACCTGCAGTGTATAGGGCAGATTCCTGTGCTGAGCTGCAATGAGGTGATCTCATAGGATCTAACCAATGGTAAATCACCAAAGACTGGTTAAGATGAAACCAAGCACAACCATGTCAACAAGAAAGATGATGTGATTGGCACCTGGGCTAATTTCCTAACAGAACTTACTTTTCCTTTGAAGGAAAATAATTGAATGCATATAGTAACATATTTAGAGGTCATTAAGACAAAGCAATTAATTTAAACAAAGTAAAAAGCTTCTGATTGCCATTCAGGGCCTTTTCTACTTCTGTAGTGTAACTCCAGTAATGCCATTACCCTTTGAAGAGAGTGCTGCTGAAGAGCAAGCCCATAACAGTTACACAGGCTCTCCAGAAATGCTCCCCCTTCCTGCTCTGTGCCTCCCTTCCCTGCCACAGGGCATGTCAGCACAGAGATCCTGGAAAGCACTGAAAGGAAAACCAGAACAAAGAAGTGTGAAGATGATGCAGACCATGAGGGCAAAAGGAATATATTTGGGACTTCCCCAAACCCATAATGGGTTTTTTTTTTGGTGGTTGCAGTTCTTTGCAAATGCTCCTACTCCATGAAACGTCCTGGAAGAGGCTGGATTACTCTAGCTTTTAGTGTCATTCCCCACTCAGACTTTTACAAAGCAGTGAGTAATCTGAGACAAAAATAATTTAAGACCTTGGTTAATCCATTTTGCAGCTGTTGGCAGCTTTGTCTCTGATCACCATCTGGGAGGATGCATCGTCTAGAGGAACACAACACTGGGAAGATTTAGAGAAGTTACAGGCAGAAGAGTTTCCATCATTTAACCCATTTCCATGCTGGGGCAAAAATTGCTCCTTATTTGTGCATGGAACAGTCTATTGCCTAATTTTAAACATCTCACCAATGGGGGTTCTTGTCATTCTCCCTGGAAAGAGAACCTTACCACAACAGTCAGCAGAAAAGTTTTCTTGTAAAAATGTCAGCTGGTTGTCAGGGACAGGCTAAAGAGTACAAAGACCAGATTGTTGGGAAGTGCTAATGAGAGGAAGGAGATGATAACATCAGCAGCACTGCTGGAACATCAGCAGCATCCTTCCCACAGGAAGGAGAGCCTGTGCAAATGGGGTTCCTTTGGGGATCCTCTCAAAGTCCTCTGGGGGTTGTAGGGCTGGTGTGCCATGAGGGTCCTCTCCACTGTTTGAAGGGTTGAGTGGCGATTGAGCTGTTTCAGCAGCTGAAAAGAGAGCTCAGCACTGTTATTTCCCCAGTGGTAGTTCAGATTTACAGGGGCAAAGGAAGAGGAGAGGGGAGGCAGCTTGGTAGGGGTTCGGGTAGTACTGCTGTTGGGTTTGGGATGTGTTAAGGAGGGCAACCTCACCTCATAATGCGGCTGACTAATGGAGCTGTAGCATTGATGGATTCTGAGCAGAAGAGTCTTCTAAATGAAACTGGCAGTTTTCAATGACTGTCATTAGCAAGATGTCACAGTCACAGCTGCCATCGTGAGTTTGAAAGGAAAACACTGCCTGGAACTGTCTAGACCAGATTTCTTGGCTTTTTTGCATTGAAACAAAAGTAGGAGCTGAGATCTTGGAAAACTGATCCTTAATGTATTTTCCTGATTCTGCTTTCCTCTTCTCAAGGGTGTTACAGCATCATGCTGCTCCATCATCTCATCTCAGCTCAGAACTGGGCATTCACATCCACAACCAGCCGAGAATGGAGCTGTTTCCTGTCCAGTATCAGATTTGGTATCTAGTTTTTCCAGCAGGGTAGTATGGCATGAGATTGAAGGGGTGGGTGAAGAACAAAATGCCATTCTACAGGTCAAGGAAACCCAGCCTAGTTTTAGCTTTTAGTTCAAACAAATCATCTCTCTTCTAAGACAGATTTTTCCCATTTGGGAATGCTACTTTTATTATAATTTATTATTATAAAGCATGCAGTCTTGAGCCCTCTGTCCTTCAAGGTTTCTAAAATAAACCAGGCATTCTAGCACTTGGCATCCTTAGAAATATACCATACCAGAAGAATCCAGACCCATGAGGAGAGAGGTTTATGATGTCTGCTTTCACAGCATCATTGTTCCCACTCCCAGCTCATCATGTTAGGGTAGTTTCCAGTGGCTACATGAACAGCTCTCTGCTAACATCTTTGTCGAGTGCAATAATTTAAACATGCATCCATGGTACAAGTACACTCGGCAATTACATTTTTAAGACATGGGCAATCAATTAGCAACCACACTGGCATAGAGAGATACTGACAGTACTAATTGTCTTCTGTCAGTGTCACTGCTTGTTCTGCTCTGTTTTGCTCATTCCCTCCATTTTCCCAGATAATCCAAATTCACGTGGCTGGGCACTTGTGTGATGTCTGGAGAGCATTTCCGGGCCCCCTCAGCTCTGACATGTGACTGACAGATTTCCTACTGACAATACACACTTTTAAGGGCTCAGATATGACCCCACTTTGGCTGCCTGCTGTAGCTTTGGAGGCCAAGTATAAACCAGTATGGGTTCAGCTTGAAAATGAGTCACGGAGCTACCCTGTGCAACACTGTCCTTCAGGGTGTTCTGCATTTGGAAAGTGTCGAGTTCTCTGGATTCCATAGGAGCTGCAGAAGCAAAATACCTTTTGGTTTTTTTTCCTTCTTAAAATAATATGCCCCAATGACATATCCTATTCTAAGGAAGCTAAGAAAGAAAGAGGGCAATTGTACTAAGCTTTATAGGCTGATTATTCTAAGTGTATCTGATCTCACATTTAATCAAGTTCCTTCTAGCTTTCCTCACTCCTTCCTCTCTATTTTTGCTTTTTGAAAAAATAATCAGGGGCATACTGTGTATTTAATGAAATTAATTCTGTAAGCACAGTGATCTGGCAAGAAATAAGAGGGGTGCTGGCAATGCAGGACTATCGATCATCAGAATGGAGACAAAAAAGAAAAGAACAAATCACTTTTAACTTAATACAGCAGAAAACCAGAATTATCAGGAGAAGTAGTTTGATTGACTGCATAAAGAAGAGCAAGGCAGATAAGAAAGCTTTCTTGCATTGCCACCCGAATTAGAGGCAGTGATGGTAACGTGTGTATGAAGGAAAAAGTGAGACTTAAATGCACTCTAGGTCAGATATTAATAGGGTTTGGGAATAAAGGAGGAAGGAGGCTAGAGGAATTTGTAAATAGAATCTGAAGACTGCTAACAAGGTTGAGAATATAATAACAGAGAGTTCTGAAGAGAGGTAGAGCGAAAGTCTGGAGGGAGTATATACTCAATAGAGGTTCAGCAGTTTGCAAACATAATCTGTGTGGGAATTACGAACCAAACACAAATTCTCAAAGCACGTCCACACATCATCTCTCCACTTAGTGAACCTTCCTCTCACAACACTGGATTGCTGCTTCAGTACTAAAAATGAAGCTGAGAAATCCAGAGATATTGAATTCATACAAACTTGTCATCTCACAGACAGACTCCCCAGGTGGAATAATGTTGAGTTATATCCTTTTCTCTACCTTGACCCTGTTTGGGTCTACTGTTATTTATACATGTCCCAGCAGTAAAAAAAAAAAAAAAAAGGACAGCAAATCTTGAAATTTAAGATTCAGGCTATCATGAGGAATGATGAGCCCAACATAGAAAGACAGCCCTTCCCTGGTCTTGGAAACATTTTCTGGGCCAAAACCCCAAAAGCCTATTTCCACATAATCTTTCTTACATATTGTAAACACGCTTTCTAAACATTTTAACCGAAATATCTGAGGAGAGACAAAAGGAAATCTAAAAAGATAGAAGTTCACCAGTTTACAAACAGGTTCTATGCCAAAAATTACTTCCAAAGGTGAAGTGACTCTTGAGAATGTCCTGGGCAGGGCTAAGAGTTGGATGATCCTTCTGGGTCCTTCTAACTCAGGATATTCCATGATTCTGTGATTCTATGTTTTGTCTTTTCTTCTGCTTTTCTCCAGCTGCCTGTCTGTATACAAGACACAAACTCCATTCTGACAAGGAGATGAGATACACCCCCAAGTCTTGTTTTCCCAGCAGCAGAAATCCAGCTATTGACCTAATTATGTGACTCTCCTTGCTGAAGGCAAGGGAATGACCTTTTCTTAGTAGGAAAAGATGGCATATCTCTGCATACCCCTTCCAGACAGTTATCCAAGGGTTATCTGCCAGCCTCCCTAACTCCTCATCATGGGGTAATCTTCTCTGACCTGTACATTGCCCAGTAAATCAGGTCCAAGGTTGCACAAGAAAGGACCCAATGGTCCTTGATGAACAGAAAACTGAGCACTTAGGCCAAAGCTCTGCCTGAATTGTAGCCCTGAAGCTCTAATAAAGGTGAGTGGCAGTACATGAGTACAGAATATAGGTCTTCTGTTTTAGATTGTGTTGTATCTGTCTCAACTCTCAAGCTGGCAGTTTCCTCTCTGCCCAAAGCTCTTTCTCACATGAGACTCATTTGTCACTGTCGGGGCTCTAGCTGATGGTTCTTTCCCATCTCATTGTTTATACTATCATGACCTTTTGTTGTTCACATGTCAAGAGCCCTCATTAACATTTTAGACATGAGGTCATGCTTCTAATCAACCCTGCCCCCTTATTCAATTAACATTTCCAATGTTTTTAAATTACGTGTTGGTCCACAGGCCAGGGAATTTCCTTCCAATTAGTACCAGTAGTGAAAGGCAGATATCAAAGTTTATTTGCTCATATCAGTACTCTCTTTTGATCTGTTGAAAGGATCTGGTGAACATACAATTAAGAAGTTCCTCCTAGGTATCTTTCCCCAAAGGACCAACAATACCTGCCGGGGTCTATTAGCATTTCAATATATTTCCCACCTCAGGAAATGTCTCTGCTTCCTTGCCCGACTGGTTAATGTGGCTGCATATTTTGCATGCATACCGCTTAAAGTCCCTGCCTGCCATGGCTGAGACTCATTGCGCTCCGCCGTGGAACACTTAGGGATTAGACTCGCGTTTTCAACCTTTTCCGCCTCTCATGGGAGGGTCAAATGTGCAGAGCCATTTGGGAAGGGTCAAACATTCAGTGCTGTCGAGGAGGGAGCAGCAGCATCTGCAGCAGACGACAAGAGAGTGACAGCGCTCTGTGTGATACTCGGGTATCCGAGCTCCTGATGTCTTCACACGCTTATCTCTGAGATGTGCGTGATTACCAGGACTCGTCTACATCGCTGCTGGGCATGTGGACTGAGCAGCAGGGAGCTCAGGAGGCACCAAACGCTTCCTGGTCTCAGTCTCAGATTACATCTCTTGGAAGGAGAGCAGAATATCTTGTGTGAAGGATGTTCCACCATGTTATTAGTTTTAAAGTACCGAATACTTAGTGCAAACCAGAACATGTCTGAAGCAAACAATTTTAATGAGACTTAGGAACAGATCAGCCCCTCCAGAAGTTACATGGGGGTATAATTGCCTCAACCTTTGCCTCTGGGGACACACAGCACATGTCTGCATCTTGACCTGGTTTAAGTGAATGGAAAGGATTCTTTACCAAACGGTTGTTTCTCACAATTGCAAGTCAGATGCAAGTTCCCATTTGAAGCCAGGAAGATTGTCATCTGCATCTTGCCAAGGCCAACCTGTGCAAACACAGCCCAGAACTGAGAGCGTGGATTATAAACAGAGATAGTCCTATAGCATTGAAATTCAAGGCCCAGTTCCAACTTCACAGCCAGGAGGTGCAGGGAAATTTTCTTTGCTTGAGATGCTGTTGTAAATACCTCGTGCAAGGGTGACAGAGGAGTTGTTGGAGCTGCCCACTGTCCCTGCGATTGATGACATCTAGTCATGCAGCCATGACTACACTGCCTCAGGTTGTCACCACATCAGCACACACTGGCGGTTGGACTCGGTTGTGCTAAATATCCCCCTCTGGGCCCAATTCCTTCAGCACTGTTCCACTAAAGTACAGTGCCTTGTAAGCACAATCTGTGTCTCACTGTGTGCTCTGATGTTTATAATAATTCAGGTAGATTTGGGATCTGTTGGGAGGAGATGTTCTGAGGCCAGTCTGGGTTAAGCATCCCTTGCTTGCTGAGATTTTGAAGGATGAGACTCGATGACCCAGACTGTCCTCTCTAACTCCAGCCTTTGACGCAGTTCAGGAACAGAGGGTTTTTTCCAAAGTGCATTCAAGTGTATCTCAGACTGAGAGATCAGTTAGGAACTCTTTAAGGAAAGGAGTTTCAGTTATCTTAATAGTTAAAGGAATTTTAAAAGGTGGGGAGAAAGCTGACTTACTGACATACACAGAGAAAGAAATACAAAAAGAGTACCAGGGGCAATATAAATGGGGCCAGGAGGAATCTAATCTAAGCCTTTTAGATGGAGAGTGCTGAGTCTTTTCTTGCATTTATCAGTGAAAATCAAAAGTAACTCCCCCAAAGTCAGTAGATTTATGCCAGCATAGCCCAAGGACGCAGACTGCCTGGAACCACTGCTAATTTGAACACAGACCAATATAAGTCTGCAGGAATAAATCTTACACAGGGGGTATAAAAGTGAAATGTTTGTGTCAGCCTAACCTGTTCCAAATGTCAGAGTCTGAAGGATACTACAAACCAGGAAGATCTGTTATAAGACAGGCAAAAAAAAAGTGAAGAAAAAATACCCCACCAAATGTGCCTGAAAGTGCTCCTGCTGAAATCAGTCGTGGCTTTGGCATTGGCTTCCGGGGATGCAGGATTCAATACATGGGAGAGTATGATAACAGGAATTTTAGAAAGGGGAAGCTAATAACCTGCGAGTGAAAGAAGGTAGAGCTGAGTCCCAACATGCTTCCTCCAAGATCATAAACATGACTGGACAAATGAGGAATGAGAATATTGAAACAGCAGGCCAAATTTCTTCCCAGCTTACACTGAAGGCAGATGTCCAAACTGTGGGACTGGTGATGCTTCTCCACACATCACCAGGCTTGTAGAACTTCTGGGCGCAGAGGTGACAGCTGGGGCTGAATGGAGTAGGGATGCATACACCCCTGCTCCTCATATTCCAGTTTAGGGTGGCAATGGTGAAATGCAGAGTTGTTCCCATCTCAGGGATGAAGTCATGTCTACAGAGCAACTTTGTGAGCTTAGGATCCTACCCATCATCCAGCAAAACCAGAGAGAAACATTCTATGGCAGATGGATGAGACTCATAGAAATATAGTCTTGTAAACCTGTGCACTGCACCTGAGCTGAGAACCCAGGTGTTGTGTCCCTCTGGTTAAATTCAGGATCACCTGACTTCACAGTCTTCAGTGCCAAAACCTAAATTCAATTGATTTGTGCACTCAACAGGGTTAGTAACTTTGCAGCCCCAGTAGGGCAGGGAAAAACGGATGAGGTTTGATTCATTTATCACTGTAGCCTTGGATTTAAATGCCATGTTCACCAGCTTTCTCCCAAGAGGCACTAAAAATCTTTGGATAGTGGTGTCACCATACTGTCCACATGACCCCTCTATAAAGAAATCCTGTTGTCACACACTGACCAATAAGAGGCAGGTATGCCTCAGGTTTCTAATCATTATGAATCCATTTAGAATTCAATGCAATAGCAGCAATCACATTGAATTAATTAGGGGATTTGCAAGGATGGCTTATGTAGTTCCACAGCAATTCCCTTGTAATTCAGCACTAATTAAGCATTATTTCATGCAGGAAATAATGAGCTGTAGAAACACTGTTAGTGCCAAATAATGGAATAAAGGTGTGTTTGCATATTATAAACACTCCATAAATGTTCAAAGAGGTTAGAACAGGTCTTGACTTTTTTACCCTGGAGAAGGGAAAGGATCCTAAAGGAATCATCTTCTTTAACTTAGAGGAGTGTCACCTAAATAAATATTGAATTAAAGAGGGACACACTGGAAAACGGAAAATCACTCTGACTTCTCACATTTGAAATGTCACTGGTTTAATTATTAGATTGTTTCCACATCAGTGCCATTCCCGAGAAGGGTTTGGTGTTTAGTCAAGGCTCCGAGTTCTGGAGCTGGCGTTAGCAGACCTTACTGTTATTTATAAAAGGCAATAGGCTTTGAAACTTTTCATTTAAAGAGAACTTTCAGAACATGCCAGTTTCTAGCTTCATTTAGGAGCAGATTTCTGGGTGCTCGACAATGACAAGTTTTTGTAAACCAAATACACCACAGTCTATTTGTATACACAACTTTTCTCCTCTATTCCCAGCTGGAGTTTGGATATAACATGGTGGTAAAAAGAAGCTACTCCCTTTTTCACAGGGACGTTGCTATAATCCTTTCATCTCTAACAGTGCTTACTGCGCTTAAGAAGCATAGGACCCTGTTCAAACCCACGTGGATCTGCTTTCTGAAGGGCAAATGCCAGAAGATCCCTGGAAATGGCTCTGCAGTCCATGGCTGAGATTGTCTGGGAGGGGCTGGGTACCGCAACACAGCACACACACCCTGACACATGTTAACCCAGGGATGTGGTGGGGTGGGATTTAAGAGGAGTTGCAAAGCTCACACCCCAGCAATTTTGGTTCAGCTCACAAATTAGACCCTAAACCCCCAATTTTAACTGGACTGCTTAATTAGAAATTAGTTTGTCAGACACATAAGGCTTTTGGCTGGCACTGTGGTATGCTATAAAATTTGCTATAAATATTCTTCCCGTAGCCATGAAAGACTCAGCCATTAACAAAAGTTGTTGAGAATGGGGTTTTGTTTCAGAAAGATTAGCAAAATGCCCAAAATATCAACTATTTTGAAAAAAAATTATGTTGGGCTGGGGGTTTCAGATGCTGTTTTCTGCCTGCTGCCCTTGTTGCTTATGGGCCTTGATTGCCAGGCAGGTGTTTATAATTTCCAAGCAACCACTCTGGGATGAGGAAAGCTTGTCAGAGCAATGCTGAAGATGAGAAAACTTTTTCTCCCCGTGGAACATCTGAATTTTCTCCGTTGCCTGTATTTCTGGGACAGATGATTAAACATTACAGCTCCCAACATCACCATGACAGGCGGAGAGTGTGACAAGGTCGGGGGAAGGAGGAGCTTGCTCCTGGTCCTGTTTGCTGTATATCACTGGCTTTGAAAGTCTCATCTACACAACGGCGGAGGCAGGTACCGCGTCAGTCCTTCAATCAGCTGGCATTTGCCCTAACCTCTATTGACTTGTGAGACCTCTTCATTTCCTCCTCTGACTCCTCTCAGTCTCGCAACTCTGAAATTCAATATATGAGAAACAGGAATGCAAGAAGGCTTGGAAGCCTGAACTAATCAGGTGTTGTCAGGTGGGAACTTTGTGACACATCATCATGAGCTATGGGTTTATTTTTGTCATTCATCTGAAAATGCTGTTTGGGTTGAATTTAAAACGCAGGTCAAGTTAAAGCGGCAGGTCTTGCTGTTGGAACCCTTTCTCTAGAATCATCCCCTTTGCTTTCAAGGGGAACCAGCTCCTCCCCAAATGCATCTAAGACCAAATTCAAGCTCCTGCTAGTCCAAGATGCTGATGGCTCTGTGCAAAGCTAATTGCTTGTTTGTCATGTTTTGGTTTTGCTGTGACCGTGGTAATTTTGTGTAGATTTTTTCCACCCCTTTCCCTTCAAAGCAGTAACTTTCCTCAACAGATCTGGCTTCAAACAAAAAGACACTGCAGCTTTAATGAAAATTTAAAAGTCAATGAGACAGACACAAAAAAGAGACATGATCCAGGATGAGTTCAGTCCAATGAATAAATTCAAACCATTTAGTGAATGTTTGGAAAGATCAGAAGGGCACCTTTGCTTGCAGCATTTTAACAAGCCCCCATGAATTAGCAAGAGGCCTGAAAAATGAGTGGCAGTGGTGGGGAGTAATTCAGTTGTGATCACTTGAGGGTGATGAATGAGGAAGTGACATAGTCTGTGCAGAGACAAGTCATCTTTTCTAAAACGATTGTACTTAGCCCTCGTGTCTGGAGATTTATATTGCAGTGGTGGCAATGCTGGTAATTAATGAAACAATCCTGGGTTTTGGGGGAAATGCTAGAAACACGAGGATGAAAAAGAAGCCATGTGAAGACCCAAAGAGATTTTCTCAAAAGGCTGAAATATTCTTGGACACTGGACGTTGCTGCACAGGGCTGATAAATTTGTCTTTAGCCTGGGAGATTGAGCATGGTTTAAAAGGGCTGGGAAAAAAATGACTTCGAGGCACATTTTAAGGTAGATGGAGGATGAATTAAGATTAATGAGAGTCTTACAAGTGGGCTGAAGCTAGCAGTGCTGATATGAAAACTGTGATAAAAGCCAGCAAGACCAGCCTCAGAATGTGAATTACTCTCTTTATTCAGTGCCCCTCGTGGCTGTGGCTAAGCCATTGCGTGTGCATGTCTGTGAATACATGTGTGTACAGCTCACACCCATGTTACATTAACCACGCACAAAATCTCAGTGACCGTAAGGAAAAAAGGAGGAAAGCACCCTTAAATCACAAGATGCAAGGCATTTATTTTCTTTCTCTCTTCCCCAAACCGTACATCAAAATGCTGATTGTGCCCTGTTAATAGTTAAATGTGCTGTGAGTTAAATAGACCTAACAAGGCAGTTTTCAAACAGGAAACCTGGTAGGAGTTTAATGACATCTCACAGTACACCCATCCTGGCAATATAATCATTAAAATTTGTCAAGTGTAAAAACGGATGACAAAACATTACCCCAAAACATCTTACTGTATAAATGCAACAATGAAGCTGCTAAAAGGTTTCTCTGGATCTTTGCTTCTGGAGCTGAAGTCATATTGATTTGGCTTCAACCCCTGAAGGGCATGGGTTCATAGTTCTATGGAGAATGCAAGATTAGAAAGATTCACCTTACACGAGAGGTTTCCAAGTCTGCTCTGGAAAGTGGTGCAGAATTATTATAAAGAGAGCGACCAGAAATGACTGGGATTGTGTTGGAAACACAAAGTTTTGTGTTTGCTTTTTTAAAAAAATCAAGCTAGAAAGAACTTGATTCCACGCTGAGTAACCACACTGCCGTGCACTATTCCTAAAACTGCATGGGTCCAGGCAGGAATTTTGTTGCTTGGGGAAATTTCACAGAAGGAAAGACCTTATTGTTGAAAGGTCTTTAATGCAGAAGCCATTCATCATGAAGATGAAAGGGAAAAAAAAACTATAGAAATGTATGTAAATATATTCAGATATTTGTGAACACTAAATCCTTAACTCCTGTGAGATGTCAGAATATGAGGCATTGCCCTTGTGGCCTGCCTGAGGTTGGAAAGAGGATCACCCCATGGAGTGCAGCACCCATCAGGTGCAGATTATACCAGAAGAGGGAATGAAATACTGCTTGCTGAAGGTCTTGATAACGCAGTGTCTGCATGTTCACCCTCTGACACCTTGTTAAGCTCTCGACTCCTTAGCGCACCCACATGCAGCAAACTCTTGGTATCTTCACTGAAGGAGAACTGTTACACGTAGCACCTTTAAAAAAATTTATGTAATTACTACACCACTCTCAAACTAACCAGAACTTGTGGCTGAGACAAATTCATAGCTCTTGCAGAAGGAGATGCTTCTGTGCCTCAAATGACAACTATTTGAGATAATTTCTGGGCAAGAGATCAGGCCTTGGAAGGCAAAGGGACTGCTCACTTACCTTTGTACACAGTTAATAGCAGATGGCAGGACTGGAACTGGGACACGGTATGAGAGATGAATGACTTCTTTGTATAATGGCACGCTTCCCTTTATGCCTTTGATGGAGGGCAAAAAGCCATGACTGCAATGTATATTAACTTTGATACTGGGTTAGACCTGCAGCATAATGTAACGGGGCCCTGATGAAACTCAAACAACACTTGTTGAGTGGCAGCTGAACCTAAAGAGATTTTCTGATTAGTGGAAGAGCTGTTCAGCTCTGATCATCTTGAGGCTGGCTGAGTATTACCATAACATTCAGCACTTGAATGTGAAATCACCAGAAAATAACTGTGCGACTTTGGATTTCATTATTTTTTAGGCAAAATATTTCTTCAAGAAAAACAGTCTTTGCGAAATTTTGGCTTGTCTCTTAAAAGCAGTGAGAGAGCCGTTGTTAAAGGGAGAATGTCTTTCATACACAAATATAAGAAAATCCTGAATTAAAAGGTGGATAACAGCCTTGTTATTTTTTTTCTTTGTTTTTAAAATAAGAATAACACCATGCCAGAATTTGTGGGCTTCCTAGAGAGTTTCCCATACACTTGCATGTTTCATAAGCACAGTGTCCTCTGAGTATGGAAGCTTGGTAAAATTTTTAAGTTGCTATGAGCTGTTTCAGTCATTTTACAGCCTCATAATGCAACAATTCCTTATTGAAAGAATTTTGCAATTCACCTAGTAGTTTCCATACAGTTTAAAACTTGTCAAAAATGAATGGTTTAAGTCACTCAAAGAATCACCAGCAAAGGTATTGGTAAAAGCAAGTTTAATATTGCAGTGCAAGTGTAACAAAAATTGATTGGCAAGGTTCACTCCACTACTTACCAGATGGTTAAAGCACATGGGGAAAAATTGGACTAAAGTCTAAAATCAATCTAAAACAAATATCAAACAAAAACGATCTACATGCAGGCTGGGGACGAAAAAAGGGTAAGGATAGGGAAAGGTAAGGATAAAAAGTGATAAGGGACACCCTCCTGTTGGGTCACAAGTACTCATAAGGAGTGGAATCCCTTGCTAAACTAATCCCTAGACCTAACAGTTTAGGCCTAAAGGTTTTAATAGCTCTTAAAGTAACGGCACTTACTTGATAGCCTGATTTAAACAATTCAACAAAATATTCTTATAGTATTTACTCCAGCACAACTCTAACTGACAGTAACTCACTTATAGGCTTATTTTACTTATGAATCTAAAGGAGCAAAATTCACAGTACATTTGCTATAGCATATTCACACACACAGAGACCTAAATTATTGTGTAGAAGGTGCATATACCTGGTGAAAATTCCCCCTGAGTTCAGCGAAGTACTCACACTGGATGTCTTTGCACCATCTCAATAAGTGAAGGGTCGAGCCTTGAGGAGTGGGATTATTAGCCCCACCTCAGCTTTTTTTAAGAAACGGGTATTTTAAAAATACCATTAATGGGTTTTAATGGTATTTAAAAAAGAGAAGGGCTGAGAAATTCCACTGTGTGCAGTGGAGCCCCTCCTTAGAAGTTTAGTGACAGGTAAGGGAATAAAGATAAACTCTCTAGCATTTTAGCCATCAGATAATTTGAAAAGACCCCTCACATGCTCTATTTTAGAGTAATTCTACTAATATAAATCTCATTTTTAAAGCAGCTTGCCTTTAAAAATGAATCTGGCATCTGAGACATGGTTTTACTCATTTTGAAATAGATTCTTCTCTAATTTATGAAATTAAGGCAAAACCCTCTGTATGTAGAGCCCAACTCAATTAGCTCTCTCCAATGGCTATTTTCCACTTGATCTAAGCTACACTCTGAGGTTAGAGCTGCAGAGCTCTCTAGCACCATAATAATACACCTATTTTGGCATCATTCCTTTTAGATTTTATTTGACGTTTTCTTTCAGCCATTAGCACATGCTTTTTCTAAGCTAAATCCTGTTTCATCTTTCTTCAGCTTCTTCAAGCCCTTTTGTTTTGGTCCTTTTTGGTACTTCTGACACCTCCTAGTGAAGTGTCAAATTGTAAGTTTAATTAACACATCCTCTACTTTCTTATTTCACACTAGTAACGAAAATACTGAATAAACCCAGAGACAATATCAATACTTTGGTACTCCAGGTCCTTCCACTGACCAGGTTTGACTTCATAGACTATTGTGCCTCGGATGCTTTGTTTCAATATCTTAAACAGTCTTTTGACTTTGTAACAAAATATGCATTTATGGGGGTTTTTTTACCCCTAGGTAAAACCACCACAGGCTTTGACTTTGGTTTCTAGCCCAGATCTGCCACTCGAGTATGTGGACTGGAACGAACTGCACCCACAAACACAGACCAGAGGATCCCTTGGGTGAGAGGAAATGCCCAACCAACATAAAACTGGCAGGGGCAGACACTGCCTCGGTCACCCCTACTGCATGTGGGTACAGGAAGGGAGGATGGAGAGGAACATATGGCACCTGGTGAATCTCTCTGCTCTGTATCCTCACCTGGCACAAAGTGAGGACAAATTCATCAACCACATGTTGCACCTAGCTCTATTTGGCCAAAAGAGTGAGTCTTTTCCTTGCTCCTTAAAATTCCTCTTGAAAATACCTTCATTTCCCTATTGACTCTGATAAACTGTTTAAATCTTTTGCACTAGTGTGCTAAAAATGCAATAAATGTCCAAATATTTTAATGCATAACAATTACCTATTTACTCAGGTACCTACTTGACCATACAACCACTGTTAGCCAACTATGCCAGGTTTAATAGCCAAGGGCTTCATCATTTTGTGGGTAATGTCTGGTTTTGGAGCTTGTTCAGTTATTCTGTAACCTGAACTGACAGATGGAAGTTAATAGCAGTGGAGGCTGAGAGAGCAATGAATCTTCTTTACACTCTGGTAAGTATACATACCTGTGAAATGCAGGTGCCAGAGGACTGCCTTTGGAGCCTGCATTCTGGGAGGGATATGCCTCACTTAGGCTGATCTGCATTGAGAGGACGATATATCCAACCTGCCTCAATAAACCAACTGAGACGGGAGCAAACACCTCCTGTGGTGCTGATCTCCTTCTCTTGACCAGAAGTCTCATTTTGAGACAGCTGATGCTGAGAGAGAGGAATTCCCCGGTTGTGGTTCAGTTTCCAGCTCTTTCTAGATGAGCAATTTCACAAGGAAGTTCTAGATGACTAATTTCCCAGCTTGCAAATGCTTAATCTTGGCTCCTTCCTAAAGCTGCTCCTCCACTTTATTTATCAAAGCAAGTTTAAGGCACCTCTAACAACAGAGTAGAGCTTTGAAGGTGCAGAGATTTCCCCTACAAGTATCAATGCCTCAAAAAGAAGCAACAGAAAGGTCAGGGGCATTGCCTTGCAGAAGAACCTCAAAGTGACTATAAATAAATTATTTTGCCAGAGTCTCTCACAAACAAACACATGCACAGCAGTGGCTCGAACACAAATCCCAGGGAATCACATGCATTTCTTCTTCTCCATGAAAAGGGGGTATTATAATCCTGCTATGCTGCTGTTTCTTCCCAAGATCCTCAGCACACAAAGCTCTCTGCCTCGGAAGCCGGGCTAGGAGGAGGTGAAGGCCGGAATGCCGTGGGGTTTTCCTTTTGCACACTCCTGTACAGCTCCTGCATTTCTCTGATTTGCATTCCCCTGTGAAGCAGCCAAATGAATAAACATTGAAGATGGAGGCTGAGAACACTGAAAGGACAACATTCTTGCTAAAAGCTCTCTTTTGTAAATCAATGTGATAATATCCTTTTAAAGCCATTTCCAACTGTCGTCTCTCCTGATTTGGCTCTCTGGGAGTGGGAAGTATTGGGGAGATTAATGACAGATTTAACAGCAGAAAGGTCCCCCTTATTTCGATCTGGCACAGATAATGTCCTCTAATGCTTTGCCCATGCTGTGAAACCAGACAAGAAGCCATCTCAGTGCTTTCATTTGCTCAGGTGAAGCACTGGGTAACTGTGAATTTCTGGATTATGGTGGGGGGTGGGGGAGAGATGACGTTACAGTTGACAGAAAGTCAATGGCATCACAGAAAAGCCGATCGGCTCCAGCAGGCTCTCCACCACTTTCTCCCAGCCAGCAGCAAGCACCCCAGGCTCACCTCTCCGGTGCAGCATTGAGAGCCAGAGCCCTCCTCCTGCTTAGTCCTTGTGGAAGAGCTGGCCAGGACATGCTCATATCATCTCAGCTGCACAGAGGCACCTTGCTGCTTTCTTAGGGCTCCAGCTTCACAAACCATTATAGCAATAATAGTCCTTACAGGATCATTTCTAAATGAGTTGTGAAAATAGATTAGGTATATTCAGTCCAGGAAAAAAGCATTTTTTGATAGGCTTTGGGCAAACAATCTGTTCCTTTGATACATCTTACTACTGAGTTTCAAAGAAACCAAATTGATGAAGCTGCGAGGAAAGTGATTTGTTAAAAATTAAGTCTTTTTCTTTGGAGATTCAAGTTGAAAGAACATCTCTGTGTACTGTGCCTAATCAGAACCTTTGAACACTATCAGGCATGGCCCATTAGGATTGCCAGCCTCCCAAAACAAATTACTTACAGTAATCCCTTGCCTGATGTATGCAGTAAAAGACAATAGTGCAGCTTGACAGCACTGTCATTGCATGAGATTCATAGCATGCAGCTGAGAAAACTTCAATTTATACTTTATATCACAAAGTGGCCATGAACCTCACTTCAAGACAAAGAATATTAAAACCATGAGACTTGCTTAACACAACTGGTCAGGTTCTCAGCTGGTGCAGCCTCTGTCGACTTTAGCAGAGCTGTGCTGATTTACACCTGATGAGAATCTTACATTCTTTCCTCTTCTCTCCAGAGTTTGGAACCTTCTAAAACAAACCTTATCACGAGAGACTGTGAAAGGACTAAGCAGCAGTGCAAGCAGTAAGTTGTCCCTACCTCCATTCTCATGCTTTGCTATTGATTACTTTTATTAAGTAATTTTGGTGAAATTCCTCTCCAGATATGAACCAGCATAATCCTACTGAAAATAAGATGGTAACTCCATCCATTCACTTCCATTTTCAGTGTTCATCACTGCGTGTTGTAACTCATTCCTTAAGCAATTATTTTCTTTACACACTGAACATGGTCTCGTTTAATCCATTCTGTGACCAAGTATTTGGATTGTCACAAAGACTTCATAATATCATTAAAACATTCAACTGGATCATAAAATAATTCTGAAGCAAATGAAGCACAGTAACTGAAATTATTCAGTAACTTGCAACTGTGGAAATCTAGTAAGGGGGCTGTGTATTTTATGGTAATTGGAATATAGTAAGCAATCATCTAACAAAAAAAAAAAAAGCAGTTTCAGAATCACATTTCATAATGAAGTGTCAGCAATGTCATATGCCTTACAGAATGGAAAAGGAACGATGCCTGGTGTATGAATTATGATAGGCACAAATCTAGCCAGGTAACCAGGTCCCGTACCAATCTCAGCCCAAGTGTCTGGCGAGACCAACAGAACATTCGCAGGAACCAGGAATTCAGCCCCAAAGAAATGCTGCTGAGACTTTGGAGAAGCAGCTTGGCAGCTCTGATGAGGCCAAGGAGAGTGGCAGTCTCAGGCTCAGCCTCTTGGACTTGAATATTAAAACTTTCCTTCCCCAGGTGGTTTGGAAGAGGCCTAAGTTTAAGCAAGAGAGTTATTCCAGATACTTGGGTGAGATTCCTCCCTTGCTTCCAGCATGGCTTCTGCTCATGGATCAGAGCTTGGACCCTGAATTTGGGCTGAATTTATCTCACTTCTGAGACAGTCTTTATTCAGACAAGAGACAACTTTTCTCGCTCTTTGAAGAGGGATTAAAGTCTACTTGGATCACGCACTCCTCAACCTCTGCAGCCTTCAATAGTCCATCTACTGAACCCACAGTGACCTGATCAGCTCTTGTATCTCGTATGTGGGGGTACCTCTCTACTGCAAACTGCCCAGCTTTGTAGGTGCTGCTCAGCATCACTGGCAAACGAGTGTTTCATCTGCCTTGAAGTGAGCTGCCTTCAGCAACATTTCCTTACTTCTGAAAATCAGCAAACAAAACAGGTGACATTTTGCAAAACCCTTGCCTTTGGCCTAATTGGAGTACTGTCAAAATCACAGAAGGCTTGTCACCAATGTCACTCAGATAAGAGCAGCTGCAATCGGACCCTTTTTAAAATGACAGTCCACTTATCCTTTGCACAACATGTTTGCAAGTATTCTTACTTTTTTTAAGGGGAGAACAATCTTGTTCTCTCTCCTCTTTGAAAGAATAACAGCGTATTTATAATAAAGTTTGCTGTCAGAAGTTAATTGAAGCAATAAGTCTTTGCAATCTTTTTTTCTTTGCACTGGCCTGTAAAGTGGTGCCATTTTTCTCTTTTCTTAAAAAATGAAAATATAGAGCTAGGCTGGATATTAAAATGACAATTCTGGTCTCTGCATGTGCACATTTATATTATCCCTTTATGATGCTTGCACTAGGGAGAAAAGAAGTAGGTAGACTGCAAATATTACAAACAGGGCTAGCATTTTCCCCATCGTATTTCTGTTACAGGAAAGCAACTTCACTCTTTTGAGAGAGGGCTTTTGAAATTCAGAGCAAGAGCTGTTGTAATTAGGCTGATGGGAACGATAAGATAATTTAGGGCAAAGTCCAAGTGAAAGGGTGGCGCCCTGTGCTCCTTCTGATCTGAGGTGGGAGCCAAGTTTATAGAGTGTATGAGGAGGAATTCAAGACTTTTCAGGTCTGAGCATATATGCTAAAGGTAATCATGGTATTTCCTAGCCTTCTGACCCTTCTCATTACTCTTGATCTCTGCTGTAAATGCCTTCATTACTTTCAGTGCTACTGCCTAAATTAAAATAGACACTGATGTCTCAGTTCCCACTGCTCTTCAGGACTAAGCCTAGGTTTAAAGGGTTGCATACAAAATATTAAGGGTAAGATGAAAATATTGATAAAATGACGTTAAGGTACAGAACACATTATACTAATTTAGGTTAAGTTGTCTTCCAAACCTCTTTGATGTTCAGGTGACTATAGGAATAAATCTTAGGATTTGATTCCTGACTGCAGCAGGAGAAATGGGAGCAGGAAGATTTTCACTACAAAGGACTATAGGTAAAACTCTGATGCCCTTAACAGATAAATATATTTGACAAACTGTATTCACTTCTTTAATTCATGAGTTAATAAATCTCAGTGATAAATGCTCCCTCCAAACGACAGAACAATGGGATGGCTATCAATGTTTATCCACACCCCATAAACTTACAGAACTCTTGCATATTGGAAAAGCCAGTTGTGCCTAAATTGGTAGTTGCCTATTCAAGGCATCTCATCTATTACAGTAGATGTGATGCAGGCAAATAAAAGAATGACCAAAGGAGGCTGCTAGGTGGAGAATAGGAGGATAATGAGGTCAGAAAAAATGTCTGGATCTCATTAATCCCAAAGAGCTGAGAGAGCCTTCAGTGTCAGCTCACCAGAGATGGTGAAGAGCCATGAACAGCGAATCCATACTGGCAGTCGAGTTTCCTGGTAACCAGACCCTACAGAAATCTGTGTCTCGCCTTTGTGAGTAGCTGAGCAAAGCACAGGGGCACTTGGTAGCCCACCTGCAGTCAGAGGTGGTCAGGTTACTGCACAAACATGGGCCAACCTGTCAGTCCATGCTCCACCAACATGAAACAACACAAACCCTTGAAGTGCATGGAGATGCTGCTCCTAAACTGGCAGGGCCAAAAACAACAGTGAAATGCTAATAACAGCATTTATATTAGGATGGAATAGATAGAAGCAAAAATAGCTACAGGTAGTTCCCTTCCCTCCCAGTGCAAATAACTTTTCCTTTCCTTTAGCAATTAGCACTTTTGAGGATCTCTTCTACTGACTGTTCTATCCTTATCTTACAGAGACCCTTAGCTACCTTTTAGAAATTACTAGCCTGATCTCTCACCTAAGTCTCCCTTCTTGCAAATGTAGCACCTTTTTCTTTGTCCAGTCCCTTGTCAATATGGAAAATGACTGATTTCTACCCCTTTCAGAATGATGCTTTCTGTTATGATAAGCTGTTACATATCTTCTATTTCCACCACCTCCCTGTAGGCCTCATATTTATCTTTTCTTGATTAAAAAAACCCCCGAGGTCTGATTATTTTCCATAGGGATGATCCTTTTTATCTGCTTGTCATTTTTGCTGTTGGTCTCTGGTGTTGTTTACATGCAGGACCCCGACTGAGCTGGTGAGATACCACTAGTGCTTGGTAAAAATGAACACCTACTATTCTTCCAGGATCTCCAGTTTGCTGGTGATTTTCAATTTTGAGATCCCCTAAAATCTTCAGATTCCTTACTGCTATAATATGCTCCAGAGAGTCAGTCTCAGTCTCCTAATTTCCTTCCTAAATACAGCATGTGTAATGAACTTAATCATAATGATTTCAGGTCATTTATCCAATTTATTGTGATTATTTTGAAATCTAATCCTGTGTTCCCATGAGATTACCAGTGAGGTGTCATCCTCAAATTTTTAATGTGTACTCTCCATCCCATGATCCAAGTAATGAATAAAAATATTGAGTAACAATGGACAGGCTTCTATGGGGCTCTCATGGTGTGACCTTCCAGTTTGACAGCCGATTATTGGTAACTACTCTTTGCATAAGGCTTTTCAAGCATTTGTGTTCAGCTTTGCAGTGATTTTTGTCTAGATCATAATATCTCACACATCTGACACCCTTCCTCCCTCCCCAAAAGCCCACTGTGCAGTATCCACTTCTCTGTGATAATTCTGTATTTAATCACCTGGGCTATTGAGGCTGCCCTCTGTTGTCAATGCCTCTTCCTAATCATGTGCATACAGCTTTTCTTTGTTAAGACTTTTTTGGGGCTCTGGTGCTTTTGGGCTTGATCACTGTCGCTTTTAATATCTCTTCTCCTTTAAGATCAGCAGATGGAATAGATCTTGGCTTTCTGCCCTGATGCTGATTGTTGAATAGGAGATCTGCACATTATTATTTTTTTTCCCAACAATAATATCCCCTTTGGTTCCTTTCTTCTTTTCCCAATAATAGATATTCACATCTCATAAAGTGGTGTAGTTCCCAGGTGTAATTATTTAATTGGCAGAACTCTAAAGCCCATTCAGTAGTGATAAGCCACTGTATGGCAGAACTGAGAAAAGACCCAACCCAAAACACCTGTCAAGGAGATTAAAAAAAATAATGGTGCCACTGATTTTCTTAATCACCATGTTATCACTGACCTGCTGCACATGTTCAGTCAGCCCTTGGTCTCATCCAAAGGAGTTTGGAGCATGACTCGCAGCAGAAGATTTTTTGGAATCACATCATGAATGCTGTGCATTTCTGCTTTCATCCCACAGCCTCAGGGGAGGTTTCCCAACTGTCATGTCACAGGCTCAGGAGAAATTTCCAACAAATCTCCAAAGGAAGCAGGAGATTTTATTCTCTGTCAAAGGGCCACACCAAAGCCTGAACTCCTTTCACACACCACTCAGAAGACTACTGGAGCTGGAGTGAGTTTGTGGCTGCCCATTCACATGCTTTCACTTTAGGTTTCATTAGAAGTGCTTGCCAAAAGCATGATTCATGGATTTTGTGAAATCCCAGGTGCCATCAGCTGTGCATGGCTGCTGAGTGTTCCACAGAGCGGAGCAGAACTTGGCAAGACCCCATCACCCAGCAGGGGATTGCTGAGGTGGAGGGTGCAGAGCCGTAGGAAACAGGAGAACCACACTGATTTGCAGCAGCTGGAGATCCAGCCTTGAATCCTAAACCAACTCTTTAGTGCTCACCCGAGGTCTGGCTCACATTCAGTGGCAGCAATGGGCAACATATGTGCAAGACACGGGGACCGCACTGCCATGGAGCTATTGCTCCACCCGCCCCCACCGGTCACGAGAGAGCAGCTGTGCGTTCCCTGCACATCCCTCTCCACTGCCCTCTCCTTGCTGGTGTCAGGGGTGTGCAGAATGGACAGAGCTGCTGCAGCTGAAACAGGTTCCTCAACGTATTGGTGCTCACAAAACATAAACGCTTGTAAAATGCAGGCACCATCAGCGTGTGCGCCTCTGCTGCTGTGTGCCCTGGGAGAGGCTGGGAATGCTAATTGGTTCTGGTCTGAATCGGCTTCCTGGTTCAGGGCGCTCTTTTAAAAGGGTTTTCAGCTACACATTTAGTGCCAAATGTAGCAGATGGCGGTAGGATAGTAAATTACATTAAGGAATACTTGTACAGTTTCTTTACCACTTTTACAGTTGAAAAACAAACAATCGAGTTGCTTAGGGTAAAGGCAGATGCAGTGTCATATATGTCTACCACCCTAATAGTTTTATGGAATTATCTCAGAGAATAAAGAAGCAGGTTTAATAACCATGGAAATGAGCTGAATAATCCCGGAGTGATCATCATTTCTAGTTTAGAAGTTTATGTTCCTCTGTTGCTAAGATTTGTGTTTCCAGTTCCCAGTATTTATATAATCGTATAACTGATTTTTTTTTTCCAAAATTTTTCCTCTTATTTACTAAAACATTTCTGCAACCAACTTCCCAGCCAACTGTAAGCAGTAAGTGGCACCGCTGGGTATTAGTGCCACCTGGTTGTCATGATGAATTGAATCACTTCCTATTTAAAATAATATTTAAACAGTCTTCTACACAGCTTGTTTTCCAGCTCTGCCTCCTTTGTTATCCAGTCTCTGTGCCTTCTTTGATACACTTTTCAGCTATCTCATGTCATGGGATTGTAGAATAATCCAGACTGGAAAGGACTTCAATCCTACATGACGCTTAAATCAGAGTCAGCTCTGAGATCAGACCACGTTGCTCAGTCCTTTGTCAAAATGGGTCTGGAAAGCCTCAATAGACTGAGGTGTCACAGCATCTTTGGGCAAAAAGCTCCACCATTTCACTCTTGCAATTCTGATTATAATATCCAGTGGAAACCTCTGGCTTGAAATCAACTCTATGTGCAACACGATTCTATACTCTGCTTAGCATACTTCAAATAAAAATGCTGCAATACATTCCAGCTACAATTTTACAGAAAACAAAAAAACCTACTTGAGTAATAGATTTTTTTTTCCCCAGTTATTTGTATTGTGCATAATAAAGTGCATGAGTGAGCAGATGTGCATATACATTAATATTCCTCAAGTAGTTCTTTATTTGTGATAGGGGAAGAGATTCAGAAGAATTTCTACAGGTTTGGGATTTGTTTTCTGTTCTGCCAGGGCAAGATCCAAATCAGTCTGCATTTTTGCAGGGCCAGATACATCATCCATCAACCAGTACCTTGATGGTTCTGCAGTTGGCTTGGGGAAAGTAACCTGTCAGAGAAGAAGAGCCTTTAATATGAAAATGATGGTTACCAACATCACGGTAAAAAACAAGAACAACTTTGTACAATGAAGTGGATGATATAACCGTGTAAATAAAAAGCTAAAAGTGTAAACCCACATATTATTCCTACCATGTTCTGGTGAAACAGGGCTAATTTTTCTCCTTGGTTTTGCTTTGATCTTATTATTAACAGAAAGGTAGGCAAACCGGCTGAATATTTCAGTTCTGCCTCCTAAAATGATGTTACAAAACAGCAAGATGGTATATGGCAGAAGCACCACCATTGTTTGTATTCCCCAGGATTTTGAGTGTAAGGGTTAGGTATCTAACTTTTGACCTGTGAGCACATTATTCAGTTACAGGGAGAGGGACTGGTCTTTCCTGGAGCCATAAATCACAGATGTCTGGCAGAATGACCACGTGCGTGACACGGGTGCGCGCTGTCGGTGTCCCTGCCACAAACGGACCAGCTCGGAGCTGGCAGTAATTTATATCAAATGGTTTCAGGTTTACAGTAAATGCTTGCATGAAAGCCTCAAGTTCAGGAACAGGTCACTTCTACTGGGAAGTCTTGTCCTGCTTCAGGACAATGATTTTAGAAAAAGGAGTCAAGCAGATTTTTAAAGAGTAAATAATTTCATGTTAAGAAACTTCTGATGAATTTTGAATGGGATGCCATATATATATCAGGAACAGGACTATCAAACGAGGCTGAGGAGGAAGGTCACTATACTGGTATGTAGGAAACTCTTACAGATGCCCAAATAACACACTTCTCCAGGCTGGTGAATTATTTAGAATAGCAATTGTTATGGTCTTCTAAAGAATGGAGGGTGGGACTGGGGACAGATTTTTCTCTCAGGCTTTGGTGATGACAGCTTGAGTTGACACCTGATTGGAAAAAGACTGTTAGGGAGATGAAGACACATCAAAGTGGTTTAAGTGTCGCAAAATACCAGGAACAGTTTCTTTACCGAGCAACATAACATGGTTTCAACTCCTTGATCCAACACAGACTGTAAGAATAACTATCTGAACAGGGATCTGTGAGAATTTGAAATATGAGGCAGTTATCTCAATTTTAAGATTTCTTGTGGCTAAAGGAAACTAAAAGATGTCTAAAAATTTCTGCTGCCATCCATCTCTTGTCCCCAGGAAAAAAAAGGAAAGAACAAAGCACAGAAAAAGTCATGCTTGTTTTAAAGCAAACTGAGGGGCAAAGGAAGGATAGCTCTCCAAAAGACTTCCAGCTGTCTTCACACTCAGTCTTGAGTTTGAGTCCTGCCTGGAGATGAAATGGTCGGTCACAGGCAGGGCAGGGCACGGAGATGTCCAACACCTCCCTTTCTCTGGCTCCACAGGTGGTCCTAGGAACAAACCGTTGTGATTTGAAGATGGTTCATGTGTCCCTGCCTCACCTAGAGCTCCTCTGAAACAGAACAAAACTTCACCATTTGTTTTCTAAGTGTAGTATTCAGTCCGAGAGCCAAATGCCCTGGTTTGGAAAGGTGAAACAGCTGGCTGGAAGGTGTAAGGAGGATTCACCTCAGCTGGGGCAATGTTTTGCTGCTACTGCACTGAATTTTGTGATCCATTCCTTGTGGTCCCCTGGCCAAGCCTAGGGTGCTACCATGGAACAAAATGCTTCTGAGTAGGAAGCCAAAATGCTTTCCTTTTATTTTCTCTCATGGAAAATGCTAATCATTCCCTCTACCCCCCAAGAGAGCATGACTTTTCTTAGGGCTGATTCACTGGCATAACACAGAAAGGCTTGAAACAAAGGTGACAAGGTTTTGAGGGAGTTGGTCACGTACAAGAGAAGCCTCAGGGGCACTGTAAATGATGCCAGGCTCAGCTGGATCCCAGGGATTATGTTGCCAGCCCAAATCTGGTACTTTGACGTCCCTTCATTCCCTCGTCCCACAGGGGGACAGGTATGGGAACAGAGGGTCTGGTTTTATCCTTCTGCTTCCAGAGGAGTCCTGACGTAAGAGAAATTTCCTGGTGGCTCTTGCTGGGTTTGCCAAAGCAAAGGACATAGGACAATGCCAGAGACTGGCCTACTGAGTGACATGCTCTTGCCAAGAGCAATCCTCTTCCATGTAAGCAAGAGTTACTTCTATAGCATGTTTTTCATATATTCTGTGATTAGCTGCTTCTTTCCTATAAGTTACTTTCCTTTAGATGAATGTTAAATCTTTATCTTTGGAGAGGAAGAGTCCCATTTATTGCCATGAATAACGAACTTTCCTAATTATATTTAATTCTTTTTATCCTTTTTCCTTCTCAATATTCCCACCTGCTTCAAAAGCAGAGGAAAGCTCCTCCCTTCTAAGAATTCTAATTTTTTTTCAGAATTAGTGCTCCCAGCAAGTAAGAAACTCAAAGCACCTAACCATTTAATTTTTTTTGATTGCTTGTTTTTTTATGTTCTAAGGGTTTTTAAGATTTATTTTCGGGTTTTCTATACTGCCCAATGTTTGCAGCAAATAAAGTACATGGCCAATGCTCAGTCTGCAAAGGGGTACTGTTGATTCTGACCTTACAATAGATCTGAGAATGTTGAGATGCTGTTTTCCGGTAAAGCAGTCATTTTGTTACTCAGGAAAAGATCGGTGAACAACTGTCCCTGCACTTAAGGCACCTAGTGAAAACAGATCCAGACTTCACTGAATACCTGTTAAAGTTTTCAGTTACTTAAACATACAAAGAAAAGCTGTTAATGAAGCACGGGAAAGATGTGTCTGATTCAGAACTGAATCAGTGCTTCGTCTTGATTGAATTTCCTTTGGAAAAAAACAAACCAAAACAAAACCACCACAGACAAAAAAACCCCTGCGCAGCACAATTTCCTTCCTTCAGATGAAAAGGTAACTGTGGTGACTGGGGAGAAAGATCAGACGTTACCATTCTGAGGCAGGGCAGCACATACATCCTCCAAGCCTGTTTGTAGTGGGGGCGAGGGGCGCCAGGAGACCTCTCACAGCGAGGCACCGGCGCGGTGCAGACCGGCAGTGGCCAAAGCTGCCGCTCAAGGAGAGCCCTGCAGCAGTGCCCGAGGGCTGGCAGCTCCTGGCAGACGCCATCTGAGAGCTCCAGCCCTGCTCACCCGCAGCTCCAACTCACCCTTTGATTCGGCATCCCTGGCCTATGACAGCAACGATGCTGGATTTGGGGCAATCTATAGGTTTTGTGTTTGCTCGTGTTTGCTCAAGGGTGAGGCTTGCTCCCTCTCCGTGCCACGAGTTAACACGTTGTCTGGTTCTTCTCATACATATTTTATGACCTGGCTACTGTGTTTTAATCGGCTGAGCAGCAGCTCAAGCACTTGAGCAGGTGGCTTGGTAGCTTTATAAATACAATTATGATGACTAAAAGCCACATTGCACTTGGCACCGTTCTTCAAATTTTCCCCAGAGGTCTGGGACTGGCTTGCCCTGGCGGCAGAGCCAACCTTTGCAATCTTCCTGTCCACCTTCCAATCTTAGCAGCCAGAATCCACCCCTCACCACTCTGCATATCTGGTATTCCTATAGGGGGCAAAACTGGTGTCAGATTTTACATTAAACCCAGCAAAATCTACGCAGACCATGCCCAAAATGTTTTCCAGCTGAGGCTGACAAGAACCGCATAATAAGAATGCAGATGTGAACTGGAAAAAGACTGGAAATTAAGCTCACTATGGATAATTCTGTGCTAAATACCATTCTTGGTCAATACAGTTTTCATTATGCTGTGAGACACTCAAGCTGTTACTGTCATTGACGTGGAAAAATAGAACATACTCTGGCTGGGACTACTGCTCCGGTGATAACACACAGGTTTCAGTGGGTCCCAGTGATGCCTTCACACTTTACAGTATGTTGTTACTTTATTTAAGAGCTTGCAGATATCCATCAAGTTACTCAGTTTGCCTATTCAGCAAAGCCCGCAGATAGCATACTTAAAATTAGGCACATTTATGTCCCACTGAGGTAACATAATTGGCTTCATGATTATTTCAGCGTTTGTGATCTCTATATAGATCTCCTTTTTTTCATGATAAACACATGAGGTCGTTGGTACATATTCAGCTAGAATTCTGTCAGGGGCCAGCTGTAATTTTGGCATTTGCTTCACTTGGTATTTGCTTCTCAAGTGCTTTAGGTTCTCTTCTTCTCGGAAAAAAATTATAGACCAAGGTATTTTTGCAAAGTAAAATAGATAACGCTTTGAAATTGAAATTAATTTTATTATGAAAACCTACAATGTTCTAAAATAGGCCTACATTGAAAAATTAAAATTAATCCAAATGGGGTATTTTTGTTTTCCCGGATCAAAATGATGAAGTATTTCTAAAGGAAAACTCCATTACAGTGACGTGAGTCTCAAATATCCATGACCAGCTCCAGACACTGTCATGTGGGAGGTTGTTTTGCTGCCTAGTTTATAAGTACAGAGGATCAGATTCAGATCCTGAAAAATTCGGCATTGTAGGGATTTCAAGAAAGCAGAGAGAGTTTATAAAGCCAAAGAGCCCAAATCTTCCTTCCGTTCTTTTGGGCAACCATAGTGATAACTGATCAACCCCCACCCCAAACTCATCTCTGTCACAGCAAGTTATGACATTGTAGCCTGAAATATTCATCTCAGGTGTGTTTAACCAGAGCTCTGCGGGAAGTGTTCTGCAAGGCATACTTTCTAAAAGCTGAAGGTTTAAAACAAGTAGGTGTAGGAAAAAAATTTTTTAAAATAAAGAAAAAAAAAGAAAAAAAAAGCCCTAAGAGGAAAAATCGAAACCCCTGAGGAATCCCAGTGGATTGTATCAGGATGGAACAGGCACAAGACACAGAGCAACACGCTGCAGCCAGAGCCTGAGCAGGGCATTTGCATCAGAATGCAAACTGCATTTCTGCCTCCCCCCAGCCCGGCGCATACTGATGCACAGACAGGATTGAGTTATTGGCCACATGCTGATATGGCAGAGAAAATTCATTGCAGTGACCCTCTGGACACCCCCCTCATTTCCACGCCCTGTTTTGGGAGGCTCAGGTTTGAGCCCAGCAGCCCGGGCTGCTGGCAGGGATAGGATGCCATGGCACAGCAGAGATTCTCCCGGGCAGGGTAAGTTCAGAATGTGCCCAGACATACAGCTCAATCAAACCCAGCACAAGAGGACCACACCTGGGAGAGCTTTCGGGCTTGAAGTATTAAGAAAAAGTTTACATAGCCACCGGCTGTTTCTCTAGCCAAAGATGTGTTTCTGTGCGAGAAGATGATGTTCCCGGCTGCCCCATCAGTGGTTTAACTGCTGAAGCTCCACCGAAATACGCAGCCTTCGGAAACCCAGCCAGTCCAAGGAGCAACACGACTGCAAGCAAAATTGCTCAGCAAAGTCTGTGGGTTTGCCACCTGTGAGAACTGAGAGAAAAGCACTCCGTACAGCAATAATTACTCCACAAAGAAGTGATGATAATGCACAGATTTGCTGCCCAAACTCCTTCTCTAGCCGACTGTTTCACCTCAAGCTTTCATGTAGGGATTTGCTTAATCTTTTGTTGATAACACGACAACAAACAAATCCATCATTAGCATAATAACACCATGATTACACACCTAATCAGTCTTTAGACTTATCATCCTTTAAGTAACCTTTCCTACTAGGCAAGTGAGAATTTGGAAACGTTAACTTATACTAAGCTTGCTTGCACTGTGCTAATATTTCGTTCCAAATTAGCAGCACAGCATTTTCCCCTGCAGAAACCTGTTTAATAAAACATTGAATTTTTAATGGTTTTGACTGGGGGAGATACTGCCATGTGCTCTCCTAAAGATTAAAACTCCTTTGACTCCTCTTTATTTTGCCATTGCAGAAGTACATTATTGGCATTGTGATCACCCTTTCCTCTCGGATCATGCAGGACCCAATGAAACACCGCTGCTGCTTTCTGAGACCTTGATTTTGCACACAGCCCTTCTACTTTAGAGCCAAGATGTATAAGCTTAATAAAGATTTTATCCTCAGTGATTCATTTAGGGTAGCAGAGGTGCCAACATCTGTAATCTGCCTGAGAGCTTTTGGAACAATGACTGAATTGCAGAGATTTCATACACAGGCATAAATGAAGTTAAAAAGTTCCTTTTTTTTGTACTCTGAAAAATTTTGAAGCCTTAATGAGTGTGATTTGTGGGCTGAGCTCATAGTTTGGAAGGTCTGTTTGTGACTTGGCTGGTTACGTGGCCATACAAATTATACAACTTTGACAAGTTAAGGCCAAAGTAATTTTAATGTGGGAGAGTGGTTACTTCACTACTCTTAACCTTCATTGCTTATCCCTGAGTTCAAGTCTTGGCCAGACTGGTAGCAAGAGATGATGAGAATTAGACAGTTGTACCCCACAGGCTCCTGCATTCCTTCTGTCTGCAAATCCTTGCACATGCATGTGCAGACAAAGCTGGATTCCCATGCCAGTAGGCACATACACAGACCTACTCTGTGCGCTCTCTTGTGGGTTTTTATACATCAGACATTTTGGCCTTCTTAGAAATGCCAGCCTACGTGGTCATCTATCAGCAGCCTGCACAAGTTAAAGCCTTGAAGTCAGCTGCAGAGAGAGCAAGTATAAGCACCTAGATCAAACAGAAAATCTGGTTTTCCACACATGGAGATATCACCAAAAAAAAACCCCCACCAACCAAACCAATATGAAACTAGGGAAAATACTGGGCAGAAAACAGTTGTGTCCTTAGGAAGAACTCTCCTGGAACAAATGGCTCCTCCATGACATGGATTAGAGACAACTTTGTAATAAAGAAAATGGAAGTGTAAGGGACTACTCGGGTCAACCCTTTCAGTCCCTTTCTCTTCAAAGCAGCCAAGGCATGAACACCCAAAGCAGATGGGACTGTAAGCCACACCCTCCAGACACAGAGACTGAATTGCTATCAGCACCTGATAGCACATTTAGACAAATGCTGAGGAACAGACCATGCCAGAGAAGGTTTGTTATTGCTGTATTTTTTATGTCCTGAAAATCAGGTACAGTTTCTATAGCAGTGATCTTGGAAGCTTTCAGGATTCACTTTCCGAGGCCATGTTAATACCTGGTAGTTATGTTCAGTTCCATTATGAGTGTTGTAGGTTGGCCCTGGCAGGACACCAGGTGCCCACCAATGCCGCTCTCTCACTCCCCTCCTCAGCTGGACAGCTGAGGAGAAAATACAATAAAAGGCTCATAGGTCAGGATAAGGTCAAGGGCACCAGAGACACACCTTGTGGAAAAATAAATTTACAACCAATCAAATCAGAGTAGGATAGTCAGAAATAAAAACCAAATCTTAAAATATTTTCCCTCCACATTTCCCTTCTCACCAGGCTTAACTTCACTCCTTATTTCTCTACCTCCTTTCTCCCAGTGGATGGAGAAGGGAGGCTGTGGTCGGTTTCTCACATGTTGTCTCTGTTGCTACTCCCTTGCCAGGGGAGGACTCCTCACACTCTTCCCCTGCTCCAATATGGGGTCCCTCCCGCTGGACACAGTCCTCCATGAACTTCTCCCATGTGAGTTCTTCCCAAGGACTGCAGCTCTCTATGAAGGTTCCTTTGCACGGGGTGCAGTCCTTCAGGAACAGGCTTCTCCAGTGGGGACCCCCGTGGGGTCACAAGCCCTGCCAGCAAATCTGCTCCAGAGTGGGATCCTCTCTCTGCAGGGCCACAGGTCCTGCCAGGATCCTGCTCCAATGCAGGCTTCCCACAAGGTCACAGACTCCTATGGGCCTTCACCTGCTCCAAATAGGGTCCTTCAGGGCCTGCAGGTTGATCTGTGCTCCACCATGGACCTCCACGTGCTGCCTCAGCATGGTCTGCACCAGGGGCTGCAGGGGAGTCTCGGTGCCTGGAGCACCTTCTCCCCCTCCTTCTGCACTGGCCTTGGGGTCTGCAGGGCTGTTTTCCTCACTCCTCTCTCCAACCTCAATTGCTCTTGTGCAGCTTTTTCCCTCCTTCTTCAACATGTTATCCCAGAGGCACTACCGCCATCACTGATGGGCTCAGCCTTGGCCAGCAGTGGGTCCACCTTGCAGCTGGAGACATTGTCTCTATTGGATATGGGAGAAGCTTCCAGCAGCTTCTCACAGAAGCCATCCTTGCAGCCTCTTCATGAGCAAAACCTCCCCATGGAAACGCAATACAATGTCAAATAGCAAAAAAAAAAAATCACTACTGGAGCTAATAAAAGAATAAGATGCTCAGTTACAAAATATCATTGCTGTAATAGTCCAAAGCAAGTATGTCCAGCTGGCACCTTTTTGGCAGGGTTTATTCAATATCATGAACCCAGATGGTCTCTGGCTCTCAAATGATTTGAAGGACTCCTAATAACCTTAACAACACCCACTAGGTTTCTCAGACTGTGCCTCATACGTGATTCATCCAACTCACAGTCTTGGCACACTGGTCAAGATCTGGATTTGAAACATGCCAAGGCTTAGGGGTTAAGAGGATCTGTGGTTCTGCTTTGAGCTATTTGAGACGTGAGAGATTAATTGTATAATGCAGAGCTGAGCTGGATTCCAAGCCGCACAAACATGCTGGATCCAGGACTTTGTGTCAGGCTGTGTAGTGCCAGGAAGTGTGAGAGGCAGGAGAGAAAATATGATGTTAAGCTGTCTTATTGTATAGGGTGATACAAAGCACTGACAAACTACGATGATTAAATACTTTCCTGAACTCGGAGTATAAGGAGATATTGGTCTTCCCAGAGACCAGGCAATTCACTGAATCATGGTGCATCTCTCTGAGCTGAAATATAAACTTGCATAGCGAGAGCAACCACATGTAGCCGTGGTTTTCTGGGCTAGCAGGCTTTTTGGTGCGTAAATTTCTTCTGTTGATGATTTGGGATTTGCACAGTAGTTTTCCATAAGGAAATGCTCTTTCTCATGTGTACATATAGGAGCGAAGGCATCATATCCTGGTATTTCATTGCCAGGTGCCATTAAGAATAATGGCTGGATCTTAATTGTCACAGCCCAGCATGTGCCTGAACTCCTGGTAAAATAAAGCAAAGCCCTGGTGAATCTCACTAATCCACACCTGCAAGTGCGACTTGATTTTCTCCTCTGCCTTCAGTAATGAAGAAAAAGTGAAGAGCAATCCAGGTGAGTGGGTCTGGGAACTTGGTATCAGGCAAAGGAGAGAAAGTAGGGAAACCAGGGACTGACATGATTTGTTTTGCTCCACATGGAACTGCGAAATTCTTGGACCACAAACCTTCTTGACTTTTCTTTCTGACACTCTTGGCCTCAATGGAAACCAATGATAAAGCAGCTATTGATTCAAGACGAGATTTCAAACTCCCTGTTTGCCCATTTCCTCTTTTCCCTGGTCCCCATCCCTCTCCAGTGCTCTGGCTCCTGAGACAACTCAGCAAGTCAGTTCAGATCATTCAGTCACCAAAATAATCAACATAGCAGAGACCTACAGAGAAGAGGCCAAAGAACAGCCTTGATATTTTTACCCCTGAGGAAATAGTTTGAATCTTTCCTATGTTAAAGGGTGTGGAGAGTTTTTCCTCCTTTGAAAATGGCTTGGAGATGAATCTGCATGTAACATTGCTGAGGGATGTTTTGGGGACTGAGCCTGATGACCTTCCAAAAGACTATTAAAAAAACTACCCTCAATAATTTTACGGAAGAATTAATATCTTTTATTATATTGTGTAGTGCAGTAAAACCCCTCTGCAGTATCTGAAGAGATAATTTTCTATTATCTGCCAGAAACCTTTTAATAAAGGAGAAAAAGAGTGCTGCACAGTTGTTTTATTGGCCGAGGTTCATCCTGCAAGCACAGAGAAGTACCACCTAGGGCTCTGACAAACAGGCGTCTTTGAAGCACCGTGGTATTGAAGCAGCCCCTGTGGTAGCTCAATATCCTTCCCTGATAATTTTTATTTGACATCATGCTGCAGAAGGAGGTACAACAGGTTTCTCCCCTTCTTTTTCTCTATTTCTTGTTGGGAATGAGGATGGGGTCAGATCACTCGAGTGTGCTGCTGTGATGAAACATTAGAAATGTTATCCGCATTCAGTCCTGCCTGCCTTCTTCCTTTCTTTCTGGAAAGGAATTAAGTAATTACTGTACAGTGGGTGCCTCCCAATATTGCAGCCCACACTTCCAGATGTAAATCAGCAGGGTGGGGAAGTGTAAATGTTAGCAAGAAAGAAGGAAGGGAAGATAGCACTCTGGCAGCAGAGGCCAAAGTTTTCAGTGGAATAAATACTTGAAAATTCACTCTGTTTGAAAATCTAGTGTGCATTTGGGAGCAAAGCTTGAGGGACATGTTCTTGCTGAACCTCCCACTAACTTCAGGAGGCCTGAGCTTACCTCCATGCTGTTTGGATGTATCTGGCCCTATCAGTGGCCTGGTGAAGCCTTTACAGTCCATCCCATACAGCCTCTGGAAACAGGCAAGCTGCCTTTGAAGCCTCCTTGCAAGACTTATTTCTCTAGCATAGGTTTTTTACCTTTGCATTCTCAGTCTCTGGACCCCTGCAGTAAGGGGAGACAGTATTCAGAATATGTGCCAGTCTGCTATCAATAGCCTTGCTTTTCTGGATTATCTTTCTCATACTCTTAGGAGCAGCCCATGGACCACATTGAAACCACTGGAATATGGGAACAGAGAGCAATAATTTCTATACCTGTATCCCAGTCCTTCCTGTGCCCTGCCTGCGCTTTTCTGGGGATACCAGATGGCTCCTGATGGAAATTTCACAGGCAGAAAGAAAATTTGATGGTCTCTGGTGCTTCCCCCCATGCCATGCCCCATTATAAGACACTTTGTAGCACTAATGCTTGGGCTGGGGTTCAGCCGGAGCTCTCGGTGCCCCAGGAGGCTTCATCGCCATGAGTGCAGCAGTCTGGCTGGGAGCAGGTTCCTGTCCTCATTCCAGCCTGGAGCTGCTCTTTGTGATGGCAGGAAGGTGGCAGAAATCTTCACCTTGCTGTCCCTCTGCTTGCAAATCCCACATCATCTCAAAGCCTTGATTTCAAGTTCTCTCCCCTCCCTTTGGAGGAGAGATGCAAAACTGACTTCATGGCTAAGGTTTGCTCAATGAAGTTCCTTTCTGTACTTTTTTTCCTCTCTTTCTCTTCCCCTTTACATGACTTTTGTGTTTGGGAAGCAACTACAGATTTCCCTTGTGGTTTTTTTCAACATTACTGTAATAATTGCCTACATTTTTAACTAGACCAAAAGCAATCTTATGGAGGTCATTTATTAATGTTTTATGCATGTTAACTGTATAAATAATGATTTGTAAAATTAGGCAGAAGTTATATTAAATTGAGCAGCGGTTAAATCTTGACACTGTTTATATTTCTCTTCTAAAATAATTAAACTTCTCTTTCATTTAGTAGGCCATGTACAGACAGTTGTAATATGTTTAATATTTTTATAGCAAGTAATTTAACTCAGAATTTCACTAAATTAATTGTGAAGTGTAAACTTTATTTAAGATTCTCCAAGTGAATGTACAGTTATATGGTAGCAAAGAATTGATACTGTATATCTTTGGAAGGGCATTACCTTGAAATTGTCAGCCAATTTCTCATAATATTCAATGGTGAATCGTTATTTAAATGTTAGGTCGTACTCCAACAGATTTTTCCACATGCCAGGAGCTGAGAGGCTGTGAATCGCCTTCGTGTCAAACAAGCTGTGATGGATGGGTGTCTTTGGCTTCCAGAGGCAGCAAAGCTCAGGATGAGAATGGAAGGGACAAAAGGAGGGAGAAAGGTGTGAAAGTGAATATTGAATATTGAAAAGGAAGATTTTCAGACACACACAGAACTTGTACTGAAATCCATCCTGAAGGAGGACATAATGTAAGACAAGGCATTGAAGTGTTTCTAGTGAAAGGTGTGTGTTAATCTGTGAATCTGAGGGGGCTGTAGGGGAATTCAGAGCTGTGGGTGGTTTGCTTTCCTGACTTTGGTGCACTGGAAAAGACAACCATGGTCTCCCTATCTCGGGCTGAGCCAGATGTGAGCCCTGAGGAGAGCCCAGGCTGGAAAACTGTCTCGCCAAGCTGCACCAAGTTATTTGCCTCAGTCCTTGCCAGTGTGGATTCTGGATCATGGAAAAGTGCCTGTGTGAAGAGCTGTTCCTTTTTATCAGACATATCATTAGGTTTCCTTAAAAATAAGCCTGGGGCTCTGACATTGAAGGGGACAGAGAAAGGGGCAGAAGGGTGGGTAATAGGCTCAGAACCCAGAATTCACACTAGGTCTTTGTGATATCTCATGGACAAATCTGGGCTCACAGAAATTTGTCTGGGCAATGCAAGGTGTTGAATGTGGCAGTGCTGGTGACAGCTGAGGTGATTTTCTTCCTCATGACCTTTACCGTCAGGCTAGCAGTCCCCGGTGCCACACTTTAGGTGCCAGACCAAAAAACCTGTGAACAAGTACATACAATTCAGCCTAAACTCCAATCACAACTCCAGTCTGAGATCCTGCCTTCCTACTATGACTCAGATACAACATCCTCCCTGATTTTTTCTCTCGTATTTTTTCGCAGTGTTATTTGACTCTGATATGAGACATTATTTCTGCCCCACAAATGTCTGCATTGGCTGGTGACTTGAAATCATCTTTACTTATAAGTCTCAGATCCCAAAAGTTCTCTGGACAGAGAAGTGCTCTCTGAAAGCAGATATTATTCCATAGGAGACCTTTGCATCTTTTGAGTTTCCTTTTTCACCCTCACATTTCCTCAGCCTCTCACGTACAGCTGAGAGGCTCTGCTGCTTTTCCATGGAATCCTGGACATGCTCCAAACAGGGAGAGTTTTTCTGCCCATATGTCTTTAAAGGCAGAGAGCAATAAAAACGTCAAGCTACCAAAGAAAGCCAAGTCCATTTATCAACATATTTCCCGCAGCAAAAGGGTGATGACTCTGAACATCCTGGAGCTGAGGCTCAAGAACTCCATGCACAGAAGTGTATCCACTGATTAAAAGCCTATATGAAAATTCAATGAGAACACACCCAAAAACTTTGATGACCGATAATGTTTATTTTCTCATTTAAAACTCAAGGTGACATCAAACATTTTTAAATTCATTAGACACTCCCTGTCAAAGCAGATGTTATTGGAAAGACAAATGACTGCCTAGCATACAGAAGACGTATTTATTTGTGGGGAGACATAACTTCAACCCGAAAATCACTTCATGACTGGGTTTGGCATTTTTTTATTTACCTTCAATTCTGTAACTAAATGCTTGTGGCTATGCAGAGAGATCTGCTGAATAAAATACTCAGTACTTAAAATACGCTGGAATTCCCTCTTCCAGTGGATCAGCTGCTGCAGTTGGTTAACGAGAAACTGCGAATGGGGAGTGAACGTGTCTCCTTCCCCATGTTCTGGCACTGCACACGAGGCTCTTTCCTTCTTTCCCCCGAGGTTATTGCGGAGGAAACAACATCGTAATTCAAAACAGGTGCAAACAGTGGTTTAGCAAATTCCTTTCATTTTCAGCTCTTGACAATTGGCCGAGTTTCATATGTGCTTAAACTCTCAAATTGTGGGCTTATCAGATGCTGACACTGGTTGTATTTATGTACCTGAATACTCAAGAACATCTGCTGTACTGAAATTCATCATTCAAAAGACTTAATTAAAATAATGCTGAATTGGAGACTCAGCATGCATTACCAAAGTGCGTATTTGTTTTGCTACAATCAATTAAGAATGTATTCATGAAAACAACTCCTGCAACAAAATCTGTATGTTTAATCCTTATGCTAATCTCCTCAGAATTTGTTGTACTGTCTCAGAGGCAGTCAATTGAAGACTTTATTTTCTTTAATAAAACTGCATAACATGTTTTCATTAACTCAACAAGAGGTAAATCAGAATTGATGTCTAGTATAAACAGAGAGGAAATCTAGATCGAGGCGTCTTGGTAATAAATAGTAACCTATACTTTGAGCTGGCTAAGCATCTTTCCAGTTAGGATATTACTGAGCATTAAAAAATGCTCATTAAAACCCAAGAATTAAAAGGTGCTTTTCCGTCCAAGCACACATTGTCTCTGTTATTTACCATTCTTTCACTGATTTAAGAGATTAAGAAATCTAAGCACAATCAATAACCTACTCACGCATAATCTGATTTGTCTCCATCACCGATGGGGTGTCATTTATAATGTTATAGCCCACCACAGCCTCTTGTATTACATGCTGTGCTTGAATTGGAATAGCAACTGTGCGTGGTATTTAGGAGTTGATCGTTACCTTTTTAGTTCTCTAATGAGAACCTGTGTGCACGTTTGCCTTCTTGAAACAATCCAACATTTGGAAATCAGCATTTGGAAATTGGCATTTGGAGCTACCATTTGGAAATGAAAATGTTCTGCTTTCTCAAAAAGGAGTGCTGAGAGGTAGGTTGTGATGCAACTGAGAGGTTTAGGAGGAAATGAGAAAGATCAGCAGTTGGGGATGGAGGGAAGAAGTGGAAAGTGATTGGGATTTTTTTACAAGGAAAGGCTTAAATGAGAAATTCCCGAAACACAGGCTTAGGGTCTCTGGCTCCTTGTCTATGCTATAAGTGTTTTGGAGATTAAAGCCTCACGCAGGACAGACAGCAAAGCTTGTGTCTAATAATGATCAATGATGCAGGCATTCTCTTTCTGCCTGTGAGATGTCGTTGAATGAGAATCAAAAGGAACGAGCTCTCTAGAATCAAGCCTCAAGGTAAAACTTCTACCCTCCTTTATAGGATCTCTGTGGGTTTTGGCAGGCCGTTTCTGACAGGAGGGTGTCCAGCAGCATATGCTAAACCTGGGCTTATTGGCACTCATCTCTCTGGGAAGGCCAGAGCCACGGGTGCACACATCCAGATGTGAGGATGAGCAGGAGGAAGAGGTTCAAGAGCTTTGGTTGAACTGAGAAATACACGGGACGACCCTCGACAGCAAGAAGGAGCAGGAGGAGGATTTGCAGCTTGCCAGTATGGAAAGTATCTCTCGTTTTAACAGCTGTTTTTACAGGTCTGCCTTGGATGGGGGTCAGGTCCAAGGTTTGCATTCACAGCAGCAGAGATCTGCCTCACATAACAGAATCACCCTCGGTGGGAAGTGTCTGAGAACCACCGGGAAGATGCAAATGGGAAGGACAAAGTTTAATTGCTAACATTGCAGGAAAGGAGAACTAATGGCTGTCTCCCAGCAGTGGAAATTAATGAACAACTCATAAAAGGCTGCCCTTGCCAGTAGTTGTCCAAGGAACTATTGCCTGCATGGCTTCCATGGGATGCCCACTCCTGTCAGTAAAGCCATCCAATGAACAACTTAGAAGGCCAGAAAATAGCCCTCACCTTTGGGGCCCTGGGGGCCGACAGGATGTGGTTCAAGGACTATATCACTTCGTTCCTGCCCTCCATAAATCTTCAGTTCAGGGCCAGTGACTCGAAGGAAAATTTTGCCCCTTGGCAAATAAAATTTGATTTATTTTCCTTCCTTTCCGCAATTTTGCCCCCAGACTGAAGAGACCCTTGCTGCTGTGACTGTTGGAAGGCTGATATATTGCAGGCTGCTTTGTGAGGATTTACTGTGTGCAGGAAGGTGAATACTGGCATCCCTGCGTGCAGAGGATGGCTTTCCCAGCAAGGGGAGGAGGAAAGAACATGAGTGGGCAGATTAAAGAAGAAGAAAGTGCTAAATTAAAAGAGGTCTGAGCTGTGAGTTTCTGGCTGTACCCCATGTTTTGGAGACTAAGTCAAGAGACTTATCAGCAATCATAAATTTTTTTCTTTACTGAAATTGACAAGAATTTGTCCAATTCTGTGTATCCTGTAAAAATCCAAAAGGTTTATTTTCTAAGGGGAAGGTCTAACTAGCAGCTTCTAGTTCTGAGCTAGACACTGCTGCCCTGAATGTTACAGACTAAACTGCTTAATCCCTCTCCATTCATTAAAAGTCTCCAAGTACTGCCAAGCTTTGATTCCCAGAGGGAAAGAGCCAGCAGGGCCACCTCTGAGAAAGCTTTTCCTGCACAGTTCTGTCCAGGCAAAATGCATTGGAGAGTACTCAGGCTTTCCCGGGAGGTCTGGCAGGTCTCTGGGACTGGGTGTGGAAATGCACCTTTTTGTGGCAAAGTCCCTCTTGGCTGTCCTGATGGGATGACAGAGCTGACAGACAAGGTCAAGCAGTAGGTCCTGGGTTTGGTCTAAACTGTGAGGAAGAAACACCACTCAGGATGCAGGGAACTTTGTCATGTCAAATGAACAGTTCTATTTAGGAAGAGCTTTCCTAGTTGATTAGAACAACATTTGCAGACTCCACTTTAATCCATGGGAAATCAGTAGGCATTGAAAAATGAAGCAATTTTTTTTCACCTTTGACAATGTTATAAAAATGGTCATACAAAGAAAGTCTCTCCATAACTTCTCAGTGGTTATAATTGGACCTTGGTTTTTCCTATGGTCTTTACAGCTTATGATTTATGTCAGTTCTAACAAAAAAAAGCATCTTCTTCAAGTTCTCTGATTCCTTTCACCATATTATTTCAATTCCAGGTTAATGAGTGCAGATATGTAGTATTTTGCCAATCTGCATCAGACCAGGAGTTTATTAATTATTTCCAGCAGCCAACCCTGAGGAGAGGAAGATCCTAAATGCTGAGAAAAAGGAGAACATGATAATTATGGCTGGATCTGCATCACAGACACCATCCTGTTCTGAAGCAACACATCCAGTTACTGGTATTATCATGCATGCTAGTAGTTATTTACAGTCTAGTTAGTCAATATTTCACCTGAAGTTCCTTCACGTTGAATTTCACAGGCAAAGCTGTCCACATGAAATGCTATTTGTGTATGCTGCAGATTTATGTACCTTTCACTTCCTTGCTCTTTTATTAACCAGAAGGTACAAAGACTTAAAAAAAAAGACGTTGAGAATAAAATCAATGGAAACAGATCTTGTTTCAAACTGGCCACTTATAATTGCTCTGGCAAGAAAATGGCTGGATAAATGAGAACATGTTCCAAGCTACTAAAGTGACAAGACATATTATTCCTGGGGACAAATGTTTATTCTAGTTGATCTGTTACTTTCAACTCCAGTTCTTGATTGGAGCCCCTGATAACTCATGTTGGGATAAAACAAGTAGCCTCAAGTTAATAATTTTTCTTTCTACTAATCTTTCTATTTCAAAAAATACCAGACACTTGGCATTTTCCATCACAACTTGCAGTATCAGATTGGAAAAGGATTAAGTCTGTACAGTGATACTGTGAAAACACAGTAAAGACAACTTGGAACAGAAATTAAATAAAAATGTCTTGGGAAATATAAAAATAGATTTCAGCAAGATAAACAATAATAGTATTTTGGAGGATGAGTGGTTTCCTGAGTAAAGCATTAACCTTTCACCTTCAGGATATCAATAAACAGTGGGATCCTATGACAAGGATTGATTTAAACAACTTGGCTTCCTCCCTTTCTAGCCCAAATGGTTGCTACGCTGCAGATCCCTGAAACAAGAGAGCTCCTCAAAAGTAGTGCCCTGGAGATACAACACTCCTTCTGGCAAAAAACCACCGGGCGTTTCAGAGCAGGGTTGAAGGTGAATCATGTTATTACTGGCTTTAATTAGCACTTCCACAAGCTGCAGAGTTCTTTACCTGCAGCTGGATTGCACTTAGAAAGGTGTGAAAGCCCTATTGCCTTTGTAAACATCAAAGAGATTAATTTCTAATCTGATCTTTTTAACCAAGCCCTCCTGCTGATCAGAGAAAATGAGGGCAAACATCTCGGAAGAAAAAAAAATGAAGTGACTCTGGAATATGGGATTTATTATTTATTATTCTAGATTGATATGTATTTATTATTTAGTTTGTTAGTTCTCTGGGACTTATGCCTATCCTCTTGCACCTAGCTCTCAGTTGGTGCTATATAAATAAGTCATTATTGTTAATATTTGATAAGGGTAGCTGAAAGATCACTGCGAGCAATGATCAATGAGACTTCTTGATTCTCGATTCTGCTTTGGCTTCCACCACTTTTACACCACTGGAATCCCACCTGCTTGTTTGGGAGTGCTCCTGTCTTGCAGCAGAGAAACAAGGTGAAAATCAAGACATTTCTGTCTAAACGGTCTGGGCAGCAATTATTAAACACAGGCTTTGTAAACTCCTGTGCATGCTGTATGATATGAAAATGTAACTGACCAAGGCATCAATTCACCACAAATCAAAATGGAAGTAACTGCTTTGTTGTCATCAGGGCAAAGGCTGTTTTATACCAGGTGAAAATCTTTCTAGAGGTTGTTGATTGATTCACTTGTATAAAAATTACCTCCTGGGATGCTCCTTTACTAAGATGCTTTGTGCAGTCTGTTGTGTAACCAGAACAGAACAGGCTGGCTGGCCAGTGAAATGAGCACCAGAAGTCTTCATTGTTCAAAACCTGGGTAGGATGGGCAGTCTTAGGCTCTGAGCCATCTAGGAGTTCCTCTGGCGTTTGCAGAGCCCTGGTGCTGCTGGCTGGCTGACATGTGCACTCCTTTGGGAAAGCAAGGGGGAATTTTAAAAGGGGTTCTCAACTCAAGCCAGCCTCTGTGACTTACAGCAGCACGGCAGAGCCATTTACAGGAGAATCTTAGCCAGACCCAACACCTTTTTATCTGTTTTCCCTGCCACATCCTCCCATCTACCCTTAAGCCCCCAGCATCCTATCCGAGTAGTGGATCCTTTTGCCTAGACAGAAGATGCACTGTGGCCCAGTTTATCTTTCCTCTGGTGACAGTCAGCCTGTACAAGGGGATTAATTATCTGGAACAAAAAGCCACTGTGTCTCCAAACATGGCTCTCTGTCAACATCATTTTATGTATGAATTGGAGGGAGTCTCTGGATTTTCCTTTAAGACGAAGAGCAGGAGGCATCGAAGGTGTTGTTTGGGTCCCAGCTGCGCAGCACATGACAAATGAAAGGCTGTGCTGTGTCCTAATCCTTTTGTGCCTTAGTGCCTTTGAGCCTCATCTGCTTTTTATTCTGAACAAAGCCCATATTTCTCATTTGTCTCCTCTATTTCAGGAGACGTGCTCAGGGCCTTTCCGATTTGTAGCTTAGCCAGAGAGACTGGAGAGTTTCCCTGAAGACAAGATCCTCTCTGCTTTCTTTCACTGCCCTCAGTTTGGTGCGTATTTAATTAGAGATGGAGAAATTGTAAAAGCATCTAACACAATATGGGCAAAGGCCAAAACCACAGATAGCAACAGAAGCTTTTCTGAATTATTTGTCTCAAGATGAATTCTGAAAAGCAAATATTCCTGGCCTTTGTGGTCCAATGGGACCCTTCTTGGACAATTTTTGGAGGCTTTTCAGCAAGACTGTTTTGAACACTGAGTGTAAGGTGACAAGCAAAGTGGGAGCAAAGAGAAGGACAGAAGATCTGGCTCCTGGTAGGTCTGCTCCCTCCGGCTGAAGACATTTTGATCAGGCTTTCATTATGTCTCTCACCTTGAGGAGTATTTGTTATCAAACAAAGGAGCATTTTTCATCTACTTTCACTGTCTCATTTAGGAAGTTGTCTCTCTTGCACCAACCCTTGTTCTTCTGGGCTTATTTGAACACCATGCAGACAAGGGGAACGTGAAGTTGCCAGTTGTTTGGTAAAGTCCTTTGCACCAGAGGAGAAAATAAACTTTTGGGAGCTTAATTCTCTGAGCTGTTCTCCCAGTTTGGCTGCAGCAATTCCCTAGAGCTAGCAAAAAATTTATTTTCCTTTTCCTACCCACTTTTTCCCTTTTGTAAATACACTGAGCCTGGGAATCCTCTGGGATTTGTTTTTCTACACACACACACAAAATGCACCAGTCACCAAATATCACTCTCAGCTAAGTTAACAAGAATTTAAACTGGCAAGAGTCTTCATATAAAATACATTTTTTTCTTTCTTCTTTGCTCTTCACTCTTTTGTGTTCTTTTTTTATTTCCCCCCTCCAAGTTTCCAACGATCCTTGCACTTGATTGAAATTCCCAGGACTGAAACCCAGACCTTAATGAATTAACCAGGAGGAATTTCCAGCTCATTCTTTGATGCAGAAGATTTCGTACATAAGACTAATTGGTCAAAGAAAGAATGCAGCGTACATGGTTTAGTGACTGGCTGTGCTTGGGACATACCCTGCCATCATTCCTTTGATTGGAAAGCAGTAAGAGTTTTGCACAGATGTGAGTGTCTTTTTAAAGGGTAAATACCAGCTATTTGTTCAAAAGCTATTGGGTGTGAGAGAGGAAGGGCTTATTTTAGGGGAAAAAAAACATGACACATCCTGCTTTTGCTAGCCGGGCCGTCACATGCATTTTACATGACGAGGAGAGACCCTGCAAACCAGTAGGCCAAGGAGAGATGCCCTCTGTTTCCTCAATCTATAATAACACCATTCAAAAGTGAACAATCAGTGATGGGTGTTTCTGCATTTAAAACTCACTTTCAGAGAGATCCATTATTCTGTATCCACCACGCGGCATTAAAGGGCACACGCGAGCGTTAAGCAGGTGTTTGCGGAACGCCTCAGCGAGGGATGTGCTCCACGAGCCTTCATCTCCTTTGTCAGGGCTGACAGCTACGGCTGAAGGATGGGGCATGTGGTGCTGCCCAGAGCTCTGCTCCTTCGAGTTGCAGAAGCAGGCAGCGCTAGAATGTGAAGTCGCAGCAGCAGTAGGATGCGGTGACTGATAACTGCAAGGAGGGCCCATATGGCAGGATGGCTGTACTTATAAATATTTCAAATGTCAATTCACAAGGCTACAATCATACCAAGCTGTTTGTGTTATTCTGAATAATTGCTAGCAAACTATAACAAAATATTTGTCATACTAGAATAACACATATAAATTTAACTGCTATATGCACCAAGCTTTTCTCCAGACAATATATTTTACTAGGTTAAATAAAAACAACAGAGGCAGCATGGTTTCTGGGAATTTGTAAATAATTACCTATGAAAAACCCTTCATGCATACCTTTCCTGCTGAAGAGATTGTAGAACTTCATGTCTTTTCCCCAATGAGGACAGACTAGTGTGACGGCAAGCCAAGATCAAGGTAATCAGGGCCTGCTAAGGCATTCTTTAGTTTTATTTCCCTCCATTACCATTTGCACATGTACTTATTTGATTTTATTGGCTGTCATCAGTTATTACTAATGCACAGCCATGCGGATGCAGGGACAGAATGCTGGGAATATGGTGCTTTCCACACTGTTGTCTTTGCAGCTCTTTGGATGTTTTGTGCAGCTCTAGCCCTGGGAAGAGAAGAGCTAAACTGAGAGAGGCACGGTTCACAAACAGCAATTTCCACAGCAGCACTGGAGGGGGTAAGCAGAATCAACTGGAGCTCCCCAAAAGGGCTTGCTGCTCTGTTGCTGATAATGGGCTTATTTTGTCCTCCCCAGTTACGGTGCACTCCTGGAAAGGTTAAGCAATTTGTGATTGATTTACATAATTTAATACCCCCTCCCCTCAGTTGGGAAATGAAAATAGAAGAGGATTTTTGCAGTCATATGACATTCATGGCATTTTGAAACAGGCTTTAAAAGATTTTTACCTTTCAGTTGCTTATTATGACCTCTAAACTGCTGACACTTTTGTAAGAATTTCAGTACTATTCCAGGAAGAGAAATGACAGAATTGCTCATGGAGCCAGCAAAATTCAGACCCATTCATGTGATAATCCTTCCTGCGCAACCCTGCGTATAATCCTAGTAATTCTGGACAAAGAGGAAGGTATTTATGTCTTGTCAGGCTTCCAAGGCTATTTTCCTGTCTTCTGACAACCGAAGGGTCAAACAGTCATTGACTTACAAATGTGGAACAATGTCTTACAGCAAGAAAAACTGGTGTTCCTCACTGTGCTGAGGATAAAGAGGCTAAACTGTCCACAGCTCCGGACACAGTTTAATGTTTGTGCATGCTTTGCAGTGTTTTGCACACTGAGAAAGGGACCTGCTCTTAGCATGCCATCCTCTCGATTCTCCTCAGTTGTGCTCACATGTCCCAGCATGGCTTGCCCCTCTATTCGTGTGTGAGCCTGAACCTTACTTCAAGAGAGAAATAGAGGCACCATGCAACACCACAGCTTTCCTCCATTCCAAACCTTAAAACACAGTAAGCAGACCTGTCAGGTAGCTTCATATGGGAGAACTGCAGATCCCTTTGAGGTCAAAGATATACTCTTGGCAGGAAAAGTTTGTGCAGAGCAGGAAGAAAACAGCAGAGCAGCTGCAGCCACATGGCAAGGTGGAACTGCCATCCTGAGGAAAAGGGATCTAGTGCCAGACATAGGAGAGTGGAGAGGAGCCTGGTTTGCCATGCTTAACAAGGGACAGTGTAGAAGTAATCCTAGCCTGCTAATTTTTCTAGTTATTCAGGGCTCCATTGTGCAACTTTTGGAAGAGACCAGAGGCTCTGCTAACAGAGTGTGCTGTTACTCTTCCTGTGATGTACATGAGAGTTCACAGAGCAAACAGCATATGTTCGACTTCACCAAGGTGAAGCAGAACAGCACGCAGAGCACACAGAATATTTGGGAATGATCGTTTTGGGATGAACTTCTCAACCCTGACCCATGTCCTGAATGAAGGATAAAGACTGGAAGGAACCATCTCCTGTGAAATGTCTGGTAGATAATATAATGTTTTCAGTGGCAAGCACTGTGAGGCACACAACAGATTGTCTGACAAGATTGTGTAGTCTCCAGCACTGGATGTCTTTAAGGGTAGATGAGACAAACAGCTATCAGGAATGACTGAGGTGCTGTTATCCCTGCCTTGAGGCAACGGGATTCAGTGGGTGAGTTTTACCAGCCCTGTTCTCTGCATTTGTGACAAGAATTTGCAGAACTGGGGTCCAAGCCCAGAGCCGTTTTTCCCCCTGTCAGCGGGAGCATCAGCCAGGATTTCAATGCTCTACAAAATACTGCCAGACTGCTCTCATCACTCCAATACCATGGGTGAGTATGTGACTGCTCATCTCACCACCCTCCCACATCCTGGGTGACACTGTGACAAGAGGAGAGAATATTAAACAGAAAGTGCGTACGGGGTACAGCCACTATGTAAATGTCACAAATACATTGAAGGTGACAATAACATGAAAAGGTTACACTGATTTAGCAACAAAAGATGGCTTCACAAGGTTGATTCAGTGAAAGCTGAATGATTGCCCACACAAGCACTATTAACAGTCATGAATCTTCTCACTCTACTTCCGTTCCCTTTTACTGGGATTAGGGTTTCCATCTCTTTGGGTAGTTAAAATCTCACAAATCCACTTGGGAAGAATACCATTTAATCATTTAAGATTGTGATGGTGAACTTTTTCTCTCTGAGTGTGAGAAGACCTTTCAGATGTGTTCAGCATACTGCACCAGAGTGCCTACCCTTTTCTTGTTCAGGGACGGGGAAGGAAAAGCGTTATGGTGCTGAAGAATCCACTTCAAGGCAAACACAACTTCTTCCTGAGGTGTCTTTTTCTGGTCAAAAGTATTTGAAAACGTTCCCAGGAGTAAGGTAATTTTCTTTACCAGTCTACCAGCCACCATAAATGTCTATACTCTAAAGCTCGGACTGAGAAGCCAGGCAAGACCCAGGCAGAGTTGGAAGCACAAGGTACAGGTAAGTGCAGAGATCCCTTAAAAGCTGTGGTGGGACAGTGTGATAGGATTGCAGTCACTGCTGCAGTCACTGCTGCTTGTATTTGCTGAAGCAATGCTGAACTCGAATCACTCAGATAGAGGAGAGCTAGAGCTGCTCCAATCTCACCTTCTTGCAGGAGACGCTGAAACATCTATCGTTGCACCTAGAGGGACTGATGTTCCCACCCCACCAGGCAGTCTGTCCATCACATTGAGGTCTGACCATGAACACCCTCATTGTCACTTTTCATTGACTTTGCTGGATTCTTTGCGTGACAACTGAAACTTGTGATGTGGAAACTATTATTTCTGAAGGGGTGTTTACTTGATACTGAGATTGTGGGGACTGTAGAATGTTTTGACTATATTAGAGGAAATGTATAATGGGTATACTAAAGCAATTCAAGGGCAGGAACAAGCTTTTCTCACTGGTGGACTCTTTGATTGACATCGTGTGTGCAGATGCCAGATAATAAGTCAGACATCAGTTTCTCTTTAAATAGGGTGAGCGATTCAAAGCAGCTCCTCTAGCATACAATTTAAAGGGGTTGAAAAGTTCCTCCCAACAACAACCAACAGTGATATGCTTTACTGTAATAAACCATATGTTGTTTCTTCCAGGAGTCAATCATCCCTGCTCTCAAATTGAGAAACTTAAAATCTACACCCACTTACCTACTAAAGTGCAGTAGATGTTCATTCTCAGAATGTAATGTATTATTAATACCATGAGAAAGATATCACAGTATATTTATAGAGATATACTGCACATTTTTGCTAGAACATATGGGAAAGAATACAGATTCTGTGCAGCTCCCTAATCAATACCGATGATCATTACAGCCTTATACAACAGACCAGCACTTACGGCCAATGAATTCCAGCTTTTAATCTGTGTTGCTGAAGTATTCATAAATCTGTTTCACCCTCTAAATGCAGTGAAAAACTGAAGTCACAACCTGCAAGACATCTGTGATTTATTCTTTTGGGCTTCCAACAATGAGATCAGAGTCATTACAATCTAAGGCAAGGTGGGTGGCTAATAAATCTGTTGCTGATTTACACATAGATCGTGGTGTTGCATTGCTAATTTGCAAAGAAAACAACCTGTAAGTGTGTGCTTAATGGCATATTGTGGTTGTAGATGGAATATTATCCTTGACAGGATTTAATGCTCGATAGTATGTGTGCTGTTAAGGCTAAACCCTGTTCCACTTTGCCAGAAGCCAGGTAGACCCAGAAGAGCCAGCTAGGATGACCAGACCACTTGTAGGAAAGGAATATATGGGAAACAGCAAACAAGAGATGGACTTATCTATAGGGATGTAGGCCCCAGTTCGTCTAGGAAAACAAGGTATGCCAATAGAGATAAGGATGTTTTTATCAGTGAGAAAGACTGGCAGGCGGTTCTTGGTTCAGAGCGAGGGAGGTGAAGCGCAAAAAAGTCCCTATGCCAGATAAGGAAGGGATCTGGCAGGTAATCTCATGAGGTAATAGTTATTCTAAGGAAATAAACAACAAGGAATGGCAAGTTTTCAGGAGTCACAGACATCATTGCACCTCTGCGAAAACAACAGGCTAAGTAAAGTGAGTTCCTCTCCTTATCAGCCTCTGTCTTGAGTTAACCAAGATGGGATCTTAAACCTCCTTAGGGCTGGAGAAGCTGCAGACAGGTGATCCCTGCTCGTAGCTGTAAAGCTGTGTGTACGTCTAGCTTGCACAGGAAGGCTTACCACTGAGAATGGTTTTATGGAATTCACCTGAAAGAACTGTACCTTCCCTTACAACCACCAGACAACCCCATCCCACCTGCACCACAGCTGTGTGACTCTGGGCTGACAGAAGGACTGGGACCCCTGTCTTTCAGATGGAATCACTCCTCAGAGAGGAGCACCTAAGACAACAAGGTGATGAAGGCAGGTTTCCAAGGGTCAAAAAGCCCAGAATGATGGAACCTCACAAAGAGCTCTCAGGACCATCAGAGTCTGGTCTTTAGAAAAGTGCAGTCAATTGCAAAAAAAAAAAAAAAAAAAGAAGTTCACAGGCAAAATAATCCAAAATTATGCTAATTCCAGATTTTCAGACTTATCAGCTATGGTCTCATTTATGTCTTTTGGCAATATCTTGCTTCGTGCTCACCAGTTTTGTGCCAGCAGAAAGGAGAGAAAAAGACTGCCTAGGTGTGCCAGTGTATGGGAGCATGAGCATTGTGACCTCTAGAGCCACTGGTGACCATCTCTGGGCTGTCCCAGCACTTTCATTCCAAGACAGTTACGAAATAGCCTTTTAGAAGAGATGTACACACAGTGGAGCTACACGTGTCAAAGATGCATTTCCTCATCTACATGTTCTCATGCCAGATGCTGAATCCTATTTTAGACCCAGTCTGCATCCCAGACTTCCTGAAGCTGCAGCCAAGGCAGTTTTAGCTGTGCATTTCTATGGGATTGCTGATGTAAGGAGAGAGATTTAATTTCTAATATTTCTGGCCATGAATGTGCCTAAGGAGCACTTTCAGGCTCAAGAGTTCCTGGGGGGTCTGCAGAATGAGGAGGAGGGTCTCAGTGCCTTCCCCTGGGGCTGTGCCTCAGCCGTGTGTAATGCAGTATTTTTGTTCTACTTGTTTTGAGTCACAAGAACCACAACAGCCAAAGCATCACATTTGGGAAAGGTGAAAGGGTTATGGTTTAAAATAAGAATAGCTGAACCCAAGCCTGCACTGAAACTATCTGTAAGATTATCCAACTCAAAATGAAACCAGGACTTTCAGACCTGCTCCCAACTGGACAATCATCCGCAGCACAAACCCCACAGTTACGGCTGGCACTGTTTGGTGACGTCCCTTCAGCAGAGCTTTGATTTGAGTGCGTAACATTCACAGCCTGCACAGGCACAAGCATCAGAAAGGCAGAAACTCTTGACCTACAACGCACAGGTCTGCTCAGCAGAGAGGTCATCTGCTGCTGGAAAAGCACAGCTTCCTGGCAGTGCCCATGGAGCTGCTCTGGGGGCACAGGAGCTTCCTCAGGCAGCTGTGCTCCACACTTCGTGCACTCTGGAGGTCCAGCTTCTCCTCAGGCAAGGTCAGGCAATCTACAGGGCTCCCGTGTGTCAGAGCTGGGGCATCTTGCAACCTGGACATACCACTGTGGAAAAGCAATGGAGGGAGGATGACCTTGAAGTTCATTTCCTAAACAAACAAAAAGTCTCAGTGTTGTCAGCCTCAAGAATTTATTTGCCATTACTCGTCTTCCTGCCTTTCTTCAAGTATAAAAGGGCCTTAAACATTGAAATATAAACAGCTGTGGATTTTCTTTCATTTGCTCATTTCTACTTTTTATTTCGGTGGCTACTGAGATTTTATGGTTTGTGCACTGAAGCCTTGCCTTGTTCAAACCTCTTCCTCTGGCCATACACAAGTGAAACCACAGTGGCTTTGGGCGGCAACTTCAAGGGAGGGAGAATTTCCAGTACTGCTTGAGAGGCAAGGATGTGGTTTGTCACTGAACTTTAGCAGGTCACATTTCCCCTTGTGTGCATCACTGCCAAGCTCTCCAGCGCCTACCACCTTGCCCAGAAATGTCCTTTTGCCTCGCTCACTCTTTGCCGGAAAGCATCCTTACAGTGCAGAAAGTCCTTTATGTCCCCTCCCAGAAACCGTAGGAAGCTGGGGGAGGATGGGTGGTTTATTGCCAGGCAGTTCACGGAGGTGACAATTTTCATGGGTTACAGGAGGCTGTTCAAATATGTAGAAGGAACCCACGGCAGAACTGAGAACAAAGCGTGATGGCTCTCCTCAGCCCTCTTTCCTCCCCTCTCAGTCGCACTGCCATTACCTTGCAGGGCCTGCAAATGCCCAGTTGCTGCAAGTAACTAGAAATGAAGGCTTATTTTGACTTCAGCACAGCCTGAGTAGATCTCAGTGATATGGGACTTCCTACAGTGTGCTTATCGCACTCAAATGAATCCAGCAGACATAACATCATATTTTGCCCGGTATTTAAAGTTCATGAGGCAATTTTCCTGAACTGCTCCCTGTATTACATAGTGAGGAGAAAGCTGTTCAGCTAAACATTCAATCAACAAGCAGCTTCTAATCATCTCTTCTGGAAGATAAAACAAATAAAGGGAAATAGACAAATCCTATCTCCAGCAAACAGCTAGAACAGCTGATTTATATGCTGGGACATTTCTTAGGAGCATGGAAATACTGAAAAGCATTCTCCTTCCTTTAAGGCACAGAAGCACTAAGAAATGTACGGGCATAGAAACAGGTAAAACACCTGAAATCACAAAATCACAGAATAAGCTGAATTGGGAGGGACCTTTAAGGACCATAGAGTCCAATCCTGGCCCTGCACAGCACCATTCCCAAGATTCACAGCATGTGCCCAAGAGTATTGTCCAAATGTCTCTTGCATTCTGTCAGGCTGTGACCTCTTTCCTGGCCGTGATATCTGAACATCTCCTCAGTCCCACAGATTTTGCTATAAATCTGGAGACCAGGGTGTACCATTCCAGGCTGTGCTGCATCACTTCCCAGCTGACTGAGGGTGCACTTGATTCCTTCGTCAAGATCATTGATGAAGTTATTAATCAGGATTGGCCCCAGTACCGAGCACTGGGGAACACCTCTGGTCTTGCTGTTAAAGATGGAGGCAAAGAAGGCATTAAGTACCTCAGCTTTTTCCTCAGCCTTTTTTTATGTTTTGACTATTTTTATGTTTTACTTTTTTTATGTTTCTTCCCACACCTGGTAAAGGATGAAAATTCTCCTTAGTCTTTCTTCTGCTGTGAATGTATTTGTAGAAACATTTTTATTGTCTTTTACAACAGTAGCTAGATTAAATTCAAGTTGGGCTTTGGCCCTTCTAATTTTCTTCCTGCATACCCTCACAACACCCTTGTAGTTCTCCTCCTATGTTGCTTGCCTCTTCCTCCAAAGGTCATAAATGCTCCATTTTTTCCTGAGTTCCAGCCAAAGCTCTCAGCTCAGACAGGCTTTTTCTGCTGACCTCCACCCTTACTTCTCCAAGAAACAGAAATTATAATTTCGTGGTCTCTGTGCCCAGAGGTGGCCTCTAACCATCACATCACCCACAATTCCTTCTTTGTTCACGAACAACAGGTCTGAGGGGGCACCTTCCCTAGTTGGCTCCTCACCAGCTGTGTCAGGAAGTTATCTTCCACACACTCAGGAATCTTCCAGACTGGTTCCTCTCTGCTGCATTGTATTTCTAGCAGGCATGTGGTAAGTAAAAGTCCCCCATAAGAATGAGTGCTAGAGACCTGGAAGATCCCCCTTTTGGGTACACAAAGGCTTTTCTCCCTGAAGAGAGCTGAACTAGAGCAGGCTGCCACAAGACAGTGGGTGAGAAGTGTCGGTGCTTGTGCACTGTTTTATCCTTTCAGAGTCAGATTCGCGAGTTCTGCTGAGGGTGTTTGCCACATAAAACCGTGCCAGCTTACTCTTGTTTTTCGCGTGGCTCCATGGGTCAGCAGGCTGGCTGGAGACGGCTTGTTCAAAGGATCTTTTGCACAAAGATCTTCGCGCGCTTCAGGCAGCGCTGCCAGCCCCAGTCTCAGCCTGTGCCGTCCAGCACTCAGCTGACCCACGTGTGTTGGAGCGTCCACGCGTGCACTAGAGAGAGAGATGGCTCGAGGCTTGAGTCCAAAGGTGTTTATTCGGTGAAGTCCATGTGCCAAGAGAGCGAATTCACCTTGGGTAGGGGGTTAAAAAGGGGGTCCCGAAGCAAGGCGGGGTTTACATAATTCAGCCAATCAGGTGAGAGGAGGACAGGGGTTAGCTACACCTGAGACGCCCACCACCTGGGGACCTCTGCCGGCCCTTCCGGCTCATCGTCCAATACCACAGCATACCAAGAGTATTTCCAAGAATTCGAAACAAACCCCAACCCCTAAAAATCACAACAAAAACCACTTATGCAAATACCTATACAGATTAGGGGCAGCCCTCGGGCTCTTGGCAAATTGCCCTCAGCAAACTCAAGTTTAGGTCCCCCCTTTCAAAAGCAATGCAAAACACTCAATCCTTCCAGGGAGCAGAGGCTTTCTCTCAGTCCTGACTCTCATCCCAGTGTGGCAGTTCAGAGCATCTCCTGTCTGTCCTCTGGGCCAAGCCCAGCTGGAGCTGCAGTCCCCTCCTCCATGAGTGAATACCCAAGCTTTTCACTATTCTTCTGTATATTTCTTCATCGGTTTTTCCTTTTCATTTATAAATTCATTGTCCTATGCATTGAGTAGCAAGGGCTGACAGTAGAGGGGAGGGCAACCTGAGGAAGGAGGGTTGCAGCCCGGGGTGCAGTTCCCAGCTGCACTGCTGGCTCTGAGTCTTGCCAGCTCCTTTCCAATGACCCTTAGCCCAAGTCAGCAAACAACTTAGAGGTAGGTCTAGCAAAATCTGACAGCACCTGTGGGACCAGTCATGTGTCTGCTGTGTCTAACTGGGCTGTCTGTGTTGCTAGTCTGGGCTGCACCCTCTGCAGGTACTCAGCTACCTGTGGCAGAAAGGGCTCCTGGAGCAGAGAGCATCAGATCTCAGTTACAGACTTTGATCTTACCTGTCGGATTGATATTAAAAAAAAGACGTGTAATTAGAACTTGATCATATGCCATTTAACAGTGACGTGTTCTTACTCCCATTTTGCTAGCAGACTGCCTTGCTTGAAAAATTGAGGGGTTTTCTGTTGCTGCCTTTTATTTCTTGTCTTTGTGGTAAATGTAACTATAAACAATTAATAATTCCAATTAGCAGGGGTTTTCGGTAACTCTGTCAGCTGCCTTTTCACAGGTTTTCCTAGGCTGCTGCAGGGGCCAATCAGATCATATAAATGTGCATATTAACAAAGGTTCATTAAGAGACTCTGTCTTTCTAAGCCTCTGGAAAAAAAGCAAAGCAGAGATGAGCCTTAGAAGTAAACGCACTGTGTTCTTCACTAAATTTGACATAGTACTAAAATCATCAGCTTTTTAATAATCTACATTTAAGATGCAAATATATCTATTTGATAGGAAAATCTAATGCATGAATAAAGATTCCAAATTGTTTTATTACTTCTTGATCGCTGTTGGCAAGGGGGGAATTACCATGCTAACAGCCTCATTGAGGGAAAGCCATATGCCTGAAACGGAGACTACACCGGAGTTACAAAGTTTAGAAGGATAAAGTTACACGGAGAGAGGCTCATTTAAAGTAGTGACTAATTAATGACCTCAGAGGTAACCCTACCAGCTACCACCCTGGTTAGAGAGGTGAATCCTATTAAGAACCTTCTAAGAGCAGTTTCCAATTACTAATCTTTTCAGCAGCTTTATGGTGTAAGAGAAATGACTTCAGGCCCCAGTTCCCAATACAGGGTCAACTCGTTTCACTTTCACTCTGTGCTAGAGAATGATAGTCCTCTGGGCAGCCTCTGACAGCCAAGAGGCTATTTTAATATTGCCAGAGCTCAGCAAGACATTTACATTTGAAATGCAATGCATGTGGAGTGGCAGTTTGGCTCTTTTCCTCCTGTCATATCAGTTCCTAAAATTGTAGAATAATTGCTTTTACCCCGTGGATTATGTAAAGAGTGCATGGTCTCAGACTGTCCTGTCTCTGATGTTAAGGCTGTGAGGATAGACCAAATCTTTTATTAAAGTAACAGGCATAGCTGGGAAAAAGGACAAGATGTTAGGCAAGCCTTTGGGAAAGATTAAAGAGCCTGAAGTTGGCTCAATTTTTTTCAGCTTTATAAAGATATATAAAGACACTACTTCTCCCCATGAAATTCGACCCTTTAGACCAGCGTGGCTGCTGTTGCACTATTGCCTGACTCTCCTCAAGCACTGTGAAGCTGGAAGGGGGCAGAGAGGAGAAAGAAATGGGCTGCAGCTTAGTGGCTGCTTGGTTGCTTGGTAATGCGAGGCTGTGCCTTGTTTCACTAATTAGTGTGTAATAGCTGTGTACTCTGGCTCACTTTGGGATGCCTTATCAAAGGGGGAGAAAGAACTGGGTTTAATTTAGCTATTCAGAGGGACTGCAGCTGTTTTCTCAGCCACTGCAGGATTATAATTGTTTCTAGATGACAGCAGGTCACATGAGTGTAGGCTTTTTAATTATAACTGAAATTTCTTTTCAGCCTGGGGAAATAGTTTAATTTCAACATTACTATTATTTTTTTTTCTTAATTCTAACTTCCCCAACTCTTTTTGCTGTCTTACTTGCAACATAAATGTTTCCCCTTTCCACATGATTGACAGATTTTCTTTGTTCATACCTGTCACTGTTTTTTCTTTTGATTCATGCAACAATTACATAGTTCAGGTTTACAGGTTATGAAAACTGTGTTTTGGCATTCAACCAGTCTCATCTCTGGAAACATTAGTCAAATGCTCTTGTTTAAAACTCCCTCTATAGAAGGAAACATTGCCACCTAGGTCTCTGCCTGTATTTCACTCTTTTTGTCTTTTTTTGTCTGACCAGATCTTGTTTTGTGCAATTCAAAATGCTCAAATCTCCTGTTTGTGCAGGCCTTACAGCGTTATGCCATGACTTGAGATGTTCTGCTCTCTTTTGGATGTCAGTCATAACTAATCTGCTCAGTGTAAGCTTGTTTGCATGTTTTTGCACAGTAAAAGATGCCAAAGTATAAGTGACCCATTAGAAAGAGGGTGTTATGGATTGAAAAAACTTGGTTAGATGGACAGGTTGCTAGACCAATCAGAAGCTGGTACCGCCTCTGCAATTCACATATTTGCTAAACCCAGAGTGGGATTCGGGGATTCTCACTTCCTGCGTGGCTGCAGTAAGGAACGGGCCCGCTCGGGCCCGGGCCTCCCCCAC